>CAJQZJ010032114.1:7041803-7093705 GCA_907164525.1 Lophiomys imhausi
TGCTATCTTAGAGGCCCACATATAGCCAATCAAGTAAAGCCACATGGGCGGTCTTAGCCAAACATGGACCCGCCCACCATCGAGAGCGCTCACCGTCGGGCTGGTGGAAGGCGGAGACCAGCGCCATTTTTAAGGCGCGGCATGTCGCAGCTCTCTACAAAAGTCACTTGCTTTTGGGGTATTTGATGTTAATTGCTCCCAAAAAATTATTGCAAGCTCTTTGCCAATCTTCATTGACCACTCATAATAAAGTAATTTCAGCATTAGTATAAGAGTCCGTAAGTTCTGCTGTGTCTGTTCCTGCTAATTGACAAAGTCTTATTCTTCTTTTCACAATCAAATCAGAAAACTTTTCTATATAGGCTTTTAAGTTTTTACTCTGTTTATGTGCTAGATATATCCATCCTGAGATATTATCTTCTCTCTGCATAAGAATTCCCATGGGAGAAAAGTAGAAGGTAACATAACTAAAATACAATCAACTTTGGGATCCAAGCGATTCAAATGTGCTTCCTGCAGTTTCTTTTCTACCAGAGCCAATTCTCTCTCAGCTTCAGCTGATAATTTTCTTGGACTATGTAAGTTCAAATTAACCTTGTAAGGTTTGAATTAAATTATTTAACTCTTGAATCCAATGGTGGGCCATAGCCAGTTAATATCTCCCAGCAATTCTTGAAATGCATTAAGTTTGTAACTGATCTCTTCTGATCTGTAGTTCCTGTGGTTGAATTTTCTGTAGACCTATCTTTTTTGTTTGTTTGTTTGTTTTTGTTTTTGTTGTTGTTGTTGTTTTTTCAGAGATAGAGTTTCTCTGTGTGTAATCCTGGCTGTCTTGGACTCACTTTGTAGACCAGGGTGGTCTTGAACTCACAGAGATCCACGTACTTCTATCTCCGAAGTGCTGAGATTAAATGCCTGCACCACCACACCCAGCCAAGACCTGTCTTATATCCAGGATAGTTGATAGAATCCCCTCTTTGTATTTTTTTCAAGAGCAATTTGTAATCCCCAACAAGGTAAAAACTCTTCTTACTTCAACAAACATTTCTTCTAAGGTATCTGCATCAGAATCAGCCAGTAAGATATCATCCATATAAAAATAAATTACAGATTGAGGAAAATGTTTCAAAATTATTTCTAATGGCTGTTATACAAAATATTGACACAAAGTGGGGCTATTTAACATTCCTTCTGGCAAAACCTTCTATTGATTTTTTTCCTCCCAGACTGTTTGTTACTAAATGTCAACACATGAAAGCAACATTTTTTATACTGTTTTTACAGAGGTATTGAAAGAAGTTAAAGGGACTCCAGGTTGTAAGGAGTATCCATAGTCTGAATTACTTTATTTAAAGCTCTTAGATTAGTTAACATCTTCCATTTTTCAGATTTCTTTTTAATGACAAATATAGAAAAATTCCAAGGGGTAGTGGACTCTTTTATATGTTGTTCCTCCAGCTGCTGTTTGATTAGCTATTCTGCGGCCTATAACTTTTTCTTACTTAAGGGCCATTGCTCTACCCAAACAGTCTTGTTAGCTAACCATTTCAATGGCTGTGCAGTTGATACTCTAATCAGCAGTTGCTTTCCCATATAAATTTGGAGAGCCAACATCTGCTGTGTCCTGCCTATGAACAGCCTGGATAGTTTGTAATTTTTTTTTGATAACATTTTTCAAATCTTCATCAGGAATGTCACCCATTAGATAGTTTTTCCCTGAAGGTTTTTAGTCTATCTTTCACTGTTGTAATAGATTTCTTCCCCATAAATTCATGGTTGTATCTGCCACACATGGCCTTAATCTTTCTATGTGACTTTCTAGTCCTATACATTTAATCCATTTTAGATTTTTTTTTTTAACCCGAGACAATGCCCCAATCCCCAGGAACTGTGTAGATAACTTTGGAAGTGACCAACTTGTATTCCAAGAATCTTGTGAAATTATTGATACATCTGCCTTAGTATCCATTAGGCCTTATCTCAGTTCCATTAATTGTAACCTCAACTTTGGTTTCTGATCATTTATAGCAGTTTCCCAAAATAATTGTTTCCTGGTACCTTTAAAATCTCTTGTTCTATCCATCAGAGTAGTTAAGCTTAGAGCAGCTCTGTCTGCTATGTCAGGCACTAATTTTTCTAGTTGCTCTCTGGAATAATCTTTCCTTGGCTGATAGGGAACAAATGGCTCATGTTGCTTTTTGTGCAGACCTGAGCAAGCCTTCCCCAAGGCTGTTTCCTTATAGAAAGTAA
This sequence comes from Lophiomys imhausi, assembly GCA_907164525.1. Classification (NCBI taxonomy): domain Eukaryota; kingdom Metazoa; phylum Chordata; class Mammalia; order Rodentia; family Muridae; genus Lophiomys; species Lophiomys imhausi. The sequence continues at coordinate 7,044,054 of CAJQZJ010032114.1, forward strand.
TTGCCTTATATATCTCTGGATGACCTTCATTTGTAAGCCCTTTGTTTGCCCTTTTCACATCTTTTTAATATTCTCAGAAGCTTTCTCTTTGGATTATCATTAGAGACAATATTATCTTTAAGAACTGTTTGTCTACAGTTGGATAGGGAATTACTTTGTCTCCCACAGCCTAAGTATTGGACATTTTCAGCTCTATTACCTTTACCAGTTACCTATCCAATCATAGCAGTATTGTAAGCATTTAGAGTCAATATCTGCAGTAGTTTCAATCCATTCATAAATAGGTACATTCAATAGACCTTTGAAGGTCTAATATTCTTTTTGTATTCAGTGTTAGCATTCTCAAAAGCTAAAGACTCAATTAGTTCCTCTCTAGTAACTGGATCTGATATTTCTCTATTTACATCTGAAGTTAATCTTTGTAAAAAAAAGTCAGTAAAAGACACTTGAACCCTGGGTTATCTTGGTAGATGATTCAGATCATCATTCTTGTTGTTCAACCTTGTCCCAACCATTTAAATCTAATGTATGACATTTCCTTAAAGTGGCACCATCAAACAGAATCTGCATTCATAACTCAGCATGTTCTCCTCCACCTAACAACTGATCCTAGGCAATATTAATACCTCTAGTCCTATTATGTTTCTCCATAGTGGAAGCCTCCTTTCGCTACAAGTTCAGCCACTGTAGCTGAGGGCCATCTTCAAATATAGTTCTCATTAAATCTTTCAAACTTTTGGAATTATATGGTTTTGTGTAGCCCAGTTATTTAGTGCTTATTTCACATAGGGTGAGTTCATTCCCTATTGCCTCTTTATTGTTTTATTTTTTATTTTTTTAATAAATAAATTTAGTTATTTGTTGCTTCAGGTTACATCTCCATCATATTGTCCTCTTTCCCCCCTTCCCAGCTCCGCCCTCCCACCCTCTACCCCCTAACCCTTCCATCCCACTCCTCTGGAGTGGAGTGTCCCTACATAACAGTCCCTCGCCCCAGTTCAGAAGTCATATGAGGGCCAAGAGCCTCCTCATACACTGGGGGCCTACAAGGTAGTGCCACCAGTGAAAAGTGTCTCATTGCTAGGGAGAGAGAACTAAAAAACAAACAAACAAAAAGTCTATGTCCATGTTCACTTTGGTGTGTTGGTTGTAGTACAGATATCCTGTACTATATAGCCAAAATCCTACTATAAGTGAAGAGATGCCATGTGCATCCTTCTGAGTCTGGGTTAGCTCACTCGTGATGAGCTTTTCTACTTCCATCCATTTGGCTGCAAATTGCATAATTTCATTGTTTCTAATAGCTGAGTAATATTCCATTGTGTAGATGTACCACAGTTTTTTAATCCATTCTTCAGTTGAGGGACATCTGGGTTGTTTCCAGTTTCTAGCTATTACAAATAAGGCTGCTATGAACATAGATGAGGAAACTTCCTTATGATTCTGTGAGGAGTCATTTGGATGTATACCCAGAAGTGGTATGGCTGGTCCTGAGGCAAAGCTATTCCAAGTTTTCTAAGATATTGCCGGACTGACCTCCATAGTGGTTTCACAAGCCTGCGATCCCACCAGCAATGGAGGAGGGTTCTCCTTTCTCCACAACCTCACCAGCATGTGCTGTCATTTGAGCTTTTGATCTTAGCCATTCTGACAGGTGTGAGATGAAATCTCAGAGTCGTCTTGAGTTGCATTTCTCTGATGATTAAGGATGTTGAGCATTTCTTCAAGTGTCTCTCGGCCATTAGGGATTCCTCCTTTGTGAATTCTCTATTTAGCTCTGTCCCCCATTTTTGATTGGATTATTTGGTTTCTTGGCATTTAATTTCTTGAGTTCTTTGTAGATTTTGGATATTAGCCCTCTGTGAGATGTGGGATTGGTGAATATTTTCTCCTAGTCTGTAGGCTGCCGTTTTGTTTGAATGACAGGGTCTTTTTCCTTACAGAAGCTTTTCAGTTTCATGAGGTCCCATTTATTGATTGTTGGTCTCAGGTCCTAAGCTGTTGGTGTTCTGTTCAGGAAGTTGTCACCTGTGCTAATGAGTTCGAGGGTTTTTCCCACTTTTTCTTCTAGTAGATTTAGTGTGACCGGCCTTATGTTAAGGTCTTTGATCCACTTGGACTTAAGTTTTGTACAAGGTGATAAGTATGAGTCTAATTTCATTCTTTTACAAGTGGACATCCAGTTAGACCAGCACCATTTGTTTGAGATGCTGTCCTATTGCCTCTTTAAATCTCCATAGATTTAGCATATCTATGGGTTGCTATCCAAATTAGTTATAACCTTGTCAGTTTCTCTAGTGTGGTGGTAACTATCCAGTGGTAGCTGGAAAAGTTATTGTAGGTTTTCTAACAGGTTTGGACTGCCATCCTGCAGTGTTGTCATAAGATGGTACCATAGACTTTCGATCAGATTCCTCTGACCTGGCTTAAGAAAATTCTTTATTCCGATTTAAAAGATCTTCTAATTTCTGTTCTACCTTCCAGTCTTCTTCTTATTTAAGTTTTCTTCCTGTGAATTTGAGGGAGAAGTACAGGAGATTCTCTCTTTTCTTTATTCTAATTTTTTAGGGCACAGAAAACTGAGCGATATTGAACATATTATAATTAGCTCCATGATGATAATTAAAATGAAATTATATGGGTTCAGATGCCCTCTGCCATAGAGTTTTCCATTTTTAATTTTGTGAATTTCACATCATGCACCCTGCTCCCTCTCCTCTCTCACCTCACCTCAGTGTCCGTCCGTCCCCCCCCGCAACCTCCCCTCACATAAAGTCTCACTGTGGACACTACATTGTGTCTCAGTGTGTCCCACAATACTCCATTTTGTACACACATTTTTGCTTGCATATGTTCATTATAGTGACTCCTTGGTCTAGTATGACGCCTCTCGATTCTGCTACTTTGTTAATACTGACAGCTCACTGGGACTCTTCAGATATGTCATTGTTTGTGTCATCAAGATTCTGTTGATTTGGATGTGTGGAACTGGCCTCTTCATGCACTCCAGCAGTTCATCCATGGGGTGGGCCAACTCAAATCCCTGGTTCTGGGCCTGCAACCCTCACTTACAGGGCCTGCTTGCCCGAGTGCTACATCAGATAATGGGTTGGTTTAGCTCTCCTGCTTTCATGACCCTATCGCCCGATTAGGACCAACTTTCCCACCTGCTATCTGTGGCAAGGGCAAAAGAGTAGAGGGGATCTCTCCCTCACCAACACCACAAAGCAGACAGAAGGCAGGGCTGGCTCTCCCACACTTGTTCCTTCAGAACTGGTTCACTCACAAGCCCCCACCTCTAGGGCCAGCTGTAGTGTGCTGACCAGGCAGGGTGCAAGGCTTACTCTCCCGAGTGCTGCAGAATATGAGGGGCAGGGACAGCTCTTCTGCTCTTGTGACCCCATCAGAACCAGATCTCCTGTCTGCCACTGGTGGTGAGGGCAGGATTTTTTTTTTTTTTTTTTTTTTGGTGCACAGTCTGTTCTCCTGAGTGCTGCAGTATGTCAGTGGCAGGGACAGCTCTCCTCCTCTTGTGACCCCATCAGGGCCCGATCTCCTGTCTGCCACTGGTGATGATGGCAAAAGGGAGGGGAGTGGATCTCTCCCTCGCCAACACCTCAACAAGGCAGACAGAAGGTAGGGCTAGATCTCCCACACTCACTCCCTCTGGCCTAGTTCACCCACAGTCCTCACATCCAGGGGCAGCTGTAGTGTGCTGCCCAGGCAGAGTGCAGGGCCTGAGTACTGCAGCATGTGAGGGGCAGGGACAGCTCTTCTGCTCTTGTGACCCCATCAGGGCCAGATCGTCCATGTGGCACTAGTAGTGAGGGCCAAAGAGGGGATCTCTCCCTTGCCAACACCACCACAAAGCAGACAAAAGGGAGAGCTGGCTCTCCCACACTCATAGTCTCGGGGCTGTTTTATTCCTGCCCCTCATTCAGGGTCAGGCAGGGTTTCCCTAGTCTGTGGCTGGCCTCCTGTTCTGGGAGCCCACCTGGTTTTGGACTGGTCCTCAACACAGACTAGCTCACCTCCCACCCCATGGTGCCAGAGTGGTGTTGGAATTCAACTTGCTACTCCCTCCCCCAGGAATATTAGGCTACTATTCATTCAGATTGTTCATAGGTCAGAACAGTAAATGTAGACATAGCCTCTTTCTTCTCTGCTACCTACTGATGCACATGTGACATAGCAGCCACATGTGCAATGCCTCTAGGGGCAGGGTGTTTTCCGTTTTTAACACAGAAAATAATTTTCTTTTTTTAATCTCACTAACTCTTTCCTTTGGAGACTTCACTTTATTATATTTAAACTTAATTTTTTTCTTTCTATAATTGTCTATACTCATTTTCTTTCCTTTCTCCAGCGTCTTTGCACATTTACAAAACATTTCTGTTCCTCTTTTACTGCTGCTTCCAAACTTAAGATTTATTTTTTTATTTTTGTTTTTTTCGGAACCGGGTTCCTCTGTGTACTCCTGGCTTTCCTAGAACTCACTTTGTAGACCAAGCTGACTTAAAACTCACAGAGATCCACTTGCCTTTGCCTCCCATATTCTGGGATTAAAGATGTGTGCCACCACACCTGGCCTTAATATTTATTTCTGTACTGTCTTCTGAGGACTGCCCACTCCGAGCATGTATTACTGACTCTGGGATTTTAGCTTCTCTGACTCCAGCTGATGTCTCTGCTCCATGCTCTTGTACCTGAATTCTCTAGTCCAAGTCCGTATCCTTAGCATGGATCTTGTGCCTTACATTGATGTCCCAGATATTGTGAGACTTTTGGGGGACCCACCTGAGGTTTAATAATAAAGACATCTGTATAGTATAAGGCTGTTGGCCTCTTTGCTGGGGCAGTCCCTCTGCTAGCCATATAAATTTAACCTGACTTCCTGCTACCAAGTCCCTGCCATGTAGCTCTCTCCCTTTACCTCCCTACCTCTCTCTTCTGTCCTTTCTTCCTCTGCTTCTGTCCATGCCTCTCTCTTCTGTCTCTCTTTCTCTGCCCCAGCTTCAGTTGCCAGTACTTTCTTTCCTATACAAAAACCTATTAACACAGTGGGAGGAAGACTAAGTGACCTCTCCCATGTTTGCTTGCCTTTTCTTCATGGGCAGGTGAGGGAGAAACATTTACATATCCTGCTAGCCTGGCGCTGCTGGAGTAGCAATTAACAATGGAAAATACAGGGACATACCTTCATGTCCAGTTGATATAATCAGTATGTGTGTGTGGGTGGGTTATCCAAAACAAAATCCAAGGACAGCAAGAGAGACATGAATAAGGGTACTAAAGGAAGCTAAGCTTAAACTTCAGGCTGCTCACAATACAGTAAACACAGCCTTTTGTTTTATTAGGTAAACATGAAGTTTCAGCTAAGGAATGTTTACCTGATCCCTTTCAGTAAATCATGTCTGGATTCAACTGCAAATTTCTAGAGATTCAAAGACAGAATCTTGAAAGAAGTAAAACACCAAAAATAGAGTTTTGCAGAGAAATGAGCATAAGAATTATATAGCACTTCTTTGCAAAAATCACTAGTGTTCAAAGAAAAGAAAAACTCATCAACTTATCCTATAGTTATCTTTCAGAAACGAGAAAACTAGGTTTTTCTCAAAAAGAAATTAAAGAAGTCTTTTACTAGTCCGCCCTCTTTGTGAGGAAATGTTCAACTAAGTTCTTCAGAAAAAAACAGCAAGCATCCCTTCAAGTTGAGAGAGGTTATCAAAATGTGCTTTAAATCTTTATTGTATAGTTTATATGCTTTATGAAATTCATTGTTAAACTACATAACCATTGTTTGTAGTATGGTTATAGTGTTGGACCCGGTGGGTCCCCTGAGGTCATGACGCCCTGAGACCACCAGAGACTGAGGTTCATTGCAAAATGCACAAGGATTTTTATTAAGCTGACGGGCTAGGGTTCAGCTGCCTTTGGGAAGGAGTGAACTCTGAACAACAGTTACAGGCAGCTTTTAAGCTCAAAATCCGCAAACAGGTGTATACACAGGGGGAGCAATACAGTTGGTTAACTTTTAGCTCGCTAGGTAATAACCACAATCAGGGGGAGATAGGGGGGAAACAAGGGGGAGCATTTCAGTCAGCTATGTAAATTTAACCTTTAGCTCTCTAGGTGATAGGGGGGAAACAAGGGGGGAGCATTTCAGTCAGCTATGTAAATTTAACCTTTAGCTCTCTAGGTGATAACCACAGGTGGGGATAGAGGAAACAAAGGGGAACATTGTCTTTGGTTAGGTAGTCTCAGGGACTGAATTCTTTGGAATGTCCCCAGGGGTCATAAGGTCAGGCTCTCATGAACAGAGAGTAAAGTTTTCCTGGGGAGGGGTAGTGGTATTTTGCACAGCTTTACAATAGAACATTGCATCACCTAATTTAATTTTGAACCATTTTTATTACCTTCCAAAGATTGTTATCTTTTTCTATCTCTTGTCTTGCCTCTTACCTCAGCCCTACTCATTTCTGTTTTGGATATTCTAAAATGAAATACTGTGTGTTTGAGTGACTTATTTAGCATGTTTTTGGCATTCATCTAAGAGCATATATCAATCTGTCCCTTTATATTGCTGAATAATACTCTATCACTTAGTTACATCCCATTTTGTTTCACAACTTACCAGTTATTCCTTTTGACTATTAAGACTAATGGTAGCAGATGCTTTTAATCCCAACAGTTGGGAGGCAGAGGTAGGACAAATGTCTTTGAGTTTTAGGACAGCCTCGTCTACATAGTGGGTTCCAGGACAGCCAGGGCTACACAGAGAAACCCTGTCTTAAAAAAAAAAAAACAACCCTCCCCCCCAAACCAAAAACAAAAAAACCCACAAAAACCCACTAATGGTTCTGGTGCACTATAAATTTGTTTAAGTAGTGGTAGAGGGCATATCCAAAGGAATAGAATTTTTGGGTATGCCAAACTTTTTCATGTTGTAGTATCAACTTCCATCCCCATTGTGAACATGTGCTAGGTTAATTTTATCATATTCTCCACATTTGTTATTTTGTCTTTTGGTTTAAAGCCATCTTGGTGGGTGCGAAATAGTATCCCATTTTAATTTTAATTTGTATTTTTATGACTAATACTGTTGAACATCTTTTCATATGGTTATTGTTGTTTTTATCTATCCTCTTTGAAATATTCAGATGGGATTGAAAATTTATATGTGTACTATTTACGAGAGATCGATATGAAATATACAGAGACAAATTGGTTGAATTCATTGTAAAAGATTAACCAAGGCTATGAAAACTAAAGGAAAAGTACTGTAACTATCTCATTATATAAAACAAGTGTTATAGCCAGGAATGGTGACACACACCTTTAATCCCAGGACTCTGGAGGCAGAGGCAGGTGGATCTCTGTGAGTTCAAGGCCAACCTGGTATACAATGTGAGTCCAGGAGAGCCAAGGATACACAGAGAAACCCTGTCTTAAAAAACCAAAACCAAAACAAAACAAAGTGGGTTCCAAGTCATATTTTACTAAGATTCAACTTTTTTGGTTTCATGGCCTTTAAGTATTATACCCACAAAAATCTGAGAATTCGCTTTTACATGGTAATTATAAGAAATCAAACTAGCTTGTGTTATGGATTATAGGAATGGAACATTGAGAATTGCCATTATATAAGTTGCATATATTTAGACTGGGTGTGGTGGCCACCTAGGAGGCAGAGGCAGACCAGATTGGTCTACATACTGAGTTCCAGACCAGACAAGGTTATATAGTGATACTCAGTCTCAAACAACAAAAATAAGTTATATATATTTTTAAGAAGGTAATGGGGGGGGCTGGAGAGATGGCTCAGAGGTTAAGAGCTCTCATTGCTCTTCCACAGGACCAGGGTTCAAATCCAAGCGTCCACATGGCAGTTCACAGTTGTTTATTGCCCGGCGTGGTGGTACATGCCTTTAATCTCAGCACTCAGGAAAGCAGAGGCAAGCGAGTCTCTGTGAGTTCAAGGCCAGCCTGGTCTACAAAGTGAGTCCAGGACAGCCAAGGATACACAGAGAAACCTTGTCTCAAAAAACCAAAAAAAAAAAAAAAAGTAATGTATGTTTTACAAACTCTGAGATTTTACATTTTCTCTTGTACATATTCTATAGTATTAACAGATATGAATGTTAATTGTTGAGATTTTACATTTTGGTGAATATTTCTAAAAAATAGAAAATTGGGGTATATGTAACTCACAGTAGATATAGTTTAATAAAATTTTTCTCAGTTGAGCACATATATTTTCTTTAGTTTTCTGGAAAGCACATTTACATTATATGTTATATGTATTAGAGATTATATAACAAAAATGTAAAGATATTAATACACATTAAACTGAAGACATGGCCACCCAACGGCTTCCATATGGGCAGCACTGGTTGGACTTGGAGTTATTAATAACAAAAACAAAAATTTAGAAGATGCCATGAAGTTAGGAGGGAAAACGGATGGTGACATCAAAGGGGGTTGGGAGTAATATTATTTATCCTATAAATGTATGAAGCTTTCAAAAACCATAAAATATGTCTATAATTTTCCCAGTTTTTGAATATTTCCATCGTTATCCAGGATTTTGAATACTCCAATTCTCTTTTATGCAGGTTGAAGATTGTAAAAATTTCTTTTAAATGCAAACAGTTTTTTATTCAACTTAGAAAAGAATTGGTGAGTATTGATCTAAAAATTATTGATATAAGTGAAATATTTCAAGATTGCCTAGCCAAAGGTGGGGGAGATGGCTCAATTTGCATAGTGCTTATACAAGTACAAGGACTTGAGTTTGATGCATAAAACCCAAGTAAAAAAGCTGCACTTAAAATTCTAGCAATGAGGAGTCAGAGGCAGATGATCCATCCAGCTTTTTGGGAGTGCTCGAGGCCCATGAGAGATACCATCTCCAAAGATAAGGGACAGTATTTCTAAGAAATAACACCTGAGATTGTCTTCTGGCTTCCTACCACATCTGTGTATGTGCACGCAAGGCACATGAACACACCCTGATTAAAAAATCTTAAAAACAAACTTTGTCCCTGTAAAGAAAAATTCAGTAAATGCTTCTAAGTTTTTCTTCACAGTACTTCCTTCATAGGAAAGCTTATTTCATTTTGGGAGTGCTGAGTATTTAGTTTTTAGTTTGTGGACTTAGATCTTGTATCCAAGCGTTAATATAGTGTAAAAATAATCTCATCTTGTAAATTGTTTTAGCTACTTGATCAAATTAAACTAGCTTTGCCTGGTGTGACATAAGCTTGTAATCCCAAGAATGTAGGTGGACTAAGGTTATAGGCAAGATCCTAGCACAAAACATACACATGTTTGCAGACAGGAATATGCAAACAAACTAACCTTGTTCTTTGGTTTACATTATTTTTTATAAATCTAAGCAAATTTGTGCATGTGTAAAGATGTAGGTGTATAAAATTTCCTTAAAATCTTAAGGATCGGCTAGAGAGATGGCTCAGAGGTTAAGAGCACTGGCTGTTCTTCCAAAGGTCCTGAGTTCAATTCCCAGCAACCACATTGTGGCTCATAACCATCTATAATGAAATTTGGTGCCCTCTTCTGGCCTGAAGACATAGATGCAGACAGAACACTATATGCATAATAAATAAATAAATCTTTTTAAGAAATCTTAAGGATGTATTTGAGTCTGCTACAGTACTGACTGTTAGATGATATTGTCCTATGTTGTGACTGTGGTTTATCATTTATGTTTACCAAATATGGGAGATTTTTTTTAAATAGAATTTTTATTGAAATGAAACTTTGTATGGGAAAATACCTAGACCTTAAGAATATATAACTTGATAAACTCAGATTAATATATAGAGTATGACAGAGTCCTGTTGCTAATGGAGCTAATATTCCCTTTGAGGAGTTCATCTTCCCAACAGATAAGCGGCATCATTCCCATTTGTACTGCCAAGAATTAGTCTAGAAGTTTTGAACTTGAAGAAGTGACACCATACAGCACGCTTTTTTGTACTTGCCTTCTTTCCTTTAATTATGTGAAGTTCATACTAACATCCCTGATATTGCGTGATTTGTTTCTTAATGTGTAATATTCCACTAAGTGTATATGCCATAAAGTAGCAGTTCATTCTTCTGTTAGGGGGCAATTTTACTATTTCCCAGTGGGGAATAGTATGACTAATGCTGGTACTAAATATTCTTACTTATATGTGTGTATATCTTTGTGTGTGTGTGTATGCGTGCGCGCGCGTGTGTATTTCAATAAATATCCAGAGGAGGAAGTATAATAAATCTTTTTATCCGGAAACTGGAGAACAAATATTTTACTTGGAGTAATGATAAAGAATAATGTAGAAGACACCTTTTCTAATTTACCTGATTGTGGTGGGCATGTTGTTGGTAATAATAATAACAAGTTATGAAATATAACACTTATTGAAAACATTGTATATGCCTGGTAATATATGAACCATTTTTTTTAACGATTATTTATTTATTGTGTATACAGTGTTCTGCCGGCATGTACACATTCACTCCAGAAGAGGGCACCAGATCTCAATGTAGATGGTTGTGAGCCACCATGTGGTTGCTAGGAATTGAACTCAGGACCTTTGGAAGAACAGCCAGTGTTCTTAACCTCTGAGCCATCTCTTATTTAAGTTTTATAGTTGTTCTGAGAGATTGTATCAGTTAGCACTGTGTTTACCTGTGAGTAGCAACAGCATCAAAAGTTAACTAGCAAGTGATTGAAGACTACATAGTTACATTCTGGAGAAGGTCACATTTCCAATGTTTTCTTTATAAAACATTTGTTTTTAGCTCTCCAAAGTTATAGCCAGGTACAGTGATGCACACCTATAAGTAAGTAAGCACACTCCTATTGCTCAGGAGGTGGAGACAAGGGGACTAGCTGGTAGTTCAATGCTAACCTTGCTCTACAGTGAAATTTCAGACCAGACAGAGCTACATAACAAGACTTTGTGCCAGAAAAACAGCAGCAGGTCCAAACTTTTATTTGTTATACTTACCTCCGAGGACACTTTAAGTCCATTGTTTACATATTGGAAAAATGTTTCATTTCAAATACAATTACAGTCTAAAAATTACAGACTGTTTGAAGCAATTGTGGCAACATATAAACATCTTAGACAATGCACACACACTGAAAAGTTATACTCTCTTATCAGGCATTTTGTCATTTTACGTAATATTTATTGTATATCATACAATATATCAACTGTTACTGCATACAAACAATTGTTAATAATACATTTAATTTTCTAGTAACCAATAAGTTTGCTTGAATTACTTTAACTTTTAACATAAAACTATATTTTAAAACATTTTATTTTTGTTTAATTATGGAATATTTTATAATAAAGATATTTCTTGAATAAAACATAGACGGAACTTTTTTTAACCTTAAAGATAGTAAATGATCATTTTGGTCTGTTTCAAACTGGTAACTGTTCATCAAAAGATACCATTAAGAGCTAGGTGTGGTGGTGCATGTCTTTAATCCTGGGAAGCAGAGGCAGGTGGATCACTGTGAGTTCGAGGCCAGACTGGTCTACAGAGAGAGTCCAGGGTAGTCAGGACTACACAGAGAGACCCTGTCTTGAAAAACAAACAAAAAAAACCAACAACAACAAAAAACCATTAAGAGAATGAAGTAATGCTGACTATATATCTAGTATTATGCTTCCACAAGTCCTTCCAAATACATGCTGTCCAACAGGAATATATACCAGTGACTTGAGTACACTTCACAGATGATAATATCCACATAGTAGCCAGATAAGATTGAGGCAAGAAGTTTGTGAATTCAAAATCGACCTTGGTTACATAATATGAAGCCCTGCCTCAAAAAATAAAATAAAATAGGCATGGTGGCCCATACCTCTAGTTCCAGCATTTTAGAGGTTAAGGTAGGAGAATTGTCACAAGTTCAAGGCTACCCTGGGCTGCAGAAGAAGGCCATGTTTTACTGTCTCCCTCATAGTCATCAAAAAGAGGTGCATATTATGACCAAAATGTGAACTAGTGAAGAAAGACTGAAAATAGAAGGAGGTGGCACATGCTTATAATGCATCACCCGAAAGGCTATTGGGGAGAACTGTCATGAGTTCAAGTCCAGCCTGAACTTCATAGTGAGGCCAGCCTAAGGTACAGTGGGAGATGCTGTCTCAATAAACAAACACAAAACAAAACCAGAAAATCACTGAAATTGATGAGTGTATGGAACACACACTATTGTTGGGAGGAACTATTAACTACTCAAGCTAAACATATTTTATGATCTAGCAAGAAAAATGTATACATATGTATACAAACACTGGAAATATGTATATACAATATTACTTTTCTATGAAAATATTAAATGCTTATAAATAGTAAACTATGTTAATTATTGTGTATGTATTACAATAGAATGTTATAAAAAAAACAAGTATAACTAATTTATGATCATGATGGAAAAGTGATTATCATTGGAAAGTAATCTAGTGGCAGCAGACAATGAAGGATACTCAAGAGATGTGTGTTTTGCTATAATGTGGTTTATGCTAAATTAAAAACTAGAAAAATTATTCTATTCTAACACTAGTCGATTTCTGATGTGATTTCGTAATAGTGCTTGAAGGTGTGGAATATTCTTATTTTTAATCAAGACAGAATTACAGATTGTGGACCTATTACTAATTTAATTTGTGGTTCAGCATTATATTTTGAAGCAGAATCATAGCTAATAAAATTTGAAAATAGTAAAAGTTTTAAAGTCATTTCCAACTAGAGAATAGAAGTCTCTAAAAGTTGTAAAATTATTAAAGTTCACATTTCATAGATCTTTTCATTTATTTCACTGAGCCTTTGTTAAACAAAATCATTGAAGGAGAGATTAGCATTTGCAAAGATGGCATAACTTATCTGTCAAAAATATTATCAGATCCTGACATTTTCCGATATTCTCTGAATTTTGTCATTTAATACAGCATGAATCTAGAGAAACATTACTGGGATTTAATATGGTGAATTACAGAGCATGTAAAAATTTGTGGAAAGCCTGCGTAGAACATCACACATTCTTCCGCCTGGATAGACCACTTCCACCTCAAAAGAATTTTTTTGCTCATTATTTTACATTGGGTTCCAAATTCCGGTACTGGTAAGTACTACTTTTGTATTAAGGCCTTACTTGTTTTTTGAGGTTTTTTTTCCCTATACCTTTACATGAAAGTTATAGGCCTAGAGAGATGGCTCACAGGCTGAAAGCACTGGCTGCTTTTCCAGAAGGACCCAGGTTTAATTCCCAGCACCCACATGGCGGCTCATAGTTGTCTGTAACCCCAGTTCCTGAGAGTTACAGTTCCGTCATTCTCTTCTTGCTGCCATGAGCACCAGGCATGCATATGGCACACAGATAAACTGTACGCATAAAGTTTAAAAATAAATTCATTAGAGATCTAGATACAAAGTAATACAAACATTGTTAGTTACAAAACCTACAGAGTCAAAATCCCCATGGAGCCCTTGTCTGCATGTCTGTATCAGTAAGTCCTATGGTATTGTGATGCACACTAGGCTCGAAGACCCATACCTTTGGTTGTGCTGTAGGTAATTATTTTATAAAGCAATTATCTACATATGCATAGTTACAATTTCAACAAACTTTATAATTTTTACTCTTATTGCTTGTATAAATTTTTTTATAAAATATATTTTTTAATTTATAAAAGCCAAAATATATTTTATATAAGTATATAATTTTTAAATAAAATATTTAATTTATTTTTTATATACAGTATTCTGCCTGCATGTATGCCTGCAGGGCAGAAGAGGGCACCAGATCTCAATATAGATGGTTATGAGCCACCATGTGGGTGCTAGGAATTGAACTCAGGACCTCTGAAAGAATAGCCAGTGTTCTTAACCTCTGAGCCATTTCTTCAGCCCTAAATACATAATTTTTTAAAAAAAAATCTACAGTTTAGAATTTTTTTGAGCTATCCCACCTAAAAGAGTTGAAAACAACTATTTAACAAAGTAACTAAAAAGATTAATTTTTTTGAGCAATAACCTCAGAGCCGGATATTTTCTTGTATCTTTTCATTTTGTCTATAATACAGAAAAAATACAGAGAAATAACTTTATTGAAAATTACTCCTGGTGCTGGAGAGATGGCTCAGTGGTTAAGAGCACTGGCTGCTCTTCCAGAGGTCATGAGTTCAATTCCCAGCTACCACATGGTGGCTCACAGCCATCCATAATGAAATCTGGAGCCCTCTTCTGGTCTGTAGATATACCTGCAGACAGAACATTGAATACATAAATCTTAAAAAAAAAAAAAAAAAAGAGGAGTTAATCTGCTTGTTCCACATCTAGGCACAAGCTGAAAGGCCTCTTTATAAAAAAAAGAAAAGAAAAAAAGAAAATTACTCCTTAAATTTTTTTTATTTAATGTATATCGGTGTTTTATCTGCATGTATATCTGTGCATCGTGTGTGCAAATGACCCTGAGGCCAGAAAAGATCCCCTGAGTTTGAAATTAGTTGTGAGCCACTGTATGGGTGCTAGGAATCAAACCTAGCTCTAGATGAGCAGCCAGTGCTTTTAACTGCTGAGCCATTTCTCTAGTCCCTCTAAATTTATCTTACTTATTCTCTAGAATTCTGAAATGACATGTAAAAGCTAGTTGTAAAGTGGAATCTAATAAGACTCATATTGAAAAAGCTATAGTGATCTAATAAAACAAATGGTATTTATTTTTGTCTGATTTTGTGTACAAAATAAGATTATCCATCTCTACTATTTTATGCTAGATGAAATTGTTATATAAAAAGAAAAATGTTTAGATATGCCTCTAACCCAACATTTATAACTGCTTAATTTATAATATCAGTAAAAGTAATAACACCATTTATACAAGATATACCTCTTAAAATGCATGTCTATCACCTCAAGAAAAAAAATCTAAGTACAAAAGTTCAATATTAGCTGGGCGGTGGTGGCGCATGCCTTTAATCCCAGCACTCAGGGAGGCAGAGGCAGACATATCTTTGTGAGTTCCAGGCCAGCCTGGTCTACAGAATCAGTCCAAGACAGCCAGGGATACACAGAGAAACCCTGTCTTGAAAAACCTAAAAAAAAAGTTTAGTATCAACCATGAAATAGAATTTGATTGTTTTTTTTAACTGAAAAACAGAACACTTCAGATTAAAGTAGTTTGATAACATGTTTCAGCAAAGCCTTTCTTACTTTCCTAAACATAGTATTCTGAAAGGTAAGATGGCAATACTTTCGACTGAGGGAGAGAGTCAGGTCACTGTTGACAACCAGGAAATTCAGAGACTGCTAGTACCTACTCATACATACTCTTAGCAGGGACAGAAATCTCCAGTGCACTCTCCGAATGGCAGGACACTGAAAACCCTAAAGATACTCCTTAAGTGGGTTTAATTACTAAATGACTGGTAATGTAATTATGCAAGGATACACACACGGTTTCATTTAGGCTACAAAGAAATGAATAGAGTGTAGTAACTAAACTCCAGTTCCAATTCAAACAGATCTCAGATAAAATGAGGAAAATCAATCTAAATCAGAAAGACAATGAAGAAACTAGTTTGGAAAAAAAAAATCATCACTGAAACAAAAGGAACTTTCTACTATAAATAGTGATTTAAAAACCAAGCTTAGCCAGGCAGTGGAGGCACACGCCTTTAATCCCAGCACTTGGGAGGCAGAGGCAGGCGGATCTCTGAGTTGGAGGCCAGCCTGGTCTACAAAGCGAGTCCAGGACAGCCAGAGCTGTTATATAGAGAAACCCTGTCTCGAAAAACCAAAAAAAAAAACACCCAAACAAACAAAAAGCAAGCTTAACAGCTATTTTGCATGGCCAAAATACCATTTCCCAACGCTGGGCTTTTCCTGGGCATTAGAGTGAACCCAGGTTCTCATGATTGTGTGACAAGCTCTTCACTGCCTTAGGTATCTCTCCAGCCCTTCCTTTTTATGGAATATCCATGATAGAATTTACTAATTATTATTTCTTGGGTAATTTTATTTAAAGAAAGTTTTTTTTTTTTTTTTTGGTTTTTCGAGACAGGGTTTCTCTGTTTAACAGCTCTGGCTGTCCTGGACTCGCTCTGTAGACCAGGCTGGCCTCGAACTCGCAAAGATCCACCTGCCTCTGCCTCCCAAGTGCTGGGATTAAAGGCGTGCGCCACCACCGCCCGGCTTAAAGAAAGTTTTTTAACAGCACATTTAAATTATTTACTAGATAATCCAATTCAGATTTTTTTCTTCCTGAACAAACATTAGTAGTTAGTGTATATTGTTCCATGTAGGGTTGTTGACTTCATTGTCATAAAATGCCCAATGACCCTCCTTATCTTTTTAAGTGTATCTTTTAAAAAAAATCTAACATCTGTAGGGATGTTACTTTACTCATTCATTCATTCATTCATTCATTTTTTACTTAGGTTTTTTGAGACAGGGTTTCTCTGTGTAGCCCTGGCTAATTGAAGTTAGCTCTGTACCAGGCTGGCCTCAAAATCACAGAGATCTGCCAGCCTGTGTCTCCTGAGTGCCAGCCCAGCTGCTTCTTCCATTCCTGCTTGTGTGTTTTGTCTCTTTGATCAGTCTTCTTAGAATCTCATCACATTGGATTATTTTAAAATAATCTATATGCTAAATAAAATTTTTCTTCAGACTTAATGTTGCGCAGTTCTAAAATGAGGTGATTAAGGAAGTGACTGAAAATATTACTCAGCCATGTTGTCATTCAAGTAAGTTTAAAGTCAACATAGTAGACATTATTCAGTATGCAAAATCTCAAGCACTGTAAGATCTCTGAATTGGGAGTTGGTGAGTGACTCGGTGTTTAAGAGCACCTGCTTCTCTTGCAGAGGACCTAGATTTGGCTTCCAACACCCACATGGTGACTCAGAACTGTCTGTAACTCCATTTCCAGGGGTTCTGATGATCTAGAATTAATGTGCCTTCTTAGGGAGAAATCACTCTGTGCACTTAAGAGATTAATAAAACAAAAAGCTCTTAAGGCAGGCATGGTAGTGCATGCCTTTAATCCCAAGCATTTAGGAGACAGAGGCAGGCAAATCTCTGAGTTCAAGGTTAGCCTTGTCTAAGAGTGAGTTCCAGGACATCCAGGGCTACATAGAGAAACCCTGTCTCAAAAAATGTAAAAAAGAAAGACATTCACAGGAGTCACATGTTAAGATATCCTTCCTATCAGATGTCTGTCTATAAGATAACTATTCTTTTCTCCTTTCCTAATGAGAGCTATCTGGTTCCTTTAGACCAGTGGGTCTCAACCTATGAGTCACATCCCTTTTACCGGGGTCACATATCAGATATCCTGCATATCAGATATTTACATTATAATTCATATTATGCTATGATGTAGCACAAAAATAACTTTATGTCGGGGAGGTCACTACAACATGATGACCATGATTCAAATCATGGAACCATAAGAAAAGATTAAAGGTTACAAAAAATATTCTGAGTATATAAACACAACATAATTTAAAAAGAACCTAAGTGCCAGGCATGGTGGCACATGCCTTTAATCCCAGAACTCAGGGAGGCAGAGGCAGGTGGATCCCTGTGAGTTCAAGGCCAGCCTGGTCTACAAAGTGAGTCCAGGACAATCAAGGATACACAGAGAAACCCTGTCTCAAAAAAAATAAAAAAAAGATTGAACAATACTCCATTGTATAAATGTACTACATTTTTCTTTATTCATTCTTCTGTTGAGAGGCATCTAGGTTGTTTCCAAATTCTGGCTATTATGAAACTATAAGATTTTTCTACATCACTGACACCCATTTCTAGCCTCTGAAGGCACTTCATGTGCATGGTACACATACATGCATATAAACAAAATATTCTTACATATAAAATAAAAATATAATTTTATAGTTTTTTTTAAATAGTAAAATCACGCCAATTAAGTAATTCAATGAAATAAAATTTCAAGAAATTTTATTTTCTTGGTGAAAAGCACTGTGAATAAAGGTTAAGCCCTTTACCAATAGTATTATTAATTATTGGCAATTGTGAGAATGATTAGAGAAAAGAGTTAAAATGATAAAAAGCTTTTTAAAATTAAAAGAAGCAGATGAGCTAGATGGTAGTGGTGCACGCCTTTAATCCCAGCACTGGGAGGCAGAGGCAGGTGGATCTCTGTAAATTCGAGGTTGGCCTGGTCTACAGAGTGAATCTAGGACAGGGCTACACAGAGAAACCCTGTCTTGAAAAACCAAAAAAAAAAAAAAAAAAAAAAAGAAGCAGGTGAGAAGTATTTGAGTCCCCATGGACAAAATTTTTAAGTGTGTCATATTGTACATGAGTGTATTGATTTTTATTGTGGATATTGTGAAGTTTTTCTAAACTTTCCCCCCTTTTTTCAGTGAACAACAGCTCCCTCCCTGAGCATATGTAAGATTATGCCTATATTGCTAGCCTTTTTAAAGTGAGTCTATAATATGTCAGAAGTTTCAGGAGGCTGAAGAGATGGCTCAGAGGCCAAGAGCACATTAGCTGTTGTCCTTCCAGAGCACCCTGGTACAATTCTTAGAACCCACATGGCAGCTCATAACTGTCTGTAACTCCAGTTCAGGGGATCTGACAACCTCACACAGACATACATATAAGCAAAACTCCAATGTACATAAAAAATAAAAAGGACTCCAGACAGTGGTAGCACACACCTTTAATCCCAGCACTTAGGAGACAGGCAGGCAGATCTCTGTGAAGTTGAGACCAGCCTGGTCTACAGAGCAAATTCCAGGACAGTTAAGGCTACACAAAGAAACCTTGTCTCAAAAAAATGTATATATAATATATATAGTATATTATATATATATGTATATATAATGTAAAATATATATGTTACAAAAAAATTTAAAAACCTCAAAAACATTTTTTTAAAAATTTCAAAATCTTTTTATAATAATGATTTTAAATTTAAGACTGGCCTACAAGCCGGGCGTTGGTGGTGCACGCCTTTAATCCCAGCACTTGGGGGGCAGAGGTAGGCGGATCTCTGTGAGTTCGAGGCCAGCCTGGTCTACAAAGTGAGTCCAGGACAGCCAGAGATGTTATACGGAGAAACCCTGTCTCGAAAAACCTAAAAAAAAAAAAAAGACTGGCCTACATTTTAGTTGTTCTTTTCATTATGTTTTTCTTTATTACTTGAATTTCTGAAATTACCTTGTATTTATGTATTTAACATTTCGTACTTTCTCATTGCTTAAATTCATACTGTCACAATTTGGTATTCTAATTGTTACAGATTTTTATTTCATTCTTATTCTTAAAGACTATGTTATGGACAATATGCAATATAAGTCCCTTTTGAATATTAATTGTTTCTGCTTGCTATGAACATTGACTTGTTAATCCAGCTTTTCTAATCTGTTCACTGCATATTAATATATCAGTCAGGACTGAGTTAGAGAAACTCAGCACCCTTTTTGATATTTCAAGTTAATAATTCAGACTTGGTTACATAGGCATTTAAAAACAAAACAAAACAAACAAACAAACAAAACAGACCTAAACTGGAAAGTAAGTTGAGATGGGGCGATTATTAAGAGCCAAGTATATAGGAGGAATGGTGTGCAAGGGTCTTTTTTGATATGGATTCCTGAGCTTAGACCTGCTACTATGCTTCAGAGATACTATTGTGGCCAGTCTGATAAGTCCTGGACTTGTCAGAGAAGTAGAGCTGAATCAAGATGGTATGCTTCTGAATTAGCTCCCAGCACTTCCCAGTGCCTGCTGTGTCTTTTTCTCACTTTTCTGCTCTTCCTACACATTGTGAAAGTACAACCTTGCAGAAAGCTGAGTGGGAAAGGAATCTAGAAAATGGAGTATGATCACTTAGAGCCCCACAATTTATGTAGCAAAGCATAGAATTAGGACCTGTGATAGTCCACTACATATCAGTCTTTGGACACAGGCTGTATATATTTATAATTTCATAGGTTACTTTCTTTGTAGTTCTTAGCTTTAGAATGTATCTAAAACACTTTTTTGGGGGTGGGGAGATTCAAGACGGGGTTTCTCTGTGTAACCCTGGTTGTCCTGGAACTCACTCTGTAGGCCAGGCTGGCCTTGAACTCAGAGACCTGCCTGCCTCTGCCTCTCAAGTGCTGGGATTAAAGATGTGTGCCATCATACTCAGCTTAGAATGTATCCAAAATACTTTTTGTTTGTTTGTTTGTTTGTTTTTTCCAGACAGGGTTTCTCTGTGTAATAGTCCTGGCTATCCTGGACTCACTTTGTAGACCAGGCTGGCTTTGAACTCACAGAGATCCACCTGCCTCTGCCTCCTGAGTACTGGGATTTAAAGGAGTGCCCCACCACGCCCAGCCAAAGTACTTTTTAATTATATAAATGTTAATAGTCTTGCAAATGAAGTAGGAAAGACAGCATGACAAATGTCTAACTGCATACAGTTCTGTTCCTAATAGACAGGCCCTGGTGGTAAGCAGTGGCTAGAGATAACTGATGCTATTATACTTAAGATGTTGAAATATTATTGACTGGGAATATTGACAAAGTTCATTGCTTTTTTTAAACTTCATTTTTTTTAAAGATTTTATTATTTTTATTGGTTTTTTTATTTTGTGATTTTCACATCATGCACCCTCTTCCATCACATCTCCCACCTCCCCTCAGATCTACCCTACGTCCTTGAAACCTCTCCCAACATATAAGAAAAAAAAAAAGTCTCATTGTGGAAGCTGAAGAGTGTCTCTGTGTCCCACAGCATTCCCTTTTGTCCACATATTTTTGCCCTCAAATGTTCATTATGATGACTCCTTAGTCTGCTACAAGGCCTCTGGCTTCTGCTACTTTGTCAATACTGGAACCTCACTGGGACTCCTCTCAGATATCCTGTTGTTGCCCTGTGTCATGGAGATCCTGTAGATTTGGGTCTGTGGAACTGGCCTCTTCATGCACTCCAGCAGTTCATCCTTGAGGTATATGTTGGGGTAGGCCAACTCAAAGTCCTGGTTATGGGCCTACAACCCCCACACCCAGGGCCAGGTCTACTGTGATACCCAGTTAAGGTTCAGGGCCTGCTTTCCCGAGTGTTGCATGCAGCAGATAAGGGGCTGGAGCAGCTCTCTTGCTCTCATGATCCTATCAGGGCCAACTTTCCCACCTGCTACCTGTGGCGAGGGCAAAAGAGAGTAGAGGGGATCTCTCCCTCACCAACACCACTGAAAAGCAAACAAGAGGCAGGGCTGACTCTCCCACACTCACATCCTTGGGACTGGCTCACCCATAACCCCCACATCCAGGGCCAGGCAGGGTTCTTTTAGTCTCTGACTTGCTTCCTGTTCTGGGAGCCCATCTGGTGCTGGACTGGTGGTTGACACAGGCCAGCTCCCCTTCTGGACGCCATGATGCTGAACTGGTGTTGGTAATCAGCTTGCTTTTCCTCCCCCACGAATATTAGGATACTATTCATTCATATGTTCATAGGTCAGAACACTGAATGTAGACATGGCCTCTCTCCTCTCTGCCACCTACTGATGTACAGCAGCCACATCTGCAATGCCTCTAGAGGCAGGATTTATTGCTTTCTTAACCATTTGTGTTTACATGCATGCTTATAGCCATTCTGTATATCCAAAAAATTAATGCATTAAACTAATAAACCAAAATATAAGGCCTTATTACAGGAAATATATTTTTCAGAAAACGTAATCTACATTTTTTAAAAAGTTTTTCATTTTTCCATTAAAATAATCAATCATGCCATTTAATTCACAATTATTTGTATTTGTTGTAGGAATATTGTCTGAAGTTTACTTGTGTGGCTTTGGGAACATGTATTTGGCTACTTTTATATACATTAAAGGTCTAGATTTATAAATGGTTCTACTTTCTGTGGTAGAAATTCATGTTCACTCACCACTCAGTAACAGATTGCCTTCAGCAATTCACTGAGAACTCCTCTTCCATTAACACAACTAGCTGCACACTGATATGCCATGGAGGAGTGATCAGAACCTCCTCTGGGTACACAGTGCACAGATCAGGTTCATGGCAGAAGTAGTGCTCAGCATCCACAGTACTTCTTACTTGTGTCTTTCCTATACTCAAAAGCCTGGAATTTCTATATTGGGACCTGTAGGGAATTGATGGACAGTCTTCCTGTCTGTAATTGGTAGTAAAAAAGGAATTATCCACAATACCACATAATTCAGCCTGTCAGTAGGCAGTAGAGACATTAGGTAAGTCTTTCCTGTTAGGATAGATTAGGGCTATAGAGTTTGTTAATACAAGGCATCTCTGACTGTAGAGAGAACCTTTTAGCAAGCCACCAGAGGAAAGGAATTCCTGTCATGAAACATGTGTCTGTTGACACATCTTGGCTTATGAAATTGAAGAACTACTAATTAAGCTTCTTCGCTCAGAGTGGACCTGGAAGGTAGGCTAGTCTTTCCTTCTTACTCTGCCTTTTTTATTGTTATTTTTGTTATCACAAATGTATCATTACTTATAAAACTGTAATCTAATGTTGTATATTATAGTTTTTATCCGTAGTCTCCTTTAGAATATTATACATATTTATATATTTCAGTGGGAGAACCGAAGTCCAGTCAGTTCAGTATGGCAAAGAAAAGGCAAATAAAGACAGAGTTTTTGCAAGGTAAGTCAATTCTGTTTTAGTATCTGAGGGCCTTTGTTGTTGTTTGTTTTGATTTTTACATTTTAAGAATTTATTTTGTGTCATGTGTGTGAAGGGAGGGGGACGTACACGATGTGTGTAGAAGTCTGAGGACAACTTTGGGTAGTTGGTTCTCTCCTTCCATTAAGTTGGTCCCAGGGTTGAATTCACATTGTCAGGGTTGGCAGCAGGTATCTTTATTACCCACTGAGCCATCTCAGCAGCCCTACAGATACCTGAATTTTTGAAAGGATAAAAATTAATAGAAATTTAGATTGGAGAGATGGCTCAGCAGTTAAAAGCATTTAATGCTCTTGTAGGAAGATCCAGATTCGATTCTTAGCACATACATGATGGCTCACACCTGCCTGTTACTCAAGTTCATGGGATCTCATGCCCTCATCTGGTCCATGGACTTTTACATGCATGTAGTGTGCATGTACATACTCAGGTGCTCACACATACACATTTTTAAAAAGTTAGAAATGCCCGGGCATGGTGGCACATGCCTTTAATCCCAGCACTGGAGAGGCAGAGGCAGGCAGATCTCTTTGAGTTCAAAGCCAACTTGGTCTACAAAGTGAGTCTAGCACAGTCAAAGATACATAGAGAAACCCTGTCTCGAAAAACCTTAAAAAAAAAAAAAAGCTAGAAATGTTTTCTAAATGATACACTATGTCAGACTAGGTGTCTAGTGTTGTGATTCTCTCTTTTTTTGCATATTTATAAACATTAATCATGTATTGAAAACAATAGCTCTAAATAGGCTAAATCAAGTATCACTAATACACCACTTTATTGGAAAGTTACTCAACTGTTACATATTTTTGAGAAATGTAACGAGTCCTATTGTCCAGCCCATTTATATATTTATTTAAATTATGCTGTTAAGCCGGGCAGTGGTGGCGCACGCCTTTAATCCCAGCACTCAGGAGGCAGAGGCAGGCGGATCTCTATGAGTTCGAGGCCAGCCTGGTCTACAAAGTGAGCCCAGGACAGCCAGAGATACACAGAGAAACCCTGTCTCAAAAAAAAAAAATTATGCTGTTAAAAAATAAGTTGCTTTTGAGTTTCCTATTTATTTATTTATTGTATGGTTGGTTGGTTGGTTAGTTTTTTTTTTTTCGAGAGAGGGCCACCACAACCAGCCAAGACTTGGAAGTTTTATAAAAGAACCACTAATTAAGCTTCATCCCTTGAAGTGGAACTGGAAAGTCATCCAGTTATTAATCATGTGTTGAGAACAATAACTTTGAATAGGCTAAATCAAGTATCACTAATACAACACTTTATTGAAAAGTTATCCTCCTGTTACATATAACTATTATGTAATTATATTTAAAAAAAAAAAACCAAAAGAGCAGGGGGTGGTGGTCCACGCATTTAAATCCCAGCATTCAGGAGGCAGAAGCAGGCAGATCTATATGAGTTCGCAGGCAGCCTGGTCTACAGAGTGAGTCCAGGACAGCCAGGGATACACAGAGAAACCCTGTCTCAAAAAATAAAACAAACAGAAAAAAACGAAACACAACAGAAAAATTCCAAAGGTCCTTCTAACTTTGTGTTTCTAGAAGAAATAGTTTTGCGTTTGACTTTGCTTTTTCTTGTTTCATTCCTCCGAAAATGAAAATTGCTCCCTGTTTCTACTAGTGAGTGACAGTTAATTATATTGTAAAATCCCAACACTATCAAATGACTTGAAGAATCACTGTCATCCAAGACAGCACTCTACAAACTTTGTGTATTTATTCAAGATTTTTCCTTGCATCATACACTCAGGGTGTGTTTATGGGGGGGTGACTAATCAGAGAGCAAGAGAGTGTGTATTTGTGTGTGTTTATGGATGTATGTGTCTTATGACTATCTTGGAGACCACTGCTCTAGTTAGACAGTGATACAGACCTGAAAAAGGGGGTTTGCTTAGTAAATGCTCTTACTAAAATGTTTTCTGTATAACTGTCCATAAGATATTTGCTTCTGAGCTGGTCGTGGTGGCACATACCTTTAATCCCAGCACTCAGGAGGCAGAGGCAGACTGATCTCCATGAGTTTGAAGTCAGCCTGAACTACAAAGCAAGTTCAGGACACCCCGGACTTGTTATGCAAGCCCTGGGTGGGGGACACCCAAAGATACTTACTTTTTATCATTATAATTTAGAAAGAATTTGTTCTGGCTTTTTGTATTATCTCTTCTTTACAGTACTCAACTATTTTTGAAAATCAAAATATTGTGTTATTTTAATGGTTTTGAAAATATTAGATTTTTGGAATTAGGTGATATGCCTGCATTTTCATTGTTTTGGATATTCATTATTAAAATTCTACAAAGAGTTTGTAAAGGACTTTTTTTGGGTGGGGTGTTGTATGGGTAGGAGGATGTAGTTCTTTCTTTTTTGAGGTGCTAGGTTCCCAACTCCAGAGTCTTACACATGCTAGACAAAGGGTTTTATTTTGGAGCTATATGCTCAAGTCCCGGGGAGAAGTTTTAATAGTGTTGGGCTGTTCTAATGATTGCTGTGTCTCTGAAAGCCTATGCTTTTCTGGTTTTTTTGTTTGTTTGGTTGGTTGGTTTTGGTTTTGGGCTTTTTGGTTTGGTTTAGTTTAGTTTTTCAAGACAGGATTTCTCCAAGTAGCCCTAGCTGTCCTGAAACTTGCTCTGTAGAACAGATTGGCCCTGAACTCAGGTATCAGCCTGCCTGTCTCCTAAATTCTGGAATTAAAGGTGTGCACTCCTACCACCAGGCTCCTGGGATTGTTTTATTTATGTAAGACTCTTACCTCATAGCTAGCTTCTAAAGTTCTCTAGTGATCGTAGCAAGAATTAAATCATTTTGGTTGGTTGAGAATTCCAGATTTATTGTCTTTCTTAGAATTTTAGATGTCAGTATAAATAAAAAAATAAAAAAGACCTTTAAACTTTTATATAAAAAATTTTACCAATAATTAACCCCCTTTCTCCCTTACATATCAACTGTTTGAATTGCTTTCACACTTTTCAGTTATCATATAGTAATATCTGAGGATGAGAGGAGAACAAAGTTTTCATCAACAGAAAAATAAGGTACCATGGTCAGAAAATAAACTCACCACATTGCTAACAGTGTGGTATTTTTTTTCTCTGAAATTTCCGCACAGAACAGGAAACACAGACAGCAAGCTTGAGTGGGTGGGTCCCTGAGGTTAAAACTGTTAATAAAGTAAAATGCCTGAAATTTAGTTTTAAACGCAAGACATTTCCAAACATGTTTGGTTCATTACCAAGAGTAAAGTGTTCAGACAGTTTGTACTAGGTAAGTATAATATATTTTCAAATAATTGTTTTTCTTTTCTTAGTAATTAATTTTAGCTCTTATAGCTTACATTTACTCTAATATGTAAAAAAAGTTTGTAAATAGTAAAAATTAACACTATAAAGACATTATATAGCATATTCTCATTTGTGACTAATTGAATTTATGTGCCCTCCACTGTGAGGGGCTAAATCTAACTGTATCCTGGATTCAAATCAAGAAGTCCCATAACTTAAATGAGCGGTGATAGGAAAAAGTATCTATTGACCTTACATTTAGAAAATGAAATTGGGTTTCTGTTTGCTTTTGGTTTGTTTGAGCAGTAGAATCCTGCCTCTTTTAGAAGATGCTCCTTGGTTTTAGAGTTAAAAGAGATTAGGCCAAACCAAGAGAGTTTGGGAATCAAATCCTAAAATGATAGAATAGTTGAATCATTTCAATTCATAAGTGTTTATTATTCATAATTTAACACACTTCTTCAAAATATTTACATTGGTGCTTTGCCTGATGTATGCTTGTAAGAAGGTATGGGATCTCCTGGAACAGGAGTTACAGACATTTGTGAGCTGCCATGTGGGTGCTGGGTATCCTCTGGAAGAATAGCCAGTGCTCTTAACAACTGAGGAGGCATCCCTCCAGCCTAATTTAACAAACTTATAGAGGCTAAAACATTGCACTGAAAATGTAGATACTGTTAAAGTCATAAAACTGAACTGGTATATGAAAAAAATGTAAAGTCTTTATTGCACTGGTGAATTTAGATATTTAATATAGAAAGTTAAATAATTTTTTTAGTAAAGGCCAGAATTAGTATTTAGTGTCCCTAGTAGCCTTGATTATTTTAGTGCTTCTTGTTATGGACATAAAACACTGTGGAGTACCTTTGCTGAGCATTGCCATTCTCAGGCCATTCTGTCTGTGCACTTAATGTGTTGGAAAGGAAATTTTAGGCTGCAACTGTAAACTTAATCACATTGGATTTAGGTACATACTAATTTTACTGTTTGGATGTGTTTGAATTACTTATTTACATTTATTTTATACCTTTTTTAAAATTTATATAAATGTATAAAGTATAGTACATGAGAAGAGGGGAAAATTATGGACAGTTTCCAAGACAAAAACTCCCAGTAGCCAGGCATGGTGTCACATGCCTTTAATCCCAGCATTCGGGAGGCAGAAGCTGGTGGATCTCTGTGAGTTCAAGGCCAGCCTGGTCTACAGAGTGAGTCCAGACCAGCCAAGGATACACAGAGAAACCCTGTCTCAAAACAAACAAACAAAAAAACCAAACCCCCAGTAATCTAAAATATACATACAGTGCTAAGTACAGTCTTTATTATTATTGGAAAATCTGAAAATAAAATTTAGAAAATGAAGCTCTTTATAATGGGCCATGTCTGAAAATAATTTTAATTTATTTGGGTTTTTAATGTTTTATATGTTCTTTTTGAATTTTGTACAGTGTATTTTAATCATATTCACCTTCTCTCACTCAACTCTTTCTAGACCCTCTCTTAACTTCTTTACCCTACAACTTTGTGTTTGTTGTGTTTAGTTTTGTTTTCTCCATCAAGACCAATTTGTGCTACCCAAATATTCTTGAATGGCTACAGCCTTCTAGTGCATGGTAGACTTACTGGGTGCTACACTGTCAGAGAAAACTGACCCACCCTCTCCTGGCAACTGCCAGTTGCTCCTCAGCTGGGGTGGAATTTGATCTAGCTCAGGTTTACACAGTTTTTGCATATGCTGTCACAACCACTTTGAGTTCATGTGTGTAGCTTCCCTGCTGCGTTGTTTTATACAAGTAAACTGTTTCTACTTCAAATGTTTTGTTTTTCAAGACAGTTTCTTTGAGTAACAACTCTGGCTTTGTAGACCAGGCAGGCCTCGAACTCACAGAGATCCACCTGCCTGTGCCTCCCAAGAGCTGGGTTTAAAGGTGTGCACCACCACTGCCTGGCTCTACTTAAAATTTGTATGATCTGATTTTTACAGCAGTATTACTGTATCTGTTTTATTGTGATGTAATAGAAAATAACATAACTGATTTTTATAGGTCTTGGAAAATTTATTACTAATAATCTTAGCCAAATAGGGTGATTTATTATATTATATTTAAATCACTTTATTTATTTTATTAACCTTCAAAATAATTCTACAAATCAAGCAAGAGTTTTGGATAGTACTTGAATTTGCATGGTAAAGGCTTTGATTATTAATATTTCTAAAATTCTAAGAGCTTATGTCTCTGAATACAGTTGTACCATTTGACCTGTGAAGATTAGTATCTTTTTTCTTAGCAGGTCACTTAATGCTCTTTTATAAGTGTGATAGCTGACAATAGATAATAAAACTTACCCTTTTGTGCTTGGGAGATCACACAGTGATTGGGAGCCATTACTGCTCTTGCAGAAGACTATTGTGTTTCTCAAAATTTGTATCAGGCAGCTTACAGCAGCAGCCTTACTCCAGCTCCAGGTATCCAACACCCTCTTTTTCCTCTGCAGGCACTCACACTTATAAACACAGACACATACAAGAACATATACACATAATTAAAAATAGCATACATCCTTTAAAAAATATATCCTTTTGTCATCCACCACAAGATACAATAGTTTTTAGAATGTTTCTACAGAAAGAAAAGGAAAGAAATTCACTGGCCATACTCTAGCTACATAAAAGAGAAAAATTATAAATGCAGTATACATGATTATCTTTTTTGGCCCTCTGATTAAAGCAGGGGTTCAGAAAGTCATAGAGGAGATAATGTGGTGAGAACTGTTCAGTACACCTTGTAATAAACACCATTCTGAGTACTCTATGATAGGTGTAAGGAAAAATTCTGTAACATTTGTAATTCAAGAAAATGTTTGATGGCAAACTACTCCTTTGCTTCTATTTATTTCTTTTTTTAAATAGTCCTTGTTCTCTATCTTATTCTTTATAGCACCATCTTTTTTGTCATATGAAGCAAATATAGCCTTTTTGAAATTATTTCATAAGTATATCAAAATGGGCTTTTATAATTAGCAAACTTTTTGAATATGACCTATTGAAATGCATTTTTAACGATTTGACTCATAATTATATGTATATAAAAATAAAACTTTTATTTATTATTCAAATTTTTTCTACAGATCTCCAAGTAAGCCTTTGACACAGAAATTAATGGATTGGGAAGTAGTCAGCAGAAATTCATTAGCTGATGACAGGTTAGAAACACAAAGCCTCCCATCCCGATCTCCACCTGGAACTCCCAACCAGTAAGTGGCAAGCCAGCATCATGGTTGCATTCGCTACTTTCTAAGTTATTGGCTACATACTTTATTGCCTAAAAATCACAATATATAAACATTAAGTCCTTTGATCAAATTTTCAAAAATATAATTTTATTGTATTTTACTTTTTTTTTAGATGTGTGTGTGTTGTAGTTAGACCCTGGATGAAAAAGCCTAAGACCCAAGGTGACCCTTAGAGCATAAAAATAAAGAAGCCAAGACTTTTTAATATTTCAATGCCTAGGCTTTAGCTGGGCAGACTCTCAACTAGCTCGTGTAAATTAACCCAGCCACCTCGCCCCATCCAGCCACGTGTGCCTACTATACCTTGCAGGCCCATGGTCATGTCTGTCTCCCCTCGTTTCTCCTGGCAAAAAGAGCTTTCCTCTTTTTTCTTCCCAGAGTTCATTTCTCCTTACCAGGAAGTCTCACCTTCCTATTCTCTCTCTGCCCAGCTTCAGACTTTTATTATTAAATCAAGGATAAGACCCTTTCCAACATGTGTGTGTGTGTGTGTGTGTGTGTAGGGGGGTTCTTTTTAAATGTGAGGGCATGTTTATGCAACAGTGGGCACATGGAGGTTAGAAGACAACTTGAGGATAGATGCCATGTGCATCCTTCTGAGTCTGGGTTAGCTCACTCAGGATGAGCTTCTCTAGTTCCATCCATTTGGCTGCCAATTGCATGATTTCATTGTTTCTGATGGCTGAGTAATATTCCATTGTGTAGAAGTACCACAGTTTTTTAATCCATTCTTCAGTTGAGGGACATCTGGGTTGTTTCCAGTTTCTAGCTATTACAAATAAGGCTGCTATGAACATAGATGAGGAAACTTCCTTATGATTCCGTGAGGAGACATTTGGGTGTATACCCAGAAGTGGTATGGCTGGGTCCTGAGGCAGAGCTATTCCAAGTTTTCTAAGATATTGCCAGACTGACCTCCATAGTGGTTGCACAAGCCTGCGATCCCACCAGCAATGGAGGAGGGTTCCCCTTTCTCCACACCCTCGCCAGCATATGCTGTCATTTGAGCTTTTGATCTTAGCCATTCTGACAGGTGTGAGATGAAATCTCAGAGTTGTCTTGAGTTGCATTTCTCTGATGATTAAGGATGTTGAGCATTTCTTCAAGTGTCTCTCGGCCTTTAGGAATTCCTCCTTTGTGAATTCTCTGGTTAGCTCTTTCCCCCATTTTTTAATTGGATTTTGGTTTCTTGGCATTTAATTTCTTGAGTTTTTTGTAAATTTTGGATACTAGCCCTTTGTCAGATGTGGGGTAGGTGAAGATTTTCTCCCAGTCTGTAGGCTGCCGTTTTGTTCGAATGACAGTGTCTTTTGCCTTACAGAAGCTTTTCAGTTTCATGAAGTCCCATTTATTGATTGTTGATCTCAGGTCCTGAGCTGTTGATGTTCTGTTTAGGAAGTTGTCGCCTGTGCCAATGAGTTCGAGGGTTTCTCCCATTTTTTCTTCTACTAGATTTAGTGTGACCAGCCTTATGTTAAGGTCTTTGATCCACTTGGACTTAAGTTTTGTACAAGGTGATAAGTATGGGTCTAATTTCATTCTTTTACAAGTGGACATAGGTGTGTGGGTCCATTTCTGGGTCTTCAATTCGATTCCATTGATCCACTGGTCTGTTTCTATACCAGTACCATGCTGTTTTTACTACTATTGCTCTGTAGTACAGCTTGCAATCTGGGATGGTGATACCTCCAGATGCTTTTTATTGTACAGGACTGATTTAGCTATTCTGGTTTTTTTGTTGTTCTATCTGAAATTGAGAATAGCTTTTTCCAGGTCTATAAAGAATTGTGTTGGTATTTTGATAGGAATTGCATTGAATCTATATATTGCTTTTGGTAGGATGGCCATTTTTATTATGTTGATCCTACCTATCCATGAGCATGGGAGATCTTTCCATCTTATAAAGGCCTCTTCAGTTTCTTTCTTCAAGGGCTTGAAGTTCTGTTGTACAGGTCCTTTACTTGCTTGGTTAGAGTTACACCCAGGTATTTTATATTGTTTGTGGCTATTGTGAAGGGAGTTGTTTCCCTTATTTCTTTTTCAGCCCATTTGTTTGTTGTATAAAGAATGGCTTCTGATTTTTTTTACTTAATTTTGTATCCAGCCACCTTGCTGAAGCTGTTTATCATCTGTAAGAGTTCTCTGGTAGAACTTTTGGGGTCGCTTATGTATACTATCATATTGTCTGCAAATAGGGATAATTTGACTCCTTCATTTCCAATTTGTATCCCCTTGATCTCCTTTAGTTGTCTTATTGCTCTAGCAAGAACTTCAAGAACTATATTGAAGAGATATGGTGAAAGTGGACATCCTTGTCGGATTTTAGATATATAGTACAGGATCTATACTACAACCAACGCACCAAAGGGAACATGGACATGGACTTTTTTTTGTTTGTTTGTGTGGTTTTTTTTTTTTTTTTCAGTTTTCTCTCCCTGGCAATGAGACTCTTTTCACTG
The DNA here is from genome assembly GCA_907164525.1 of Lophiomys imhausi. Taxonomy (NCBI): domain Eukaryota; kingdom Metazoa; phylum Chordata; class Mammalia; order Rodentia; family Muridae; genus Lophiomys; species Lophiomys imhausi. The sequence goes on from CAJQZJ010032114.1 coordinate 7,075,813, forward strand.
GTGGTGTAGACCCCCCCAGTGTATGAGGAGGCTCTTGGCCCTCATATGACTTCTAAAATGGGGTAGGGGACTGTTATGTAGGGACAGTCCACTCCAGAGAAGTGGGATGGAAGGGTTAGGGAGTAGAGGGTGGGAGGGAGAGGCTGGGAAATGGGGAAAGAGGACAGTATGATGGTGATGTAACCTGAAGCAACAAATAAATAAATTTAAAAAAAAAGAAGACAACTTGGGGGAATCAGTTCTTCCACTATAGGATCCCTGAGATTGAAATCAGGTACTCAGGTTTAGTGACAGATTCCTTTACCTGATTAGCCACCTCACCAGACCCAAACATGATTTTTGTTACTTCAAGCATCATTATCTCTTTGTTTGGTCCTCATTATAAAAGTGGCGTAGAATAGCCTTATGGTATAAGCAAGTACAAAATTGAAAAACAGCCTTTACTTTCCTCAGCAGTTGACTTTCACAGCAAGGGTAATTCAGGGTCTAGTCATTACTTTAAATTTTCATGGAACTAATCCAGGTGTGGTATTGCATGACTTTAATCTCAACACTTGGGAGGCAGAAGCAGGAGGATCTCTGTGAGTTTAGACCAGCCTGGTCTACAAAGTGAGTCCAGGACAGCCAGGGCTACACAGAGAAACCCTGTCTCGAAAAAACAAAAACAAACAAAAAAAATTATGGAATTGTTGTTTATGTAATCCATTTCCATGTAGATTTCCACCAGGATTTCTAAGGGGATATAAATTGTTTGAAAGTGCTTTGTTTGTGTGGTTGTGATTTAGAGCTCTTCCTGTGACTGAGAAAAGATTTCTAACCTTAGCCCCCTAAGCTCAGATAGAGCTGGACTACGAACCACGTTGTGCAGTTCTATCCATGTGTGTATTGCAACCTAGCATTTCTTACAAACCTGCCATTTTTTGGTTTAGATAATAAAAAGATAAGGAAAACTTCCTCAAATATCCTTCCCAGAGGGAGGACTGGGTAAGAGAAGCAAGGGAAGGGGTGGGGAGGACAGGGCAGGGCAGGAAGAGAGGAAGGGAAGGAAAGAGTATAAGAGGGATGATCTAAATAATAATAGTGTGATTAAGTTTCTAGGAAATGAAATAATTAAGTTTAGAAAGGATTTATGACCATTTATTCTAATCAGTTTCATAAATGTTGAATAAGGCATAAGATTAATAATGGCTGAAACCTATCCCTACCTGTTACACTAAGTAGAGATAATAGTGGAATGGGTAAAGGCCTTATGGCAGGTTGTAGACTTCAAGTTATGTCTTGACTTCCCATTATGTGTTCTTTTCATTTATATCACTGTTAGACATTCTGCTTAGTCAATATATTTAAAATACACACACAGACACACACCCACTTTCTCATGAAACCATATAATCAAAAAACGTGGAAAACTGAAAGTATACTTTGTTGTTCAGCCTTTGTTTCTCTTCATTTAGTCGGAATTCTGCATTCACACAAGAGGGGACCCGGGTCCGGCCATCTTCAGTTGGTCATTTGGTAGACCATGTGGTTCACACATCCCCAAGTGATTTTGTAAATCAGAGATCGCCATCATCAACGCAAGCTAATAGCATAGTTCTGGAATCATCACCGTAAGACCCCTCTTTTCATTTTGTTTCTTAATTCTTTATTTTCAAATGTCCTAAATTGGTTCACTTGAAATACTCCTGGAAATTAGAGTAGTTGATACAAGGTATTACTTATATTACTTATATAATTTGTTCTTTTTTACCCCTCTGGTTACTGACTATTCTTTTAATATTTAGTATATACTCTCAAATATTTGTTCAGGTAATATAACAGTGTAGTCAAGGAGTAGGAAAATGTCAGACTCCTTAAATTTTTTTAATTGACAGAAACCATAAATATGAACAGAATGTGTTGTAAAAAGTATGAAGTGAAAATAAGAGATGGTTATCACAATTAGCTAGAGAAAGCATGCTCGGATTTCTTGGGGTTTTTTTGTTTTGTTTTGTTTTTTTCATGTTTTGAGATAGGGTCTTCTTTATGTAGTCCTGGCTAGCCTTGAATTCATGTTGATCTATGTCTCTGCCCCCCAAGTATGTGCCACAACTCCTAGCTATCCACATCATTTCTAAAGTCTGTTTCTACTATTTTGTGTAGTAATTAATAAAATCAGTCTATAATTTTAGTATTAATAGCCATTGGTTTAATGCATAGTGTATATATCTTCACATTAATATGCAATATTTTTATAAGCTTATATAGTAAAAATAACATACACTTTTGATATAATTGAAGGACAATACTTATATAATAACAAAGATAAATAAAAATACATTGTTAAAATGAAAGGCATATAAGATACAGTATATAGTGAATGTAATTAGTTTTTAAGAAAGAACAAATTTTAGAGTAAGGGGTAAAAAATAAATGAAGAGGTCAGCAAAGTGTTACCGCTATTCTGGGAAACCTTGGCCATCTATATCAGCCATGGTATTCCTTAGGCCAAACAGAATACTAGGTAAGCTACTTAGACATAGAAGAGTCTAACCTTGGTAAATTTTTTCTCTTTTCTTTCCTTTCCTTCTGTTTTGTGAAACAGGGTTTCTCTGTGTATCTCTGGCTGTCCTGGACTACACCTTTGTAGACCAGGCTGGCCTCGAACTCACAGATATCCGCGTGCCTCTGCCTCCCGAGTGCTGGGATTAAAGTTATACGCCACCATGCCTGGTCATTACAGACAGTTGTGAACTGCCATGTGAGTGCTGGGATTTGAACCCGAGTCTTTTGGAAAAGCAGCCAGTGCTTTTAACCACAGAGCCATCTCTCCAACCCAGACCATTTGTTCTTAAAAGTTATAATTTCTACTTGAAATCTCTCCTGAATATCTCACTATCAATTCTTGTTGCCACAAATTAGAGGGTTATGCTTTTTAATACTTATAAATAGTTGTTTTCTTACTTTAACTCCTGGCAATATACCATGTAGTTTGTTTCTACAATGATGACTTCAATACCATAATCTCTGTCACATGATTGCATTTATTAACCCCTTAAGCCATGGTAAAGGAAGACAGTTATTTAAGTTCATTAGGCTATACCTACCAGGAGAGGTTTTTTTTTTCCCCCTGTTCAACACCCAATTCTCAGGCTTTTCCTTTTCCTTTTGAGGTTATAAGTACATCATTTCCCCTTTCCTCCCTAGAGCCCCTCTTTGTTCTCTTTCAAATTTATGGGCTCTTTTTTCATTAATTGTTGTTACACACATACATGCATACATATGTGTGTGTGTTTTCATATATATTTCTAAATATAGCCTGTGCTGTCTCTTAGTGGTATGTACGTTTTCAGGCCTGGGTTCATATTTGGTATTGGATAACTAATTGGTGTGTTCTTCCCTGAAAGAGTGTTTCTCACATTCTTGGCTTTTCTTAGATAGCTGTAGTTCTTTGTGTAAAGTTCAGGCCTTGTAAAGTTAAAAACAATACAAATGGAGTGCATAAATGTACAATTCTAAGTTTTTTTTTAAAGTTTAGGCCTTGTGAACTTTCCCTCATCCACTTTGGATATCTGTTGTTTTTGTTCAGTTCATGTATAGGCAGCCATGTTGGTGAGACCTCCATGGGTGTGATTTCTGATATTACTAGGAGATACAGTCTCACAACCACTTCCTGATCTTCTGTGGCTCTTTCCACCCCCTCTTCTGTAATGTTCCTGAGCCTTAAGTGTGTGAGTTATTATGTAGATGTATCTGTTGGGTCTAGGTTCCACAACTCTGTATTTTGATTGGTTAATTTTTCTCCTAATAGTCTTCAGTGATTAGAAAGAAATCCTTGATGAAGGGTAAGGACTCTACTTACCTGTGTGTATAAGGACCAGTGTTTAGAGTTTAGTTAGGGATTGTGCTAGCTTAGTAAAGCAGTGGTTGTAGGTTCTGTTCCAAGACCCATGAGTTCTCTAGCCTGTAAGTCAGGCCAATACCAGGCATGATTTCTCTCTTGTTGAGTGAATCTTAAGTCCAATTAGAGAGCTGTTTGTTACTTCTAAGGTATGCATACCACTGTGCACTCTTAAGGTTCTCTTGCCTTACTGGTGGTTGTGATTCACAGGCATTATATCTAGATAGGACTGTTGGTTGTCCTCCTCCTTTGGAAGCTTGCATGGAACCTTCCTGTACCATGAAAGCTGTCCTGAAGGAGGAGGCTTTCAGGTCAGTTCCAGCTCAGGGACCCCCAGGCCTTGTGTCTGAAGTACATGATGTCTTCAGCATTACAGGCTTACCTTCCACAATTCTGTTTTGACTTCTTGTAACTGAAAATTTTACTAAACTATATTTTATAATGCCTAATAAACACCTATAACCTATAAACAACTATACATTAAACAACCCTACCCTAACGCTTTTGAAAGGACAAACTTGTCATCCAGGCACACCTCAAACAGTAATCAGCAGTCTGGGTCTGACATTATTATGGCAGCCTTCATCTCAATTCAACTTAGGTTTGAGGCTTTCTCCTCAGGCTCAGGGCCTAGGTCTCATGGGGCCAGCCTCCTTCAACCGCTCAACTTGGGGCTAGCTTCAGTCAGCCGAGACTGTCCACAGACATCTCTGGCCTCCATTTGAACTAGCTGAACCCCTCTGGGTAGTTGCTGCACCTCAGGTGTGGGACTGGTGCTGTCATTTGAGGCCTTGGCTCTCCTTAGGTTCTTACCACCTCAAGGCTGTCTATTTTAGCGTGGCTGCACGTAGGCACCTAGGGCAGGTGCTGTTGCTGCCCCTGGCCCACCTCAGTTGCTTTGCTCCTACCAGCCACTCACAGACCCCCTCAGCATCCAGTTCTCATGAATTTTTAACAGGTTCTATGCCATGCCTTTTCTGCCAGCCTTCCTGGGCTGGCTCATGACCAGTCTGTCTCTGGGACTTGGCCTTTCAGTTTATTGTGCTGAGGTTTCTTTCTGCCCGCTTCTTACTGCCTCATGCTATGATAGCATGGCCTCAGGGCTAGGAAATGGCATAGGTCCTTTCACACCTTCCTCTCTAGCACAGGCTTCTATCTCAGAAAGGAGGGGGGGGGTTAGGTTCTCAGACTCCGCCCCCACACCCCTTAAATAGGCATGGCCTCTCTTGGTTTCTCATCCTAACTCTCAGCTCCTAGGTCTCTCTCAAGGTAACTGGCAGTCCCTGGCCACCCCTTCCACAGGGCACTTTCTTGAGGTTTCTCAGAGCAGCTGCTTCAAAACAAGGCTTTTCATTAGGGCTCCTCCCATTTCAGCTCTGCTCAAAGTCTTTTGAAGAGAGTTAGGATCCAAAAACGCCCGCTCTCAATTTCCTGGGCCCCACCAATTAAATCTGCTGCCCAGGACCCCACACTGCCATGTGACAGGCCAATCTATACTCCAAAAGCCCTTACAAGTTCACCACAGCTTCTCTTTGTCTACCATCTCTCTGGATACTCATGCCTCCATTGAAAATTTTTTAAAAAATGTTTTGGGAAGGTATGTGCATTATTATAGCAAATTATATCTTCATAGGAATACCTTTAAGGTATTCTATAAGTGTATATTAATCTGATAAAAAACAGATTTACAACTTTAAATATATATATATATATATATTAAAAGGTAGCATTTCCAAGTAAATACAACAGTCAAGCCTCTCCATGATATCTGGGTGGCTTGACCTAATTTAGAATAAGGTATTTCCATTGGATGATTTCTAAAAATATTCACTTCTCCCCCTTTTCTTACCTAGATCACAAGAGACCCCTGAAGATGGGCAGCCTCCAGCTTTACCACCCAAGCAATCTAAGAAAAATAGTTGGAACCAAATTCATTTTTCCCACTCTCAGCAAGATCTAGTCAACCATACTAGTGAAAGCTTTGATGTACCCTCTTCCCCTGAAAAGTCCACTGTAAGTAGCCTCACTTTTCTTGAACTTTTAAAATCCTGACTGCATTTTAATTTATTTTTAACTATAGCATGTTTTAGTAGTAAATTATAATACTTTGTCTTTTTCTTGTGATTCTTGGATCATGATTTATACCACTATGGAGTTATGTTTTCCTTCATTTGTAAAGTGCACATTACAAAAAGTGTAAATTACAAATTGGTGGTTATTTCAGTATTCAATATATACATATGCTTCCAGAACAAGTGCTAATAATTCAGTACATACTTACTTTACTATGTAATATCTTAGTGCAGAGATATCCCCCAACCTTTTGAAACTGAGTACGGATTCTAATATTGTATATTCACTCCACATTTTATAAAATAATTTATAACTTTTGCTTCAATAGAATATGCATTTATACAATAAAATGATGAATTGTTACAATCCTAATGGCTTATCAACTTTTATTGCTTTCTCAAGAAGACTTAAATAAACAGCAAATGAGGTTATCAATTTATCTTTTTTTTTTTTTCCTTTGGTTTTTCAAGACAGGGTTTTTCTGTTTAATAGCCCTGGCTGTCCTGGAACTCTCTGCAGACCAGGCTGGCCTCTGCCTCTAGAGTACTGGGATTAAAGGTGTGTGCCACCATGCCTGACTTTAATTTATCTTAAGAATATACTATGAGAGCCAGCCGTGGTGGTGCACGCCTTTAATCCCAGCACTTGGGAGGCAGAGGTAGGCGGATCTTGTGAGTTCAAAACCAGCCTGGTCTACAAAAGGAGTCCAGGACAGGCAGTGCTTTTACACAGTGAAACCCTGTCTCAAAAAACCGGGGGGGGGGGGGGAGAATATAATGTGTTCCTAAAAAAAAAAAAAAGTAAGCACAGTTACATGCAGATATGTTTCAGAAAATTAAATAAGTTGCAAAGGGGAAAGTGTGTAGGAAGCATCAGCATCTAGTTGTCAAAGCCTTTAATGATTACTGTACACCCTGCCTTCTCATTTATTTACTCAGACTTTCTCCCATTATCAAAAGTTGAAACGATTCTATTTTCTCTCGTGTTCTGTTCTACTACAATAGGTTTAATCAAAAGAGATCAGAATTCTTGCCAAACGTGACAGCTCTAGAACTAACTCTGTGGTGATGTTTAGGTGTCTCTTCTTGCATGCTTTGATTCATTTATGGTTATGAATGGTTACTGAACATCTACTTTGATGGTAGTGGGAATGAAAAAACAAATACCCCTGGCACTTGTTTTTATATAATTTACAATCTAGCTTGTCTTAAAAAACTATTTAGAAAAGACTAGAAGATATCTTACTTGGTAAAATGCTGGCTATGCAGATATTCAGATATATAGACAGGTGGATATTTGGGGGCTCATTGGCCGGCCAGCCTAGCCCTACATGGTATGTCCCACGTACCATTGAGAGATGCTCTCAGGAAGCAAAAAAGTACCTGGGGAATACTACCACTACCCAAGGTTGCCCTCAGCCTCCACATTTAGGCTTACATACCTGCAAACACATGAGTCCCGGCATAAATAACTGTGCTCGTGCATTCACACACACACACGGATATTTTTTAAAAAACACATCATCTAGGCAATCATCAAGAAATGTATGTAGCTATCTAAATAAAGACTCTAGAAACTGAGCCATCACACCACCAAATTATAAGAATAAGGGAGGTGAAGGTAAACTGAGAATATGCAGGCAAAAGGGTAGAAGCAAAAGTAGGCAACAGCCGGGCGGTGGTGGCGCACGCCTTTAATCCCAGCACTTGGGAGGCAGAGGCAGGCGGATCTTTGCGAGTTCGAGGCCAGCCTGGTCTACAAAGCGAGTCCAGGATAGCCAGGGCTACACAGAGAAACCCTGTCTCGAAAAACCAAAAAAAAAAAAAAAAAGTAGGCAACAGGATGTAATGAAGGAACCCAAAAAGAAAGTGACCAGTTTTGTCAAGTGCTACAGGTAAATCAAGTAAGATAAGGTGGAGAACATAACATGGGACTTAGTAAAGGGAAAATATTTGTTGTCATTTGGCATGGCAGTGAAACCTGACTAGTAGATTTAGAGGAAAAGGAGATGGCGAATCCCCATTTGCCAGTGTTCTTGCCCATAGAATGGAAGGAGGATTGAGAGAATGCATCTGCAAGTTATTAGGCAAAGAAACTATTTTCCTCAATTAACACTTGCTTAGAATTTTAATAATTACATGCCATAGATAACACAAGCAGATAAGTTATATACTTTATAATCTGAAAATTATTTTTGTTTTTTGAAGCCTAATGGTGGCATTCCACATGATAATCTTGTTCTAATCAAAATGAAACCTGATGAAAATGGAAGGTTTGGATTCAATGTAAAGGTAATCTGGAGTTTATATTTAATTTTTATATTAAGATGTTCTTTGTTTGCTAGTATTTGACTTTTTTTTTTCTATTTTCCAGGGAGGATATGATCAGAAGATGCCTGTAATTGTTTCCAGAGTAGCACCAGGAACACCTGTATGTTATCCAAAATTTTATCTATATATTCTTTTTAAGAATATAAAGCCAGAGATGGGTGTGGTGGTACATGCCTTTAATCTCAACACTCAGGAGGCAAAGGGAAGTAGATCTCTGTGAGTTTGAGGACAACCTGATCTACAGAGTGAGTTCCAGGACATCCAAAGCTACATACTGAGAAACCCTGTCTTGAGCAAACAAACAAACAAAATATATACTTAGGTGTAGCATCGTGGCTTTTTTAATTTTTGTTTTACTATTACTATACTTAATACCTCTGCCTTCCTTCAAACCCTTTTTCCTTCCAAACCCCCAACACTAGGTTGGAGAGAAAGAAGGTTAGTGGGGAAAGGGACATAGTTCTCCTTGAGATACTTCCTGCTTTTAGGGTCATCGGGTTCTTTGGGGGCAACACCAGTCTCAGTAGTCACAATATCCAGAAGTCCAGAAAACCAGGAAACAGCAGCAGGAAGAACAAGCATCAATTTTGGGGGAGTACCAGCAGCAGGAAGAGAAGCAACCTCTTTCTTCTTTGTAGCACCCCCTCATCTCCTTGGTGCTCTGACTTTTTATCCCTCTCCCAAATCCTCAGAACTAAACTTGCTCAGCTGGCTAAGCCTTGTCCCTGCTAGCTCACGAGGCACAGTTAATAGTTTACACCTGTGGTCTTTACTGAAGCAGCTTCACACCTGGGATTAAACAAAAACATTCTCATAACTTTTTTTTTTTTTAATAAACAAAACTCTTATACTTAGGGACCAGGTATGATAGTTACCTGCGTTTAATCTCAGCACACAGGAGCCCAAAGCAGGCAGATCTCTTAGTTCAAGGCTGGCTTGGTCTACACAGAGTTCCAGACCAACCAGAGTTACAAACAAAAACAACAACAAAACCAAAAAAGAATACTTTCTAAAATGTTTTTATGTGTATGTGTGTTTTGTCTGTATGTATGTCTGTGTACCGTATGTATATGGGTGCTCTCAGAGGTTAGAATGCAGTGTTGCATCCCAATGGAATTGGAGTTATGGACAGTTGTGAGCCACCACACGGATCTTGAGAATCAAACTTGGGTCCTCTTCAAGAACAATAAATGCTCTTAATTGCTAAACCATCCCTCCAATCCCATTTGTACTTAAAAAATAAAATTAGTTTTGCCTGCCTGTATGTGTGTGTACCACATGCATGCCTGTTGTCTGTGGAGACCCAAAGAGGGCATTGGATCTTTTGGAACTGGAGCAAGAGCAAACCACTCTTAACCACTGAGCCATTTTTTCATCCCCAGAATATGTACTCTAAAAAAAAAAAATCATTGAGATAGATAGGCTGTAGAATTAATTAATTTAAATTATTTCTTAGTATTTATATTAAAGCTAATTGGTCTGTAGTGTTAATCCTTAACCTGCCATTATAAATGATCACACAGAGACCTGATTTAACCTGACAAGCTTTAACCAATTGAGCAATATTGGCCCATCTAAACTAGCTCATAATTCTATTCCCCAAATACGACCCCATATATACATACATACGTCTCCTTGGACTGTTATTCTCCATGCTCTGCCAATGATTCAGGCCACATGGAATGATGTTCTTTTCTCTAACCCATGACGTGTGTCCTCCTTCCTGTTCTTGCTGCTTGTCTAGGAGTCTTCTCCTCTTTGCTGCAGAAGCCTGAGCACCTTAGTCCTGCCTACCTCTGTCTTTGCCCAATCTCAGGCCTCAGCATTTATTTAACCAATCAGAGATAAGCAGAGTAATACAGCATTAGTTGAAATACAGCAAGCATACTTCAGGGAGTAGGTTAATTAATATTTAGAATGCATAACATCACCCCATCAGATTGGCAGTTAAGTACACTGGCTGCGGGGCTGAAGAGATGGCTCAGTGGTTAAGAGCAATGAGTACTCTTCCAGAATACCTGGGTTCAATTCCCAGCACCCACATGGCAGCTTATAACTATCTGTAACTCCAAGATCTGACACCCTCACACAGGCTTACATGAAGGGAAAACACCAATGCACATAAATAAAAATAAATAAATAATTTAAAAATTAAAGAATTCTAGCTACTCTTCTAGAGAATCCAGGCTCAGTTGCCAGAACTCACATGGTAGCTCACAGCTACCTGTAACTCCAGTTCCAGGGGATCTAATGTTCTTTGCAAATTATCAGGCATGTTTGTGGGGCACAGACTTACAAGCAATCAAAACACCTACCCACATAAATTAACAATAAATAATTTTTATTTGCTTAAAGGAAGAAAGTTAATTGTTACTTTTCAACTTGTCATTGTTAACTCTAAATGCTAAATATATAATAAATTACAGGGAAGATAGATTTTTATTGAGTATATATTTTAGAAAGAAGCTGTTATTCTGAGTGTTGCTGCAGTGCTAAAGAGTTCTGTTGAAAGAACCTCCGTATTCAACAAATGTAGGTGAAGGTGGAGTTTTATGAGACTTTATTGCTGTTTGCTTTTTACTTTTCATTTACAGTTCATTATTTGCCTTCTTTCTTGTCATTCTGTGTCTGGCAAGGGGTTCCAACCTTCTCTGGTATCAAGCTGGAATTGCATGCTCCTCTTCTGGAAGCTCCAGGCTGCATGTATTTCCAGGCAAAAAAAGGGTGGAACTCAGATTGAGATCAAAATCTGAGATCCATACCCTCAGGATGTCCCATCAGAAGGGAGAGGCAGGAGAAGAGTTTATTTTTACCATCAAATGCCACAACACTTAGGATAAGCATGCAAGAGGGTTAGGGTAACCCTATCCCTCTCTGTCAAGTGTTGAAAGGTTACAACTCTATTGGCTGAGCTGCTGCAATCAGGCCAGACAACTTCAAGGTGTTTGGAGATCCTGGACTGAGCCAAGTGGCTAGGAAAATCCACAGATGACTACTAGGGTGAGTGTTGTGGGCATGGAAGAAATGGGAGCTTCAGAGGTGGTCAGTGGGGTGACAGGTGATAGTGAATGAGATTCCAGCATGGCCTGCAGGGGCAGTGGTGGGGGTAGGGTGTGTGTGTGATGAGCTGGTGCTCAGAGATGAGCCCTGGATGCCAGCTAGGAAATGTGGTGGTGAGGCAGGAGCCTTCCACTCATGTAAGCATGGATAGGCAGGCAGTGGCAGCACTGATTTCTTCATGGTTGGGGGAGAAAGCCTTCCTCCCCATGCCTAAAATAAACAGCCAAGTCTCAGGCAGTCATAGTGGAAGAATGGAGAAAGTTTATTTTGTGAATCAAGGGACATTATAAACCTTTGGGCAGTGGGAGGGGTTTTGGAGGTGAATGTGTTTGATTAACCAGGACTAGTAGTGCCAAGGATACTTCAATAGCAGGATCCTATCATAAGAAAAGGAACCCAGTACCTAATTATGCCATGGGCAACAGGGGTGGGGGAAGAACTCCAGGTATACTAGAGGCATGAACAAAAGGTCATTGGCTGAAAGTCAAAGCACCAAGAGATCTCATTAGCATGGGAAGTAACCTCCAGGAATCCCTAGGTGTTCACTAGGCTGGTGTCTTATCAGGAAAAGGTTGGTCCCGTGACTTCCCTGAGGGCTATGTTAGAGGATTTGCAATTCCCCAGATCAGGTGGGAGAGGGCACCCCACTAAAAAAGGAAGTCTTGTCATTTATCACCAAGCTCCAGGGCTTTCTGGTACTGCCAGAATTCAACGTTAGCAGCAGAAATTCCCCACACTTTCTGGTTCTTTTTGGAGTGGGGTTCGGGCAGGGGAAGACAGGGCTTCTCTGTGTAGCCTTTGCTGTCCTGGAATTTGCTCTGAAGACCAGGCTGGAACTCATACAGATAGCTGCCTCTGCTTCCCAAGTGCTGGAATTAAAGGTATGTGGCTGGGTTGCCTACTTCTTATTTTTAAAATTATTTTAATTGTGCCACCACTACCGGCTACTTCCTATTTTTAAAATTACTTTAACTGGGAATGATATAGGATCATTTTTATAATTCTAATATGTGCATGCTAAAATCATTGAGTCCCTTGTTACTCACTGAGCTTCCACAGTAAAGAATTTTCTGTTCATAATTGAATTATTCTTATTGGTGTATTTTCTGGAAACATGCTGATGTTAACAGTGTTTCTCCTGAAAAATGGAATTACTGATGTTTTTCACTTTCTTTTCTCTTCCTATTATCTGAATCATGACACTGAACGTGCTTTGCTCTTATGAGCTATATCTATTGTTTTTGATTTACTTCCTTCTGCTGCATAGAACTAGGCTATAGAAATGTCAGTTGATGCCAGGCATGGAGGCACACGCCTTGAATCCCAGCACTCAGGAGGCAGAGGCAGTCAGATTTCTATGAGTTTGAGGCCAGCCTGGTCTACAAAGTAAGAAAAGGACAGCTAGGGCTCTGTTACACAGAGAAACATTGTCTTGAAAAAAAAAAAAGAATTTAGAACATATTGAAGCAATAGAACTTTGTCATTTTAAAATTATTTCACTAGTTTAAATACCACCACAGTCTTCTACGTTGTGACCTTTTAAAAAAATGATTAAAGGGAACAGTTTCAAGTTGGGTTTTGTTGGTTTGGTTTGTTGGTTTTCTGAGACAGTTTTTCTATTTAACTCTGGTTGTCCTGGAATTTACTCTGATTAGATTAAGCTGGCCTCAAACTCAGAGATCTGCCTGCCTCTGCCTCCTGAGTGCTGGGATTAAAGGCATGTGTCACCACACCTGGCCAAGTTTCAGGTATTTTAATGTCAGTATTGGGTAGCTCAGAAATGGATTATTCACATTAAAATAATTGTTTTCTTTATTATGGAAATCTTGTAATCAATGTTTATTCCTCTTAGAAAATTCATCTAATTTTTCAGGGTGTCCTAACTTTTCAGATCAGAAAGAAATGAAAGTAAAACTTTATATCTGACAAAAGGCAGGTTAAATATGAGAAAGTTCCCATCACTGATAAATGGATATAGTAAAAGACTCATAAAGGACTCATGTACTCTGATACATAGACCTTTTCTTTCTGCCAGCATACTACCCTCAGAGTACTGTGAGAAGACAGTTCTTTCTGCTGTAATAGCATCTCTCCCAGTACTTTAGCAACTATTCTACTACACTTCAGGTATCCTAAACACAAATTTATGAAAGTGTAGGATCAAACTGGTACATAGATGCATTTCCCTTTATAAGGGACTATATAAATATTTGCCATCTACTTCACTGAATAAATAGCCACCAAAAATCCAAATAATAAAGGCTCACATTTGAATATTTGAGATTTTAAAACATTTGATTGAATTAATTCATTTTTACCTTCACAACTCTAAAAGATAAATCAGGATGAGTATCTTCTTGTTGCATTTTCAATGTGTTGGGTCTCTCAGATCACACATTTCATAAGCTGTGGAGGATGAGCTTATTAACTTTTACAGCAGTGTTCTTTCCAGTAGTCACACTGCCTTTCTGAGTATTATGAAATAATTGTGTGTAGTACATTTGAGTAGTATTTGTCCATTTCTTCTTCTGTTTTACACATTTCTTTCATTCCCTGGCCTGCCATCTTCATGCTTAGTCTCATATGTTTTCATAGAACACATTCATAATTCTGTTTGTTTTATTTTCTTTACCTTAATTACTGGGTGTTTTCCTAAGTATTCAGGCAGTCCTTTTCGTAGTATGGTAGAACTGTAAAGATGGCCATACAAGGTGAAATTATGCCATGACCCATTAACCAGTTGAGAAAATTATACTGTTTTCATGACTTTCAGATCTATTTTCTGTACATTAAAGTCTTTTGTGCTGTCTGTTAAAAAATATTGAGGATGGAATGGAGAGATGGCTCACCAGTTAAGAGCACTGACTAGTGCTCTTCCAAAGGTCCTGAGTTCATTCCCAGCAAGCACATGGTGGCTCACAACCATCCACAATGTGATCTGATGCCCTCTTCTGACTGCGGGTATACATGCAGATAGAGAGCACTCATACATAAAGTAAATAAATAAATAAATCTTTAAAAAAAATATTGAGGAATGCAAAAAAAGATACTCTATAGTCCAAAACAACAGAAATACTGAAAAGTAATATTTCAGTTATTTATAAAACCTTATTATGTGTACTTGAATAATACATTATAAAACTGACAGTAAAAAGTGAATCTTTTATCTTGCATTAGCAAATTATCATGATTCTCTCTCTTTGTTTGGATCTGCTTTCAATGCTTTGTCCTTTGAAGCCGCTATTATGAAAACAACCCAAGAGTCAGTTTCCAACTTACTTAGAGCCTCAGACAGCAGGAGTCCTCTCTTTTCCATCATCACGTCTTCTCAGGTCAAAGTTCACATCTGGGGCCATCATTTTTTGTTTCTTTACTAAGCTTTCATTTCATGTTTTCTAGCTAGCTCCTCTTAAAGATGATTGTTTGTTTTCCCTGAGAGCCAAGGAGAAGCACAGCTGTGTGCTTCTTGGTCACAAACTTACTGATGGATATGCTTTGACAAGTGTGATGTGATGTGTGGCTGCTTCGTGTTTTTAAGATATTTTTTATTCATTGTCTGTGCACCATATGCATGCAGGCCCTGTGTAGGCCAGAGGAGGGTATCTGATTCCCCCTTAGAACTGGAGTTGCAAAGGGATTTTAGCCCTGTGTGGTGCTAGAAATTGAACGTAGGGCCTCCAGAAGAGCAACCGGTGCTCTTAGCCTCTGAACCTTCTCTCCAGCTATAGTGCTTGGTTTTGAGATACAGTTTTGGACTGAAGCACTAGCAGCAACTGTATACTTTTTTTTTTTTTTGGATTTTTCGAGACAGGGTTTCTATGTTTAACAGCTCTGGCTGTCCTGGACTCACTTTGTAGACCAGGCTGGCCTCGAACTCACAAAGATCCGCCTGCCTCTGCCTCCCAAGTGCTGGGATTAAAGGCGTGCGCCACCACCGCCCGGCTAGCAACTGTATACTTTATGCAATAATTTACAATTGTTATATTCTGAAAACCAAAATTTGAAGGATGTCATTCAGAAACTGGTGTTATTTAAACTGTAGAAACTGAAAGAGTACAAAATTAAGGCTGCCTGTTTATGTGCATTTTGACATATTTCTTCTCTGAGTCTCTATGAACATAATAGGCCATGAAGAAGGAATTCATTCAGTGAAGCTGTGAAACAAAATGGGATGTTCAAAGAAAAGTACATTTCTGCTTTGTCAAATACATGACAGAGAGAGACAGAGAGAGAGAGAGAGAGAGAGAGAGAGAGAGAGAGTGTATGTGTGTCTATGTGTGTGTAAACCAGAGGCTGATGTTTTCCTCAGTCACTCTCTTCCTTATTACCTTAGTTTTTGAGAAGGTGTGGAACTGAACTCCAGGGATTCTTCTGCTTAGCCTTCCCAGTACTGGGATTACAGGACCACATTGCAGCATTTGTTGTTTATATGCTTTCTGAGGATTGGAAGTCAGACCCTATGCTTGCCTAGCAAGCACTTTACTGATTGAGCTATTTTCCTAGCCTTACATGAGTTCTATATGTAGTTATAGTTCTCCTGCTATAGTCTATAAAAAGTAAATTTCTATATCTTCAGGATGCTGGGTGCATATATGAGCACTTATCTACATTATATTACAGGCTGACCTCTGTGTCCCTCGATTGAATGAAGGGGACCAAGTTGTGCTTATCAATGGTCGGGACATTGCAGAACATACTCATGACCAAGTAGTCTTGTTTATTAAAGCTAGCTGTGAGATACCTTCTGGGGAACTTGTGCTTCTAGTTCGACCTAATGGTGAGTACACTATTTAGCACTATTTAGTACAGTATTTGTCATAATTTGTTACTATTTATTACTTTTTTTTTTTTTTGGTTTTTCGAGACAGGGTTTCTCTGAATATCTCTGGCTGTCCTGGACTCGCTTTGTAGACCAGGCTGGCCTCGAACTCACAAAGATCCGCCTGCCTCTGCCTCCCAAGTGCTGGGATTAAAGGCGTGCGCCACTACCGCCCGGCACTATTTATTACTGGACATGGTGGCCAGAGTAGGCTTTTTTTTTTTTGAGACAGGGTTTCATTGTGTAGCCCTGGCTGTCCTGGACTCACTTTGTAGACCAGGCTGGCCTTGAAGTCTCGGAAATCCTCCTTCCAGCAATTACAGACAGCTCTGAACTGCCATGTGGGTGCTGGGATTTCAACCCGGGTTCTTTGGAAGAACAGTCAGTGCTCTTAACTGCTGAGCCATCTCTCCAGCCCCAGTGAGGTGCATTTTAAAGAAAAGAAAATTTCCCTTTTTTATTTTTGTCAAAGCAGGCATCTTCTTTTCTGTGATTTGTGTTCTTGACCATGTGTAATCCTAGAATTGGCTTTCCAAGAATATTAGACAGGCATTAACAGTGTTTATTTTGATTCTAAGGAACTTGTTTGTTTAGAGTTCATACTGTTTTCTGTCTCAGCTTCAGTTGTATAACAGCAACAATCTCTGAGTTTTGCTTTTCAGTCCTCTCCTGGTAGTAGCTCCTGTAGCACTTAATGACAATAGTTAGTAGCTGTCGAATTTTCTTAGTACCTAGACTCTTGTGTATGTTCTCACTTAATTGTAAGAGCTACCAGCATAATAGGTAAATTACTTTGTTTAGTTTTGAAAATACTTTCTAACAGTCTGTTACCTGCTTACAGATTCATAACAGGTACAGAGCCAGAAATATAAACAAAAGTCCCTATGATGGCACAGACTTTTTTGCAATTTCGTTTATTTTATACTTTAAGTTCCAAGAGAAATACAGCTAAGGCCTTGTAAAAGAATATTCTAGACTGAGACTTCTGCTTATTGCCAGTATAGATTTACCGCTTTTTTTTCCCCTCCCAAGTATGTCACATGATGTTTTAGCAAGATAGCTAAAAGGCCATCATTTGCAGAGAATATACATGTGTACACATGGATGAACCATTCATGTGTGTGCTAATAGACCCCATGTTAAAGAATGAGGTTAAGGAGCATGAGATGGCTCAGCAGTTGCACTTGCTGCTTTTACAAAGGACCAAAGCTTGGCTTCCAGCATCCACATGGTGACTCACAAATGGTCTGTAACTCCAGTACCAGGGGATCTAGTGCCCTCTCTGGCAAACATAGGCACCAGGCATGCACTGGTTATACATAAACAAATTCAAACAAAACACTCATGCATGTAGAAAATAATTTTCTTTAAAATGGTGCTGAGAGGGAGAAGTAAGGGTAAGTTGTAGGTCTGCTGTTTAAGGCCCAGCATCTGGGATGTGAACTCTCCTAATACTGACATGAGCATAAAGATTGCTTAGTGAGTAGGTGGAGGAGAGAAGGTGGGTCTGTTGTTTAGCTTTGTGTTTACTCATCATGTGATCAAAGCCAACATATCCTTAGACATCATGGTGTACAGGCTTTTGTCTGTGCTATTAACTCATGTCCTAGGAATTAAGGGCAGATCTGTTCAGATCTGTAGCTCAATATGCCTCATTTTATTTTTGTAAGAGTTTATTTACTCCGTGTGTGTGTGTGTGTGTGTGTGTGTGTGTGTGTGTGTGTGTGTGTG
>CAJQZJ010032114.1:7093715-7152557 GCA_907164525.1 Lophiomys imhausi
TGTGTGTGTGTGTGTGTGTGTGTGTGTGTGTGTGTGTGTGTGTGTGTATGTGTATCTGTGTCTGTGTGTGTTTATGCGCACCACATGAGCACAGGATCCCAAGAATGTCACAAGAGGACATCTGTGTATTGGATCTAGAGTTACAAGAGGTTGTGAATTGTCATGTGGATGTTGGGAACTGGACCTAGATCCTCTGCAAGAGCAGAAAGTGCTCTTAATGGCTGAGCCACTTCTCTAGTCCTGCCTCATTTTCTTAATGTGTCTTCATATTTTAAGCATATGGCTAAAGAACCCTTCTTTTCTCCAAAGGAGTAGCAGAAACCTTTCAACCGCACAGCCATTCTTGGCCCCTACGCAAAGGCATCAATCAGATATAATGGAATTCTTAGTTACTGAATCTATAGAAAATATCTGACAATTTCTTACTGAATTCTATTAAGATTCTCATGTGTGTTTTTTGTTTTATTTTAGCTGTATATGATGTAGTGGAAGAAAAACTAGAAAGTGAACCGGACTTCCAGTATATTCCTGAGAAAGCCCCACTAGATAGTGTCCATCAAGATGACCATTCTCTTCGGGAGTCAATGATCCAGCTAGCTGAGGGACTCATCACTGGAACAGTACTGGCACAGTTTGATGTAAGTGTTTAATGTTGTACTAAAACAGTATTTGCTAATTAGTTTGAGGGTGTTAAGAGCCTAATAGTCTATGCATTATGAGTTTTAAGATAAAATGATAGATAGCCTTAGAACTCATTGATATGAGTTCTGAAATGCAGTTTTTAAAAATTATTTCCACAATACTAATTACGACTATATAAATAAAATTTTTTTTAAAAGAAGGATAAAAGCCAGGCAGGAAGATGTTCATGAACTCAAGCTCAGTCTAGAAGAGTTTGAGTTCTAGGCCAGCCTAGGCTACTGAGTGAGACCTCTCTCAATAAATAAGAGAGGATTAAAGACAGGTTATGTTTTTTTATATAATTTACTAGCTCTTTTATGAAAGGTAGAAGATAAGATAGTGTATTATAAACTTAAAGCTTAGGCAAAGCCAAATGTGAGCACATAGCATTTGTTGCTCTTACACTCACACCAGTACAATTTTCCATGAGTTTAAGGCCATTCTGAGCTACACGTAGAAAAGACCTGTCTTCAAAAACAAAATAAAAGTAAACTAAATTCCCAAGTTAAAAAAATAACTTTTGAGCCGGGCGTGGTGGCACACGCCTTTAATCCCAGCACTTGGGAGACAGAGGTAGGCGGATCTCTGTGAGTTCGAGCCCAGCCTGGTCTACAAAGCGAGTCCAGGACAGCCAGAAATACACACAGAGAAACCCTGTCTCGAAAAACCAAAAAAAAAAAAAAAAAAAAAAACTTTTGACTGGGCATGGCGGCACATACCTGAGTTCAAGAACAGCCTGGTCTACAGAGAGTGAGTTCCAGGACAGCCAGGGCTGTCTGGAAACCCTGTCTCAAAAATCCTAAAATAAAAAAGTAAATAACTTTTATATTTCAAATTCATACTTTTTAATAATTAATCTTTAATTTTTATCTGTACAGTTTTAAAAACTCTCAGATCATTATCTCAGATGTACAGGAATGCTTCTTGACTGTCAATCTTTTAGTTTTGTTTGTTTGTTTGAGACAGGCTTTCTCTGTGTAACTCTGGTTGTCAGAATTCACTTTGTAGACCAAGGCTGGCCTTGAACTCAGAGATTCAACCTGCCTCTGTCTCCGAAGTCCTGGGATTAAAACCATGTACCACCATTGCTCAGCATGACTGCTAGTCTTTATTTTGATTAGTGAGTACATAGTGAATTTTTTTTTCTTGAGACAGGGTGTCTCTGTGTAGCTCTGGCTGTCCTGAACTCACTTTGTAGACCAGGCTGGCCTTGAACTCACAGAGATCCACCTGCCTCTGCCTCCTGAGTGCTGGGATTAAAGGCCTGTGCCACCATGCCCAGCAATTACAGACAGCTGTGAACTGCCATGTGGGTGCTAGGATTTGAACCCAGGTCCTTTAGAAGAACAGCCAGTGCTCTTAACCCCGCTGAGCCATCTCTCCAGCCCCATATAGTGAAACTTGAAAATCTATATTTAATCAGACATGTCCAGTTTGTGGCCCGCAGGTTGTATGCATCCAATATAGTTATAAGTCCAGTCCAAAACATTTGTAGATGGCGATATTCTGTCATAGTGAGCTTAATTTGTTTATTTTTAATAAAAGTAGGAATTTCCCATGTGTTTTAAAAAATATGGCCATCAATATTTGTTGTTTTTTAGTATATGTTGTATATAAATGTTTGTAATAATAAACCATGAATAAAATGTGCATCAATTCTTCTTTTAAAAAACATCTCAGTGTATTATGAACACTTCTAAACTAAAATAAAGCTCTGTACATTTGCTATTCAAATATCAGATACTTTGGTGAACAGAATTATTTTCAGATTTATCAAAATATCATAGATACATAATACATGTCAGAAACTACAGAACTGAGTACAGCTCTGGGGCAACACTCTACCGTTCTAGGAGGATGTGGGTTAGAATAGAAACAAGTCTGCCAAAACAGAGCAGAAGTGTTGATGGCTTACTGGACTATTTCTGTTTGTTTGTTTTTAAAGCAACTGTATCGGAAAAAACCTGGAATGACAATGGCTTGTGCCAGATTACCTCAGAACATTTCCAAAAATAGATACAGAGATATTTCACCTTGTAAGTATCTGTTAACTATTACCATGATAAGCTTAATCTTTTTTTTTTTTTTTGGTTTTTCGAGACAGGGTTTCTCTGAATATCTCTGGCTGTCCTGGACTTGCTTTGTAGACCAGGCTGGCCTCGAACTCATAGAGATCCGCCTGCCTCTGCCTCCCAAGTGCTGGGATTAAAGGCGTGCGCCACCACCGCCCGGCTGATAAGCTTAATCTTTTAAATAAAATTTTATCAGATTTCTATGGTAGAGCATAACTCCAAATATCAAACCAATAAATTAATCCGTTGTTTCTTTTAAATTTTTTTAGATGATGCTACACGGGTCCTTTTAAAAGGTACTGAAGACTACATCAATGCAAACTATATAAATGTAAGTTTGTTTATACCTTTGTTATTTGAAATAATTGAAACCATCATAATTTTTAAAGTTGTTTCCTTTTTTGTTTGTTTGGGTTTTTTGGGTTTTTTTTTTTTTTTTTTTCGAGACAGGGTTTCTCTGTGTATCCCTGGCTGCCCTGGACTCACTTTGTAGACCAGGCTGGCCTTGAACTCACAGATCCCGAGTGCTGGGATTAAAGGTGTGCACCACCACGCCTGGCAGTTATTTCCTTTTTATTGAAAGTCTGACTTGGATAGTTGGTGCAACTGCTGAACTAGGAAATAATGGATCATCATTTCTAGATCAAATAGAGGGTTAGATTTTTATAAGTATAGTCAGTCATGTTTTCATCACACATAACTTCATTTAAAGATCTATTTAATATTTAGTAATAACACTGTTGATTTGTTGGAATGCATAGACAACAGCATTGAAGTGTAATTTGTTACTGAAAAAAGCTAATGTACATTTTCTCCATGATGAATAATATCATAGCCTTTTTGCACCTAAGAACACTAGACAGCACTTCATCATTGTGATTGTAAATGGTTCAATTACCCACTGTAAAAACAAAACTGTGAAGAATATGGTACCGCACAGTACTGGAGGCTGCTTGTGGGCACTATAAGAGGGTAACAAAACTGTTGCCTTACTTGATGTCAGCCAGAAACATGGTTATCCAGTGACTCAAATTGTTTGCTTCTCTAGTATGCCTAAAAATGGCCAACAAAGCCCTCCTCACATTTTGCAATTACATAAGAACTTTAGCAATGTTGGGGCTAGAGAGACAGCAAAGCAGGTAAGCTTGCTGCATAATCATGAGGACTAGAGTTAAGATTCTAACTCCACATAACAAGATAGGCATCTTGTAACCCTGCTTGAAGTGTTAAAGATAAGAGGATTGTTTGGGCTTGCTTTCTTCCATCAAAATTCCAGACTCAAGCTCCAGGTGCAGGAGAGACCTTTCCTCAAAGGAATAGGAAGAGAGTGATAGATGACTCACAAGGCCTTCTGTCCTTAGATAATAATGACTTGTGAAGTTTGTTTGTTTAAGGAAAACCAGAATAGTAATATAAAACCTAGAAAAATAACTATCAAACACAGTGAAATGAAAGTATACTTGATTTACAAAACAAAGTACAAATTTAAACTACATAGAAGTGCTATTATTTACTTATAAAAGTAAAACACCAAAAATTTGATGATAACATGCACAAGTCCAGTTCTTTATCTGAAGCCTTCAAGTATACTTTGGAATTCAAAATTTTTAGATTTTTTTTTAAAGAATATTTAGTCTGTGTACCAATGCTAAAGAAAGTAATGTCCCCAGCAGGTTATGGAATAAAAGCCCTTTAATTATTATATTAATATTATATAAATATTCTAATTGACACTAATACAGTATAAGTAACCTTTAGGTCAAAGTCAGATTTTGCTGTCAAATGCTTTCAAGTGAAGTCAAGTTTAAAATGCCTTCAAAGCTGGGTGTGGTGGTGCGTGGCACTCAGGAGGCAGAGGCAGGTGGATCTCTGTGAGTTCAAGGCCATCCTGGTCTACAAAGTGAGTCCAGGACAGTCAAGGACACACAGAGAAACCCTGTCTTGAAAAAACCTAAAAAAAATAAATTAAAATTAAATAAAATGCCTTCAAGTCAGGACAAGTTTTAAAACACCAAAACTATTTTTGCATTTCAGACTATTGAGATTTTCAGAGCTATGGATAAGCAATTATAGATTTTTTAACAAGTATCAGTGGAACTACTTTCCTGTGTGTTGTTGGTTGAAAAGTATATCGGTTTCTTTGGGGAACAATGTAGTGTTGTCAGAAGTTGAAATGCACATAAATTTAATCCAGCATTCCCATTTCTTCCTGTTGCTCTTATAGATAGGTATATTTTATGTTTGCTAAAAATGTCAAGTTTATAGAAGTATTCAATTTAACCTTGCTACTGGTAGCAAACCTATTAACAACGCCTTCAATGTCTGTTAATTAAATAACAGTAGAGTTGTTTTAGAAGGACCATTAAGAAAAAGAAATGTTAGGTACTAATTTTGGTATTATCTTTCAAACAATGGATTTAGAAAATTATATATACTGTGCTACCATTTTAAAAATAGATTCATAGGAAAAGAGTTGTGTACAGACTGTTTATGTGAAAGAGTTACTAGCAACTAGAAAAACAAATTACCCTATGATGCTAACTGGAAGCAGGTTTGGAAGGAAGACTGTTGAATGATTTTAATAATAATATATAAAATTAGTACAGCAGCAGTTACTTTTTAACTATCTAGGTTCCCAGTTAACCACACAGAGAGATTATGATTTGAGGAGGCAGAACACAGTGCTGGGCACTAAAATATAACCTAATGCCCTATGGCTAATCTATCTTCCTCCAGCCAAAAATCCCCTAATACTTGCATTTATGATTTTCTCTGGAATTGGCTCCTTCTCATCATGTCTCCTGGTCACTTCCCCATGCTGCTTAAATTCCTCTCCTCCTCGAGCTGCCATGCTTCTTCTCCTGCTCTATCCTCTTCCTCTCTCTCCTCCCCTCCTGGAAAAGAAGTCCCACCCTATTCTCTCTAGTGCCCAGCTAGTTGCTCAGATTTATTGGCAAAGCAAAGAACGAATGGTGAGCATGTTTATACAAACTTGAGACAGGAGATTCTAAAAAACATAACAAATCCATGTCTGGATTGAAATCAGATAGTGGATAGGGAAGTCAGCATTTAAATAAACAGGGTAAGCTTTACACAGTGCACAGAAATAATATGGCAACCGGAGATGTGAAGTTGGTATTCTCTAAATTGCTATATATAGATATCACCTTGTTAAAATAAACCTCAAATGTACTACAGTTTTTAATTCCCCAATATTTATTGTTTTATTTTATTCTAAAAACAATTTTAAACATTATTCTGGGCTGGAGAGCTGGCTCAGTGGTTAAGAGCACTGACTACTCTTCCAGAGGTCCCTAGTTCAATTACCAGCAACCACATGTTGGCTCCCAACTATCCATAACGAGATTTGGTGCCCTCCTCTGGCCTATGTGAAGACAGAATACTGTATACATAGTAAAAAAATAAATCTTTAAACATTATTCTACTAGCTCTTTACATTACTTTATAAGCATAATTTAATATAAATATAACTAAAGTAAAAGGCAGAATTTTTTTAGGAAATTTATCTATGAACAATTTATATTTTTTTAAACATTTTCTTATAAACTCTCTGCCTCTGAAACAAGGTTCTTTGTAAAGCTGTCTCTTAAACCATAGTAGTGACAGATGTGGTGATACATACCTGTAGTAGTTGGGAGGCTGGGATACACAATGAGACCTTGTCTCAAAAAAAGAAGAAAAAAGGGTAGTATTTGGAAAATATCTGTTTTTAAGTTCCTCTTCTACCAGTTGAATGATGAATATGTATAACTTTGGATATTGCCAGGAAATTTTTTTACAGGTGAAATTAATGAAGATTATTGTACTAATCACAATTTGTTGAGATTAGTTGTGTTTATTTTAACATTAATTTTCATCTTTCCAATCATAGTAAAAAGTAAAAATATAAAAGTTTTATTTTAATGTCTTTTTCTTTTTAGATGGAAATTCCTTCTTCAAGTATTATAAATCAGTACATTGCTTGTCAAGGGCCATTACCACACACTTGTAAAGATTTTTGGCAAATGACTTGGGAACAAGGCTCCTCCATGGTTGTGATGTTGACCACACAAGTTGAACGTGGCAGAGTAAGCTATAGCTGAATCTTGTTTTTTAAAGATTTATTTATTTAACATACATGTTCTATCTGCATATACCCCTGCATGCCAGAAAAGGGTATCAGATCCCAGTATAGATGGTTATGAAGCCACCATGTGGGTGCTGAGAATTGAACTCCACCAATGGAAGAGCAGCAAGTGCTCTTAACCGCTGAGCCATCTCCCCAGCCCTGTAGTTGAATCTTACACATTACTTAGGCTCCTTTTTTTTAAATGAACATTTATTTTATGTTTTTTTTAGGTTTTCGAGACAGTTTCTCGATGTATCCCTGACTGTCCCGGACTCACTTTGTAGACCAGGCTGGCCTTGAACTCACAGCGATCCACCTGCCTCTGCCTCCCTGAGTGCTGGGATTAAAGGCGTGGGCCACCACGCCTGGCATTTAGGTCCTTTTTAAATTATGTTGTGTTTATATACTCAGAATATTATTTTGTAGCCTTTAATCTTTTCTTGTGGTTCCATTATTTGAATCATTACAACTAAAAACTATGACTAACACAATACTTGCAACATGAATGCTACCATTTTTAATATTTTATTTATTTGTTTATTTATAATGATAGCCCCATCTTTATTTTAAATTTTTTAAGACTTTATTTATTTATTTTATGTATGTGAGTGTTCTATCTGCATGTACACCAGCATGCCAGAAGAGGACATCATAACTCATTATCAGATGGTTGTCAGCCATCATGTGGTTGCTGGGAATTGAACTCAGGACCAGTATCATATTTATTTAAAATCATGTATATCTGAAAGTCCTGTGTATGAGATATGTAAAGTTTTTTTACAAGTTAACAGTTAAATGATAAAACCATTTAAAGTTTGGCAAAGGATCTAAATAGACAATTATACAAGATGAAACACCAGTGTTTATTAAGCACATAAGAAGATACTAGAATTGTAAATCAAAATCACAGTGAGACACTACTTTATATGCAGTAGACTGACTAGAATAAAAAGGAGGCAGATAATGACAGCTGTTGGTGATGGAGTGGAGAAAATGCAGTCCTCACTGCTGTTTACAAATTGGTAAAATATGCAGTCACTTTGGATATGTGTGGCAATTCTCAGAAAAGTTAAACAGTATTCCTGTGAAGTCCTCAATTACAGTACTGCAAATACCCAAGGAATTAAAGACATGTCCATACACTTACAACATTAGCCATAAAATGGATATTCACATGTAACAAAATATTTTTATTTAAAACATTAAATTTATTAATATTTAAAGAAAAATCTATAAAAAACCTATATTCTGTAACCTTATTTCTAAAAACATCTAACCAATACTATTTTAACTTTTTAATAAATATATTAATATTCTTAGCATAGATTTGTGCAGTATAACTTGATTTTTTATTTTTGGCAGTCACTATATACAGTCTTTTCAGAGCTTAGCGTCCATTGGGCCTTTCTTTGTCAGTTTGTATGGCCAGTTTAGTTCCACCACTAAATTGTGACTGGCTCATAAGGTTAGTCTGGTTTTGTTTGTTTGTTTGTTTGCTTTTGCTTTTCGTTTTTTTTTTGGGGGGGTTGGGCTTGTTTGTTTGTTTTTTAGGTTTTTTGAGACAGGATTTCTCTGTGTATCCTTGGCTGTTCTGGACTCACTTTGTAGACCAGGCTGGCCTTGAACTCACAGAGATCCACCTGCCTCTGCCTCCCAAGTTCTGGGATTAAAGGCGTGTCCCACCACGCCTGGCAGAGTAGTCTGTTTTAACTGCTAACGTAATCAGCTGAGACTCATTTCTTTAGTCTTCTTAGCCCCAGTATGCTTCATTGTCGCGTCCCCCTCGACCAGCAAGGACGACGCAACTCGCAAAAGCTCTTCTCAAGCAGTTTATTCAGGTCCCTTGAAAACAGTCTTCCGAATGCCCGGGCAGACCCAACCCACAGGCTAAATACTATATGAACAGCCAATCAAGTAAAGCCACGTGGTGCTATCTTAGAGGCCCACGTATGCGGAAGCAAGCCAGATCAGCGGTCTTAGCCAAATATGGACTTGTTTACCACCGAGAGCGCTCACCGTCGGGCTGGTGGAAGGCGGAAACTGGCGCCATCTTTAGGGCGCGGCACGTCGCAGCTCTCTACAGTTCCCCCTTTTTATTTTTTCTAAAGTTGGTAGAAGTCCCTGGAAAGGCTTCGTAATCCCCCTATCTGGGGATCTCACGGTGGGCCTGAGCCTGTAGGAGGGCGGTGCTCAAACTCTTACCCGTCTCTGGGTCAGCCTCCCCACTCGGGACTGCCCTGTCTTAGGTGGCCGAGACTTACCCGTCAACTCCGTCATTGACTTGCCAGACCCCAATATCCATGGAACGAATACCTCAGTGGGCAGGGATTATGCTCAGTGAAGATTTAAGGCTTCACGGCAGCGAGCCACGCCTGAGGGGACTGGCCCGCCTCAATGGTGACAAGGCCTGTATAATCATGGCTGCATTACGCTTTTGTGTGGCTCTCATTTTGTAGATGCACCATAGGCAAACCAGAGAGGCTAGTATCATCAGTATCGCCAAAGAGCCTACGCCCGCCCACTCCTTAAGATGATCCATAGCCGTCTGTATCCAGGAAGTCAAACCAGTAGCCAGGCTCAGATCCACCCGAGTGGAATTGATGTGGACGATTGTCGCTCTCAGCTCTCTCATCAAATTTTCAACTTCAGCCGACCAATCCTGTAAGAGGAACTTTGACAATTGTCTAGACAGATTAGCAGCCTTTGTAAAATTTTGATACTGCACGGAAGTAACACACAAACCTTGCATTTTCCACTCACACCCCAATTGTGCTAATTGCCAAAGAGAATCAATCTGTTCTTGTATTAAATCTATGCGTTGATTAACTATCATAAGGCCTCCTTTGAGATGAGAATTCATAGAGGTCTGGGTATTCAATGCCTGTGCTACAGTGGCTGAGATGTTATTCAAGGCATTGGCAGTCTGTATAGAACTAGACAAGGCAATAGCTGAGGCAGTAGCTCCCACAGCAGCAATAGTGATGGCAGTAACAATAGCTGCAGTGATGCCAAAATCTCTTTTAAACCTGAATAGCATCATGGTATTAGGGGCCTCTACAGGAACTGGTACATATCGAGGCATTCTAGTCACCACAGCCACAGGAAAGGCTGTGGCATTCCAGCATAGGGCATAAAAACATGTGCCCGGAGTGCATACTAACTTTTCTTCACCCAAGGATGCACTCCCATTACTTACAATCCACAGAAAAGGAGGCCAGAGACATACTGGCGAAGCTGAAAAGGTCTTATTGCGGTAAGAATGAAACAAAGATTTCCAAGTACCAGAGCCACTACCGCTAGAAAGATCCAATTTGGTAGTGGACCCTAAGGAAAAATTACCTCTTTGATAAATTCCTCCCCCAAGCATAATGACAGGTCCCAAGTCCATGCAACTTCCATTTACCCCACACAAAAGCCACAAATCAAAAGGATTGGTGGCAGTCTGCTGAGGATCCCTAGTAGATATATCAAGCATTCCTGTACAAGACTTATTCACTATATTACTAATCATGGGGCTAAAGGAAAAATAATCTTGTTGAACCCAAACTGCTCTGTGCTCCTGACATCCAGTCCAGGGAAAAGGTCCTTCCTCTCCTGTGGATCCTCTACAAAAAGGTGCCCAGCGTGGCTGTCTGGGGGTGTCCCGGTCAGAGACTCGTGTGGGCCACCATCCTTCAAGACGAGAACCGTTGCCTGAAAACAAACCACCACTCCTACCCCCAAAACCTCAGTTGTGGTAAAAAATCTGCTGACTGCTGAGACAATTTAATGCATTCTGTATCATCTGTCCTATTGAAGCTCATTAAAAAGCACAGACTACCCTTCAAGCTGACATTTCTATTACCCTCTATAGGGCTTTTCTGATCATCAAGGGAAGGTAGGGTAAGCCTAGGCTTCTATTACTGCTAAATAAGCGTGGAAACACAGTTGCATCATGTCTGACCGGCATCGGCTTTGGGAATATCGACAGGATCCCCCATCTTGGCTCGGTCATTCCTGACATACTCACTGCTACTATCACCAGGATCCTTAG
This sequence comes from Lophiomys imhausi, assembly GCA_907164525.1. NCBI lineage: Eukaryota > Metazoa > Chordata > Mammalia > Rodentia > Muridae > Lophiomys > Lophiomys imhausi. The sequence continues at coordinate 7,104,631 of CAJQZJ010032114.1, forward strand.
GAAGGTCTTCATGACGAATCTTCCTCACAAGGCGTTCAGGCACCCACACTGGATCTTGTTGATCCTGAGGAAAAACACAAACAGACCCTCTCGCCCATGTTAGCACGGGGTCAGGCCCCCGCCAAGAGCCTGTCAAAATATCCTTCCACTTCACCATGCTTTTAGGTGGACCATGGGAATCCTGATGTCTGTCCGCTGCTGAGTGGCCTTGAGCATCCAAATTGAAAAAGTTTAAAGTAAATAAGGCTAAAGACATTCTTTCCTTGGGGGTACGGCCTTGGCCTATTCCCCCTTTTAGTTTTTGCAAGCATTCTTTCAAGGTGCGATGAACACGCTCCACAATTCCTTGTCCTTGAGGATTGTATGGTAATCCGTGATTAAGCTGTACCTCCATCTGGTTACAGAAGGAGACAAAGGACTGTGCCCTATAGGCTGGTCCATTGTCCGTTTTCATCTGCTGTGGTTTTCCCCATGCAGCCCAGGCTTCTAAGCAATGCCCTATGACATTGCGAGCCTTTTCTCCACTCATAGGTGTAGCATGTATGATACCTGAGCAGGTATCCACAGATACATGAATATATTTTAATGTTCCAAATTCTGAAATGTGGGTAACATCCATTTGCCAGATTTTGAGTGGCATCAACCCTCTAGGGTTCACTCCCACACTGGGAGGATGATGATGAATCACACACTGAGGACAGTCCAAAACTACTTGTCTAGCATCTGCTCTAGACAAATGGAATTTTTGCTGTAGAGTTTTTGCATTTACATGAAATAATTGGTGAAACTGTCTGGCTTGGTCCAGGAATGAGCTCCAAAAAATGCATTCCATCCTAGTCCATTGATCAACTTTATCATTACCCTCACTTAATGGTCCAGGTAATCCTGTATGTGCTCTGATATGTTGAATATAAAAACACCTTTTTCTTTGCCAGATTAAAACTTGTAACTCTTGTAATAAGGCACATACAGTACTACTATTCTTAATAGGACCTGCTAATTCTAATACTTTCACTGCCTTGACCACATAAACTGAATCTGAGATCAAATTGAATGCAAATTGACATCTTTTAAACACCTCAATTACTATTTTCAACTCCACTATTTGGGGGGAGCCCGGTTGAAATTGACATAACACGGGCTCTTGTCTTTCTATCAAATAGGCTCCACAGCCTGTCTTTGAGCCATCAGTAAACACATTTGGTGACCCTTGAAGTGGTACTGCTGAAGTAACCTTAGGGAATATCACTGGGTGCTCCTTAAAAAATGATAGCAATGGATGCTTAGGATAATGGTTATCAATCACTCCTTCAAAGCTACATTGCAATATTGCCCAGTCATCTACAGTGCCACACAAAATCTTAATTTGATGACTGGAATAGGGCACTATTATACTGGCAGGAGCAACTCCAAAAGACTGCAAACATTGTTGGATACCATTTAAGGCTAAAGCAGCAACTGCAGTGGGATAATGTTCTATGGATTTTTTTGGAGAAATCTTTGAATAGGTCCATAATAATGGTCCATCCTACCATAACAACCCTGTAGGTTGACCATAGGTGGCAAATATGCACAATGCAATGGGCTGTCCTTCCTGCCATCTCTTTAGGAAGGCACTCTGTAACCTTTCTTCCACTTTACATAAAGCTTTTCTTGCTTCTTCTGTAAATTGCCTAGGAGAATTAAGTGCTGAATCACCTTTCAAAATATCATATAGGGGTCTTATTTCATAATTTGGTAGCTTTAAATAGCCTCTTACCCAATTGATATCTCCTAACAACCTTTGAAAATCATTTAAAGTCTTTAAATTATCTTTTCCTATCTCAATCTTTTGAGGTATTATCTTTTCAGGTCCAACCTTCGCTCCTAAATAATCAACCACATTTTCCTTTTGAACCTTATCAGGAGCAATAAACAACCTTTTCTTTTTTAATAATTGAACTAATTCTTCATAGGCCCGATCTAACATTTGTTCACTCTTAGCTGCCAGTAAGATATCATCCATATAATGAACACATCTCAAATCTGGAAAATTCTTTCTCAAGGGAGCAATGGCTTCCCCCACATACAGTTTGCACATAGTAGGGCTGTTTGCCATGCCCTGGGGTAATACTACCCATTCAAACCGCTGATCAGGTTCCTCATGGTTACATGATGGAACAGTAAATGCAAATCTCTCACTATCTTTGGCACACAAAGGGATGGAGAAAAAACAATCTCTTATATCTATAACTATAATGGGCCATGAGGCTGGCAAAGATGATAAAAGCGGCAAGCCGCGTTGCACTGGGCCCATGATCTGCATTTGTTGGTTTATGGCACGCAGGTCATGCAATAATCTCCATTTTCCAGATTTCTTTTTAATGACAAAAATAGGTGTATTCCAGGGATACAGATGGTTTTATATGCTTTAAAGACATCTGTTCATCCACCAACTCTTTGGCCGCATTCAATTTTACAGAGGAAAGTGGCCACTGAGGAACCCATACTGGATCCTCCGTCTTCCAAGTTATGTGAATGCCCTCCTCAGTGACCCCTAGGAAAAACCCAGGCCCTGTCTCTTTTGTCTTTGCTGCATAGATATGGGACTTTTCCGCCCCTGCAAATATTTTCCTATTCCAAAGCCTGGAGCATATCCCATATCTTGCATCATACGTTGGGCTGAATCAGAATAGTCATTACTCAATTTAAATCCCATATCCTTTAAAAGGTCTCTTCCCCAAAGGGAGATAGGGAGCTCAAGTACATATGGTTGCATTTCTCCTGAGTGGTTTTCTTGGTCCTGCCACTTTAATAATCTTGCACTCATATCTGGAGTCTTAGCATAACCCAGGCCTTGAAGTGTTTGAGAAGATCCTTGTACGGGCCAACCTGAAGGCCAGTCTTTCTTTGCTATAATACTCCTATCTGCCCCAGTATCCAAAAGGCCCAGGACCTTTTTACCATCAACTTTTAACTCCAAGACGGGGCGTTGGTCCAAATCCAAGGAGAGAAAAGTCAGATCCGTGCCCGTGGACCCAAAACCATCTTTTCCTCTCTCTCGATCCTTTGCCGCATAGCGATCATGTAAGCTCGGCAACATGATCAACTGAGCAATTCTATCTCCAGGAGAGATAGCTGTTATACCACGGGGGGAAGCTACCATGATCTTAACCACTCCTGTATAATATGGATCTATAACTCCAGGATGGACAATAAGTCCTCTCAAGGCTGATGATGACCTCCCTAACAGCAAACCAACTGTATCAGGTTCAAGGGGTCCTTTAAAATCTGTTTCAATTAACTGGACCCCCATTTGGGGCGTTAATACGAGTCTGGTGGTGGAGCAGAGGTCCAATCCTGCTGAGCCTGCAGTGGCTCTCCGCGGTCCCTCGGATGGCGGAGGGTTGGCCATCTCTCTTGATTCTGTTCTTTGTCCTGATTCTCTACTGCCCCATATATTTGTGGGCCCTGAGGTCGTGGGCCCCGCTGTCCGTTTTTTGGACGAGCGCCACCATAGCCTTGAGTTAAAGGCTGGCCATGGATGTCTATCACTGAACGGCATTCATTAGCCCAATGGTTCCCTTTTTTACATTTTGGGCATAACCCCGGCCGCCTGGGGCGTTGTACACTTCCTGTACTTTCTGTACTCCTTCCCCTGGGGCACTGTCTTTTAAAGTGTCCCATCTTGCCGCACTTAAAACAAACTCCTGAACTTCCTCCACCTTTTCTGGCCAACTGTATTACTGCGGCAGCAAGACCAGCATTAGTTAACGGCCCTCCAAGTTCTCTACACACTTTCATCCAGGCTTCTAGCCCTTTGTTCTTGTAAGGGGTGATAGCGGCTCTACACTCTTTGGTACATTGCTCATAGACCAACTGTTTTATTAGTGGCAAGGCAGCATCCGGGTCACCAAAAATCTTCCCTGCTGCTTCCACCATTCGTGCCACAAAGTCTGAAAAGGGCTCCATGGGGCCCTTTAGAATCTTAGTTAAGTTCCCACTCACCTCCCCTTTATTAGGAAGAGATCTCCAAGCCTTGATAGCTATCTTGTTTATTTGCTCATAAACCTGTATAGGATATCCTATCTGCTGGTTGTCAAATCTCCCCTGCCCAAGCAGCATATCTCTATCCCAGGCTGGATTTCCATCTCTCTGATTAATGGCTGCTTGCTCAGTGGCATACTCAATCAAGAAAGCTTTCCAGTCTAAGTATTGCCCTGGACTTAAGCAGGCGCGGGCCAGGCCACTCCAATCACTTGGAGTCATACAATGTCTGCTTAATGCTTCCACTTGAGCCATTGTAAAATAAGCGGTAATACCATAGGTACGAACCGACTCTGCAAGGGATTTAACTACCTTAAAATCAAGCGGTTCCTCATACCTGTTCCCTTGTGGGTCTTGGTATACCCGATAGGCAAACTGTAATTCTGTTCTTTCTTGTGTCCACATCCCCGGGCAGAAAGATCTCCCTACTTTCAGGGACTGAACAGGCTGATCTATCTGAATGGCTTCTGGATATGGAGGGGGAGTTGAAGGCGCCACGGCAACGGCTTTACTTACACCGACCGCCGCCAACGTGGCTGAAGGCGCTGCGGCAACGGTTTCACTTACACCAACTGCCGCCAACGTTTCTTTCTCTTTTACCTTTTTCCTTTTTTCTAATAACAGTCCTCTCCAACTGTTCTACTAGAGCGTGTAGCTCCCCTTCAGAATCCGTGCCCTCTGAGTCCTCAAAATCTCTAAAATCTCTAAGATCGGGATAGAGAGGAACTTTCTTTTTGCCTCCCTTTTCACTGTCTGCCTGCTCAAATCTTTCGCCTTTGTTACTTTCCTTTTCACTGTCTGCCTGCTCAGATCTTTCCCCTTGCAGCAGTTCCAAGGCTGATTCTCCCTCCTTGATTGCGTTACAGCATCTCTGATCTTCTAAACAACTCCTCACCATCTTCCAAATCGGTCTTACTCCATGCTTCAGATTTTGCTTCCAAGCAAAATCCAAGTCCCTGCCTAATTTGTCCCAGCAGGATACCGTAAGATTCCCGGACACCGCAAACCACGGAGCCTCGGAATCGCATTCATTCAAAAATCTCTCTAGGGTAGACTTCTTAATTTTCAAATTCCTAGCTAAAAGTAGCTCCTGAAGAGCCAGAAAAATTGGATGTGACTCAGACAATCCCATGATTAAAAATTTTCTTTCGGTTCGCAGTTTTCCCCGCGAAACTTTACCTTTTGTTCGCAATTTCCCGCGAAACTTTACCATTTGTTCACTATCTCCGCGAAACTTGACCTTTTGTTCGCTATTTCCGCGAAACTTTACCTTTTGTTCGCTATTTCCGTGAAACTTTATTGTCCCAATTTATCCCAGGAACTTACCAGTGCACTGCCCCTGACTGCAGGAGTTCTGAGTCTTTTCTGGTTCCCCGTACGGGCCACCACTTGTCACGTCCCCCTCGACCAGCAAGGACGACACAACTCGCAAAAGCTCTTCTCAAGCAGTTTATTCAGGTCCCTTGAAAACAGTCTTCCGAATGCCCGGGCAGACCCAACCCACAGGCTAAATACTATATGAACAGCCAATCAAGTAAAGCCACGTGGTGCTCTCTTAGAGGCCCACGTATGCGGAAGCAAGCCAGATCAGCGGTCTTAGCCAAATATGGACTTGTTTACCACCGAGAGCGCTCACCGTCGGGCTGGTGGAAGGCGGAAACTGGCGCCATCTTTAGGGCGCGGCACGTCACAGCTCTCTACACTTCATGACCTAGTTCTCACCACGGACCATCTTTTCTGCCAGCCTTATTTGCTGCGAAAGGTCTCTCTTTCTCTGGGTGACTTGTGGTGAAAGTCTCTATCTTGGACTCTGTCTCTCAGTTTATAACCATTGCAGTCTCAATACTGATGAAAGGCTTGTGAATGTCATACCTTGCTGTGCACTTCTCCAGCATGTCTTGTCTTCTGAGGGGAAGAGGAAGAGGTAGAGATGAAGAGAGCGCCACATGGAGCTCTTTGGCTTATGGATAGCATCTCACCATCCTTGGTGTTCTCGAGGGCCCATAAGTTTTCTGTCGATATTCAGCAGTCTTGTGGTTTCTCATGGCGACTGTTTCATCTGCGTCTTGTGCAGTTTCTTAGCCACGCTACTTCAACAGGGCATTTCATGTTTCTCACAGAGCTATGGCCTCAACTGGGCTTTGTCCATTTCAGTAAGTTAAAGGGACGCCAACCTCCTCATGTGGTGCCAGATGCTAAACTGAACTGTGTACTAATTCACTAAAGAGGCCTAACCTTTACCACATTCACATATTCCAAATAAAATGTAATATATTTAAATTACTGAAGAACATTTGATAGTAATAGTAATAGAAATACTGATAGTATATTTTGGAAGAGCCTGGAGAACATTATATGAAGTGAAAAATTCTAACAGCAACAAAAGTTATTGTTTGATTCTACTTTTATGAAGCATCCAGGATTAGTTATTTCATAAGTACAAAAAGTAGATTAGGACATACCTAATTCCAGGTTTGCAAAGAAGGTGGAATGGGATAGAATGCATAACAATTACTAGTGAGTATAGTGGTATTTTTAGGATACAGTGAAAATGTTCTAAAAGTGATTAGGGTAATGGTTGCATAGTTTTATGAAGTATACTAAAAGCAATTGCACTTTAAATGGGTAAGGAATATGGAAATAGGGCTGGGATTATATAGTACATTCACATATACACACATACTGGGGACACACCACTGTGGTAAACTCTAATAAGAATTTAGCTAAACAGATTATTTATTATTATTATAAAGGGTTTTTAAAATGACAGTGAATAATGTCTGGGCAAGATGGTTAAGTCAGTAAAGTCCCTGCCATGCAAGCATGGGGGACTTGGGTTCAGATCCCTGGCACCCATGTAACATTTAAAGCTAGTGACGTTTATCTGTAGCCCTAGAGATAGCTGGAGGGACAGGGCAGAGACAAGCAGATCCCTGAGCTCATTGTCTAACTAGCTAGCCTAACCGATTGATGAGCTCTAAGTACAATGACAGACCTTTTCCCAAAAAAACACAACGTAAAGGGTGATGGAAGACACCCAACATTGTCAGGTGACCACTGTGCTACCTGTGTGCACATGCACACTCATATATGTGCACACACATATTAGTAATTGGAAGATCTATGTGAAAGGTGTATGTATGAAAATTATTTTCTGTAAAGTTGAAAGATCTTAAAAATAAACATTTTGAAAGTTGGAGAATTTAAATTCCTACATCTAAATATGTAATTTTATGTATTCAATCTGTTATGATATCAGGTTAAATGTCACCAGTATTGGCCAGAACCCACAGGAAGCTCATCCTATGGATGCTATCAAGTCACCTGCCACTCTGAAGAAGGAAACCCTGCCTATATCTTCAGGAAGATGACACTGTTTAACCAAGAGGTAAGAAGTCAAGAATGTTTGTTCACAAGAACTACTGGGCGGGGTGGTGGTGGTACATGCCTTTAATCCCAGCACACTCGGGAGGCAAAGGTAGGCAGACAGATCTCTGTGAGTTCAAGGCCAGCCTGGTCTCCAGAACAAGTCCAGGACAGCCAGGGATACACAGAGAAACTCTGTCTCGAAAAACCAAAACCCAAAAAAATACCCAAAAAACCATAAGAACTTCTTGCTATACAGACTTTGAAAGCTGAAAATGTTTTTAGTCTGGGTACTAGTTACTCAGAAACAAAAATTATTCAACTGGTGACTGGAAAGATGGCTCAGCAGTGAAGAACACTTGCTGAATAGACATGAGAACCAGAGTACAGATCCCAGCACCGACATAATAAGCCAGATACAAGTGCAAGTGCTGGTGACCCCAGCTCTGAGACGCCAGCGACAGAGGGTCACTAGGGGTTCTGGGTCCCCAAGTGCTGGAAACCCCAGCTCTGAGATGCCAGCGACAGAGGGCCACTATGGATTCTGGGTCCCCAAGTGCTGGTGACCCCAGCTCTGAGCCGCCAGCGACAGAGGGCCACTAGGGATTCTGGGTCACCAAGTGCTGGTGACCCCAGCTCTGAGCCGCCAGCGACAGAGGGCCACTAGGGATTCTGGGTCCCCAAGTGCTGGTGACCCCAGCTCTGAGCCGCCAGCGACAGAGGGCCACTAGGGATTCTGGGTCACCAAGTGCTGGAGACCCCAGCTCTGAGCCGCCAGCGACAGAGGGCCACTAGGGATTCTGGGTCCCCAAGTGCTGGTGACCCCAGCTCTGAGACGCCAGCAACAGAGGGCCACTAGGGATTCTCGGGTCCACCATAGCTCTGAGCAAGGGCTAGGTGCAGGGAGAGAGTAATGAAGGAGGGTATCTGAAGACTCTTCTGGCCTCCACATGTACATAGTATACACACACACACATGCACACATGTGTAAGTTAAGTGTCAACTGTTTGCTTTGGAATTTTAGGAGTATTACTCTTCCATATTGTAATTAATATATTTTCAACTTCTAATAATAAATAATCAGTAAAAGAGTTTGGCAAGTACTATTATTGTTACTAGTTTGAGTAGTCATGACATTTGCTTATAAAATGTTTAATGCAGTCAGTATTAATAAGGTATCTGGATATGTTTGAAGCAATAGGTAAAGCTGATGAAAGATGTCAAATTATTTCACTCTTTTCAAATAATAGAAAAGAGCAGAATCACAATCCTGACAATATAGGGAAGGAAGAGTCATAGGCAGGACCTTTTGACAACAAACAGATTGTAGCTTTCTGGCTACTAGCTCTTCTTAGTTCTACCACAGTCATTCCTCTTGGCTTCCAAGGCCAAAAGTGGGCACTAATCAATGAGGGATGGTTTGGTATCCTATTTGGAATATATATGTAGAGGACATCATACTGCTATTCCTAACAGACTCTAGAGATACTGTACCTCTATTCACTGTCTGAAATTCCATTTTTCCCTGACAGCTGCCCATCATTTTGTTGTTGTTGCTTTTGTTTTTGAAACAGGGTATTACTACATAGTCCTGGCTGTTCAGAACTTAACGCTGCTTCTCCCTCCCAAGTTCTGGGATTAAATACTTGCACAACCATACTTAGTAACCCTGCCTGCCCATTTTTAAGGAGCCCAAAAGAAGGAAGTAACTGTAGCACAAGTTGTAAGGCCCAGGCCATCCCATCTATAGTCAAATAAGCATGTGAAAGTCTGCTCTAACGGTAACGGAGACTGAGGTAGAGCCTCTCTTAGAGCCAGTAAGGAAGGATCCAGATGATGTAACAAAAAAAGAAGTGTGACATTGAATGAAGCCAAAGTTACAGTGGAAAAAAGCTAAAATTCATTCAAATAAGAATAAGCCAGGCGTGGTGGCACGCTTTAATCCCAGGACTTGGGAGGCAGAGGCAGGTGGATCTCTGTGAGTTCAAGGCCAGGCTGGTCTACAAAGTGAGTCCAGGACAGTCAAGGCTACACAGAGAAACCCTGTCTCAAAAACAAAACAAACAAAATAATAAATTAAGGATTTGGTGCATATACTGTCTAACTTATGGTATAGTGTAATATGTTTTCTTTGCCTACAAAGTGAGCCAATTTAAGTGAAATTAAAGTATATACAGGCAGGTTTGTTAGGAAGCAGCTCTCAGGTGGATTCACTGGTCCCAAGGAACAGGGCCTGGGAAGTCACCATGCAGACCAGGAGGCAGAGAAGGGGCCTGGGCGAGAAAGAGCCTGAGTACACACAAAGAGAGAGAGAAATACACAGAGAGAGAGACCAAAATGTTTGGATTATCCAGGGAAGAGCCTCTGGGGAAGGGGAACCATGGTCCCCTGGGCTGTAAAGTTCAGGGCAGAGGGCAGGTATGCCAGGCACACCTGGCAACTATGCCAGGTAGGAACTGAGGGATGCTGGGAGAATGTAGAAGCTAGGTCTGCTTTGTTATGTTAAATAGGAATTTCAGCATCTTGTCTGGGGTCTGAAACCCAACATCTCAACCTTTTGCTGATAATAAATGAATAAGGGACTATACAATCCTCTATGACTACTTCCTGCTGACATTGGGGTGTTGTTATTGGGGGTCCAAAAAGCTAGAATGTTGGCCAAGTCTGGAAAGAGCAGGCTGTTTCATTTGCTGTCCAGATTCTACATGATCATATAGTGCTAAGGATGTGAAGGCTGCAGTTGGAGTAGTTCAGCCTTTAAGTGACTGGAAATCTGTGTGTGTATGTGTGTGTGTGTGAGAGAGAGAGAGAGACAGATGGTTTTAGGATGATAAGAAGCACCTTTAAGTCTATACTCAGGAGACAACCAAATGCAACTTAAAATCTTGAGCTTGTGACTGAATAGTAAGCAGTCGGTGCTCTACCAGATTATTAGAACTCCATTGATCAGTTTGAAATATTAGTGTAACAATAGTATAGATGGGGGAAAGAAATCTGAAACATTTCTCATTTTCACATACCTTAAAGCACTTATACATCTAGAATTTGCATTTACATACCTTTAAAAAATTTAGACCCTCTGAACTTAAAATTTCAAATCCGCAGACCTTCACACACTTTAAGAACACTTTCGCCGGGCGGTGGTGGCACATGCCTTTAATCTCAGCACTTGGGAGGCAGAGGCAGGTGGATCTCTGTGAGTTCAAGGCCAGCCTGGTCTACAAAGCGAGTCCAGGACAGCCAGAGCTGTTATACAGAGAAACCCTGTCTCGAAAAAACCAGAAAAAAAAAAAAGAACACTTTCTTATGCCGATGAGTTTGAGGGTTTGCCCCTCTTTCTCTTCTAATAGATTTAATGTGCAAAGTGATAAGTATGGGTCTAATTTCATTCTTTTACATGTCGACATCGAGTTAGACCAGCACCATTTGTTGAAGATGATTTCCTTTTTCCATTGTACAGTTTTGGCTTCTTTGTCAAAGATTAAGTGACCATAGTGTATTTTATAGTCGTATTTTAGCCATATAGTACAGGATAACTATACTACAACCAATGCACCCAAGGGGACAGGAACATAGACTTTGTTACCTGTCCATGAGACACTTTGTCCTAGTGGTACTGCCTTGTAGGCCCCCAGTGTATGAGGAGGTTCTTGGCCCTCATATGACTGCTGAACTGGAGGGAGAGACTGATATATAAGAACATGCCACTCCAGAGGAGTGGGATGGAAGGGATAGGGAGTAGAGGGTGGGAGGGCAGGACTCGGAGGGTTGGAAAGAGGACACTGTGATGGAGATGTAACCTGAAGTAATAAATAAACATTTAAAAAAAGAACACTTTCTTAGACTCTGAGAAATTGCATAGACTTTGAACCTTTTTCTTTCTATCTAATCATTTATCAGACACGAGTAGTTAGTTGTTACTAAGAACAGTTATTGCAAAGCAAGTTCTTTTAAATAAAGAAACAATACAAAGTTACATCTGAAACCTCTTTCTATTTTAATATGAAGCCTGTTAGCAAGGATAACCTGTCTGCCTTTTCTTAACAGGACACCTAGTACATCTAGAAAAAGCAAGGCTTGATTTTCACATATGAAATGGACTAATAATAATAAGGTAGCTGCAGCCCTGGGGGAAGTAGCTGGTTGCCTGTCGCTGTCAAGCTTAGCCATCAATGCCATCAGAGATCTGGGAAAGATAAATTATAGCAGGAAGTATAATCCAAATGGCCTATTTACCAATTAAAATGACAGACACTATTCTATAGTCTACCTAGATAGTTGTCCCAGGCTCCTATGGTCTCCATGGCACTGTGGGCAGAGGCAGTCTTTGGCCATCAAGTGTAGAAGATGAGAGGCTTTTTCTGTGGAGGAAGAACATGGGAGAGACTGACCTCACCTTGTCTTAGGCTACATGGGACAACTAACTCTGTTGTTGTCCTGTTTGTCCGCAGCTCAGGCTGGGCCAGGTATTGGGGCAGTTTTTCCCAGTGGTTAGCGTACCACAGTCCAGGTGAATTCCTTTGTCATTGTGCTCATATCTTCTTGGAGACCTTGGGGTCACCACTAGGAGCTGGGGTCTGTAACCAGTTTTTCATTAAACATTTAAATGCCATATTCAGCAGATTTCTCTGGTAGGTTTGAGGACCATAATCTATTAAGCATAGCTGAGCTAAACAAACGTTGTTTTTAGTTATTTGTTTTAGGCTTAACCTTGGAAACACTACAGGAAGCTAAATAAAGCTTTTTTTCTGAAGTAATTGCATCAGTTCTTAGCTTACTTCAAATATAGTTTTAAATACATTAGAAAATTTTACCTTTTATGAGGTGGCTATTAACTTGCATGTCTTAATTATCATTAATACTTTACAATAATTTAGTAGCTTCTATGGACAGCAAACTAGGACTTTAGGTTTAGCTCTGTTAGTGAACTTTTAAAAAATCACAATTTGAATTGAAGCTCTTTTAGTATCAAAATAAAACTTTTTTGGTTTTTGTTTGTTTGTTTTTCAGATACTGGGTTTCTCTGTATAACAACCGTGGCTGTCCTGGAATTCCCTCCATAGTCCAAGATGGCCTTGAACTCAGAGATCAGCCACTCAAGAGAAGCCTCTCAAATGCTGGGAATAAAGGCATGCACAGCCACACCTGGCTCAGAATTAAACATTTACTCATAGACAAGGTCCATAGGGAGACTGGCAAATTTACTGAACCTGAAAATGGGTACAGGAAAGAAACCAAAATAGCCATTCCATGGGTGAAAAGAGAAAAAGTGTATTCTAAACTGCCATGACTGTCCTGGGGAAAGGAGGCCTGTGAGCTGGGGTGGAGAATGTGACCAAGGACCGAGGGAGCCTAGAGGCCAGCATTGACCTTAACAGATTAACAGACATCACAGTCATATGTTAGTGGAAGGGCCACACATTCCTCCTGCCAGAGATAGGGAGAATGACTCCCATATTAGCAAGCGGGAACTTTCTTCAAGCTGCTGAGGGAATAGAGGCTTTGTCTAAATGCCCAACCTTGGGAAAAGGACTTTCTGGGGAACTAGACACACCCTTACACATATTGCAGTTTGGGGGAGGGGGGACGGACAGAGAAGTTACATAAATATTACTATGAACCTCATTAGACCTTAGAAATTTATAGCTCTTGATTAGTAAATATGACTTATTCATTAACCATATGTTGCTATTTATCTAAATTTTCTAGCAGCTTGGTGTTGAGCAATTAGCAAAGGCATGAGTAATTAGACATTACAGCATGTTGTAGCAAATATAACTTTGGATTTCTATCATTATACAAAAATCCATACCAATCTAAAATAATTGAGACTTGTTGCTTTCTTAGTCCAAAAGGAGATATAATAATTAACCGAGTTCATTAGGATTAAGAAGTTTTACAATTATTGCTTTATACCATGTGGTCATCTTAAGATAGTGACGTCACATGGCAGGTTGAAAGCCATGTGGCCGCCATAATTGCTATTTAAAACCATTTGTTTTCCTAATAAATCTATGTCTACCTGTCTTTTTAAAATGAATTGCATCCAAGTTTCATACACATATACACATAGAGTTAAATCCAAGTTATATACACACATATGGAATTGCGAATTACACACACACACACACACACACACACACACACACACACACACGCCTAAACAAGTGCTGAGTTATATAGCCATGTATGGTGATGCACGCCTTTAATCCCAGCACTTGGGAGGCAGAGGCAGGTGGAGAATTCTGAGGCCAGCCTGGTCTACAAAGTGAGTCCAGGACAGCCTTGGTTCTGTTACACAGAGAAACCCTGTCTTGAAAAACCAAAAAAAAAAAAAGAGCTGAATCATAAATATATGTGTGTGTACTCGTGTAGATTTTTAATTATAAACTTTCTTCTTTCTTTTTTCTTTGTAGGCTAGCCTGGTCTACAAAGCAAGTCCAGGATAGCTGAGACTACACAGAGAAACCCTGTCGCAAAAAAAAAAGTCTATCTTCAGCATAGTACTTTTTAAAATTTATATATTTATATACATATACCCATGGCATTTTTATTTGTATACTCTGAGTACCTATGCAAAGATGAGTTAATTTTTAAAACTTGAACCAAATACAATTGACAAAACAAATTTTCTGCCAAACATAAATGGACATACATTGATAGATAATGGACAGGCAGCTACCACACCCAAATCTTTTTTTTTTTTTTTTAAAGCAGTATCTTTTTTTTTTTTTTTAAAGATTTATTTATTGTGTATACAGTGTTCTGTCTGCAGGTATATCTGCAGGCCAGAAGAGGGCACCAGATTTCATTATGGATGGTTGTGAGCCACCATGTGGTTGCTGGGAATTGAACTCATGACCTCTGGAAGAGCAGCCAGTGCTCTTAACCGCTGAGCCATCTCTCCAGCCCCCACACCCAAATCTTAATTAAGTTTTACTTTCATTGAAGGCACTCTAGCCAGTGTGAGCATGGCTCTGGCAGGCCTTGTCCTTCTCTTTCATTTTCTCTGCCTACATTATATTCCTAAAGGCCCATTCATTCCCTTATTTGGCCACTTCCTCCTCTTGAGGGTGACTACCAGGGTCGAGCTATCAAAGTATGGAAGCCCACCAATCAAAAGCTCCTTAGCTCACCTAATTAACATGCCCAATTAAAATTAAACACCTCATCCCAACATGGGGTATCCCCTTTTACCTTTATAAACTTCTATTTGCCTGTGGCCACTTCTGTCTCCCCTCTATCTGTGGAGCCTGAACTGACTCCATCTTGAAAAAAGATTCCATTTTGTAGTAGGTTTGACTTAGAGCTGACCTCCAGTTCCAGGAAAAATAGCAAAATATACCCAATCTTTCATTCCAGGGATGTTCCCTAGTCATAACAGGACAGCTTACTCTGAGTAAGCATACAAAAAGTCTAAGCAAACTTTCTGCTGATCCAGCTGTTAATGGTATGGCAACAACATGAGCCAATTAGAGATAGACAGGTTTGTCTGTCCAAATGTCATCTAGTCTTGTGCTAGAAACCCCTTTTTTTGTTTAAGCCCCTGTAAAAGCCCTATATTTTCTGAATTTGGGGCTCTCAACATGAACTGCTGTGTGGTGAGCATCGGGAATCCACGATCAAGCTTGAATAAACAACCCTCATGCTTTTATATTGGAGTTGGCTCCAGGTGGTCTTTGGGGTCTCAAGAACCTGGCAGAACATATCCAGAGTCAGTCCTTTATTGCCACCCCCCCCCAGAACAAATACCCCTTTCCTGTCTCCCCTGTTCCATTCCCTTTCTTCACCTCTATCTCCTGTCTTTGTCTTTTATTCTCTGCCCTCTGTCCCTCTGAGGCAAATAAATCTCCTTTGTGCTGAGAACTTGTTCTTGGGGGTCCTGTGCTGATACTGATCCTTCATTCATGATCTCCCTTTAACTTAAATAACCATCCCAGATTGAATGATGCTGAATGATTGTTAACTGTTTTAAAGTCTGTGAATAAGTAGTTTGATATAATTTAGTCTTTTCATAAAGCCTTTCAACCTAAAGATGGTGCGGAGCTGTAGGTGTCATTTCATTTTTCACACACAAAAAAAGAAGCTCTGAAATATTAAATGCCATAACTGGTAAGGTCAAGATTTGAGGATTCTAGTCAGGTTCTTGCTTTCATTATATCCACCATTGTTCCCTCACTCCCTCACAAAGTAGAATTAATCCTTATCTGTGTTTTTATGACTTCTGATTTTAATGTATGTGTATTTGGGAGTTTTTAATTTAAAATATTATTACACTCATTTATGTGTGCTAGTGCTTTAGTCGTGGTGCATCTGTGGAGGTCAGAGAGGTCAGAAGACAGCTTGGAGGAATCTAGTCTCTGCTCCACTGTGTGGGTGCCAGGAACTGAACTTAGATCATCATTCTTAGCTACAAGCAGTCTTAGCTGCTGAGCCATTTCACTCTCCTAGAGATTTTCCCCTCTAATCTTCATCATTTCATTTGTTCATGTAAAGATTATCTCAATTTTTGTTCATGCCATCTTTGCTCACCTGAAATATCTCTCTCTCTCCTCTCTCCCCTCTCTTCTCTCTCTCTCTCTCTCTCTCTCTCTCTCTCTCTCTCTCTCTCTCTCGGGTTTATCTGTGTAACAAGCCCAGTCTGTCCTGGACTCACTTTTATAAAACAGGTTGGCCTCCAAGTCACAGAGATCCACCTGCCTCTGCCTCCTGAGTGCTGGGATTAAAGGCATGCACCACCACACCCGGCTCAAAATACTTTATAGATATAAATATATAGCAGTGTAGACAGGTGGTGGTGGTGCACGCCTTTAATCCCACCACACAGAAGGCAGAAGCAGGCAATCTCTGTGAGTTTGAGGCCAGCCTGGTTTACATACTGAGTTCCAGGACAGCAAAAGCTATACAGAGAAACCCTGTCTCATAAAACCAAAGGGAAAAAAGTATAGCAATGTCAGTAGCTGGTACTTAAAAGGGTACAACTATTTTTGTGAAATTCTTTCCTTCTGTTCAACTGTTGGATTTTATACACTATAACAAGAGAAAAAGAACTTGGTTTTGCTTTCCTTTGAAAATTAAAATGACATGAATGTTTATATTTTAAAGGTAATTACTTAAAGTATGTACCTTTTCATTTTCATTTAGAAAAATGAGAGTCGTCAACTCACTCAGATTCAGTATACAGCCTGGCCTGACCATGGAGTACCTGATGATTCAAGTGACTTTCTGGATTTTGTTTGTCATGTGCGGAACAAGAGGGGTGGGAAGGAAGAGCCGATTGTTGTTCATTGCAGGTATTTTATTTCCTATCCTTAAAAAAATGAATAATTGGGCCGGTTGTGGTGGGACACACCTTTAATCCCAGCACTCAGGAGGCAGAGGCGGGATGATCTCTGTGAGTTCAAAGGCAGCCTGTTCTACAGCGTGAGTTCCAGGACAGCCAGGGCTTGTTACACAGAGAAACCCTATCTCGAAAAAAAAAAAAACCTTTGAAAAAAAAAAAGAATAATTGACTGCTTGGGGAATGCATACTGTATTTTGGCCTTTTGTTGTGATTAACACTGTGATAGTTGGAAGGTGCAAGACAGGAAAAATTCTAATATAATAGTATCAAAAACTATAGAAAGGGGTAAAAACAATAGCTATTTTTCTGATTCTTTCCGATTTGAGTGTCTCTTATATTGGAATGTGTCTTGTCAGTCATGGTGGCACACACCTTTAATCCCAGCACTCAGGAGGCAGAGGCAGGTGGATCTCTGTGAGTTCCAGGCTAACGAGGTCTGTGTAGTAAATTCTAGGACAACCAAGGATACATGGAGAAACCCTGTCTCGAAACCCGCCCCCTCCAAAAAAAAAAAGGATTGTCTTATAACTGATTATAACTTAGGTATGATGAAATACTAGCCTTATCTCCATGTGTTTATGTTGCTATGACAAGATAATCAAAACTGAATAATTTATATAAGCAGGAATGTATTTTTTGGTGTAGATTGCAATGCTAAATGTGGCCAGCAGAGGCTCCTAGTACACAAACAAGGGGAACTAGTAAAGATAGACTGTGTGCCTCTGAAATTTAGCCAATATGGAAAGCATCAGATTCAAAATATCATATTTCTTTTTCCCCTTTGGGTTTCCTCTGGATTTTTTTCCCTACTATACTTTTGGTCATATTTTAACTTTATCTTTTATGTATGAGGGTGTTGGATCCTCTGGAACAGGACTTAGACAGTTGTAAGCTGCCATGTGTGGGCTGGGAATTGAACATAAGTGTTCTAGAAGAGCAACCAGTGCTCCCAACTGCTGAGCCATCTATCCAGCCCCCTCTAAGTGATTTTTAACTAAACAGTACACTTTACATTAGTTTTGCCATTTTTACTTCTTTGGTCATTGATGGTATATTATAAACTTTGATAAATTTTAACTGTATTTCTATATCACATTCACTGTGGTATTACCAATTTGTTTTTGTCTCCCTGAGTGGTATTGGGGTTTAGCCTACAAGAGTAGGCTGCTCGCTAGAAGGATTCCCAAATAAAACTGAAAGAAAAATCCACACCAACATAAGCACAAATTAGAACACAGAAATACTCTTCAGTTACTGAATTCAAAGATACTAAGACAGGTAAAATGTTGGGTGGATTCAAACATTTTCATGTAAAAATAATTAGTGACTTCAAGGAAGATATAAACAAGCAGATGAATGAACCTAAGGATTTCACATCGGGACTTGGAAAGAAAACCAGCAACATAGGGAAGAAAGTTAGCAAAGTGGATAGAAAAGTTAGTTTGCACCTGAATGAGAAATTAATCAAGGAAATTGAGATTTTTAAAAAAAGAAGAAATGATAGAAATGAAAATTTTGGTGGAGCAAATTTTTAATAAAATATAGAATGTAGAAAGTATCACCAATAGACTTGCTTGCAACACCAGCAAAAGTACATCAGAATTGTGGACAAGATTGAAGAATACTATATAAACATGGTGGTTTAAGAACAAGTAAGCAACAAGGCACAACCACAACTTTCAAAAACTGTAGGATGTGATCAAGAGACAGAACCGAGGAATGTGTGGGGTACAGTAAGTCAACATATAAAAGCTACGGTCTTGAAAATCTATTCAACGAAATTATAGCAGTTTTCCAAATCTAAGGAAGAAGAGACATTAAGCCCAATAGGTATTTAGGACCCAAAATTACCTCACCAGGGAAAAACCTCTCCGAGGTACAATGTACTCAACATGCCAAAAGTATAAAACACACAGCAATATTAAAAACTGTAGGGAGCCAGGCATAGTGGAGCATTCTTTGTTGCACAGGTAGTAGGATCTTTGATTTGTAAGGCCAGCCAGTACTACATAGTGAGCTTCTTTTTAAACAAAAGAAAAACTGTAGGAGAAAAACAACATCTCACTTATAACAGCAAACATAGTGACTGGCTCTGCGGTTAAAAACACTGGCTGCTCTTGCAGAGAGCCTGGGTTGTCTCCCCGTACCCACACACAGTGGCTCATAACTGCCTATAAGTGTAGTTTCAGAGAATTCATTGCCCTCTTCTGACTTCCTTAGGCCAGGGATGCATGTGATATGCATACATAAATGCAGGCAAAACACTTATACATCTGCCACAAGATAAATAAATCTAAAGAACATGGTTGAGGTAGTAAAGTATTAAGGGCAAGGGACAAGCAGATCAAAATTTTCAACAGAAATTTTAAAATCCAGAAAATCATAGAATAGCATATTTCAAATCCTGAAAGTGAATAACCAATAAAAACTACTATATCCAACAAAGCCACCTTTTAATGTGAACGGAAATAAGGACATTTCAACACTACCATAGTTCATGATCACTAAGTCAGCATTGCAAAAGATACTTAAAGGGATCCTAAGCACAGGGGAGTAGGAAAGATTTAAGAGTTAATTTCATGAGAGGACTAAATGAGCAAAGGATACTTAAGCCCATTATATTGTACTCAACACAGTGAGACAGTGAAATTCCTAATGCAGATAAGGAAAAAGAAAAGAACAAACATTATAACCAACCACAACAACAACCAGCAAAATTATAGGAAGAAAGGAGGGAGGGAAAGAAAAGGGAAGGGAAGGAAAAAGGAAAGACAGAAGGACCATGCCCACAACATAATAAATAAAGACTACAACAAACCTGTAGCCAACATTATACTAAATGCAGAAAAACTGAATATATTTCCTGTATAATCAGGAACAAGACAATTCACACATTCAGTATAGTGCTCTATTCTTGATTCAGTATAATCTCAAAATCTTAGCTAGCATAATAAGGCATGAAAACAAAAAGATATAAATAATGAAGGAAAAAGTTAAATTAGTCCCATTTTCTGGTCACGTGTACTAATTTTTGAAAGAACCTAAAGACTCCATGAGAAAACTCTTAGCTCTGAAAAACACTTTTAGCAAAGTAGCAAGATTTATTTTTTGAAAAATCAATATATGAGGCTGGAGAGATGGCTCAGCAGTTAAGAGCACTGGCTGCTCTTCCAAAGGACCTAGGTTCAAATCCCAACACCCACATGGCAGTTCACAGCTGTCTGTAAATGCTGGGCCTGGTGGTACACGACTTTAATCCCAGCACTATATAGCTATAGTGACAAAAACAGTGGGATACTGGCATAAAACAGACACAGAGACCAATGGACTAGAATAATGGACCCAAAAGTAAATGCACATAGTTACATCTACCATTTTACAACTTTTGAAGCATGCTTTTTACTTGGTAGTGTTAGTCTCTTGTTAACCACAGATTATTATTCTTCAGCCCCAGCTGATAAGAAACGGCCAATTTCTAATTCAAAATATATTAACAGCCCCGATAAACTGTTTTGAGGGACTCCAAACTTCCCTCTGAAACTATACAAGCCAGACCTCATCATCTTTGTTGCTCTCAGCATTCTTCCAACAACTCATTACGTTCCAAACACTCAATAACTTTTCAGACCAAAGCTCCAAATTCTAATCCTTTCTCCCATAAAACATCCCAAAGGATAGAAGCTACATAGTCAGGTCCATCACAGCAAGGCCCCACTCTTAGTAACAGTTTCTGCTCTTGTTTAATTTTCTTTTGCTGTGATAAAACACTGACCAAAAAAAAATTTGGGAAGGAAAGAATTTACTTTATCTTTTTTTTGGTTTTTCGAGACAAGGTCTCTGTGTATCTCTGGCTGTCCTGGACTCACTTTGTAGACCAGCCTGGCCTTGAATCACAGAGATCTGCCTGCCTCTGCCTTCCGAGTGCTGGGATTAAAGGCGTGCGCCACCACACCCGGCTTAAGAATTTATAATCTTACAGTTTACTGTCCATCATGGAGGTAAATCAGGGCAGGACTCAGCAGGCACTTGGAGGCAAAAACTGAAGGACCACCACTATGGTTACTCACTTGCTTCTACTGACGTGTTCACCTACTTTTCTTAAATAGCCTAGGCACACCTGCCAAGGGTTGGCACCACTCACAGTAGTCTGGGTCTTCCTATATCATTCAGCAATTAAGAAAATGCCCCCCACTGTCCAAGCCAGTCTGATAGTAACTCAATTAAAGTTGTTTCCCAGGTGACTCTAATTCATGTTGAGTTGACAAAAAGTAACCAGACATACATATATTGGAGAAAAGACAACCTCCTGAATACATGGTGCTGAAAAAAGTGGATGTCCACTTGTAAAAGAAGGACTCATAGCTCTCAGGTTCCATAAATATCAATTTTTTTTCTTTTTTTTTTTTTTTTTTGGTTTTTTCGAGACAGGGTTTCTCTGTGTAGCCCTGGCTGTCCTGGACTCACTTTGTAGACCAGGCTGGCCTCGAACTCACAAAGATCCACCTGCCTCTGCCTCCCAAGTGCTGGGATTAAAGGCGTGCGCCACCACCGCCCGGCTCATAAATACCAATTTAAAATGGATCAGAAGCCTAATAGAAGACTTGAGAATCTGAAACTCCTGGAGGAAAACATAGGTAAAACACTTCAGGATATGTAACCGAACTTTTAAATTATTACTTAACACTTATTATTACTAAATTCACTTATAACAAACACCAACAATTTCTTAACTATTAATCCTATAAAATCCTACAACCCCTTTAACCTATCCACTAAACCTATTGATAATTATAACAACCACTTTCATAACCTTTTAGAATGATACAGTCTCTGGGGCAGGTCCTCAGTCGTCAGGAACACAGTCTTTGTTGTAGATTCTTTAACACACTTAGCAGTCCTTCTTCTGGATCTCTCAGATGCAGGTTCGTCAGGGTAGTTGGTTATTGCAGTCTCACCTTAAATAAGGCTTCATGCTTTCTTCTCTGTGGGAGACCCCAGCCGTCTGCAGGCCAACTTACTTCTTTTGAATCAGGAACTCAGCTGCTCTGCCTCAGTCCTTAAAGCCAGGCACCGTTTCCTTTAGGCCACTGTTTGGACAGATCAAACCCCTCTAGGTAAAAGCTGAGCCACAGGGTCCAGTCCTTGGCCTTTTGGTGTCTTGCTCAGGCTTTCTTTGCTCACCGGCTTCTTTCTGCTTCAGAGAAATCTGGCCATCAAATGATGGCCAGCACTTTTTTCAGCAGGACTCTTGGAGCTCTCTAGCATCAGGGGCCTCTTCTCTTCTGGGCTCCATGCACTGTCCTTAAATAGGAGGAACTCTGTTTCAGCTTAATTTGGGCTCCGCCCACTTAGCAGCTGAAAACAATGTCAGGCCAGATACTTTGTTTCTTCAATTCTATTGAGTCTTTCCTGTTTTCCTGACTTCAAACTTGTTTTTCAGTCTATTGAGCCTTTCCTGTTTTTGCTGACTTCATGCTGATAATGCTCTTCAGGCCCCGAATTAAGAGACAGTATCAGAAACTCCTATATATTTTCTAAATCTAATTTATCTAACCCCTACATGGATATAAGCTGGAACTTTGTGAAAGAGTGTAATAGCTTTCTCTGGCAGTAATGGCAAGAACTAACTGTTAGAATAGAATCAGATTTTACAGCTCCGGCACAACAAAGGAAATAATGAGCAGAGTGAAGAGATGTTGTTTGCCAACTGGAAGTCTTGACAGGATTACTATCCAGAAAAAACAATGCACTTAGTAAATGGGCAAATAAGTTGAACAGTTCTCTAAAGAAGAAATATAAATAGCCAATGAATATATGAAAAACTATTAAACATCCTTGTTACCAGGGAAATGAAAATTAAAACTTGTTTTACATTCCATTTCATTTCACTCAGAATAGCCAGCCATCCTCAAGAAAACAAATGATGGCTGGGCGTGGTGGCACATGCCTTTAATACCAGCACACCTATTAATACCAGGCAGAGGCAGGCAGATGTCTGTGGGTTGAAGGCCAGCCTGGTCTACAAAGTGAGTCCAGGACTGCCAGGATTAACCAGAGAAACCCTGCCAAAAAAAAAAGGCCGGGCGGTGGTGGCGCACGCCTTTAATCCCAGCACTTGGGAGGCAGAGGCAGGTAGATCTCTGCAAGTTCAAGGCCAGCCTGGTCTACAAAGTGAGTCCAGCACAGCCAGGGCTACACAGAGAAACCCTGTCTCGAAAAACCAAAAAAAAAAGAAAGAAAGAAAAGAAATGGTGAGAATGTGGGGAAAGAACAGCCTTAATTTATTCATTGTTTCTGAGAATATTTATTGCTCCCATCGCTGTTGAAATCAGTTGTAGTTCCTTGAATATTAATCTACCACATGACCCAACTAAACCACAGTTCAGTATATACTTGAGGCACATATGCCAGGTCAATAGATCACAAAAATGGGTACATGTCTGGATTTATTGCTACACTGTTTACAATAGCCCTGATATGGAACTAGTCTAGATGCCCAACAGCAGATGACTGGATGAAGGAATGTGGTGCATATGTACACTGAGTTCAGTGTAAAGAAGAATGGAAATATATCATTTACAAGAACATCAATAGAAGTACAGATCAGCATATTAATTAAAGTAAGCCAGGTTCAGAAAGACATGATTTTTTTTTTGGTTAATATTTACTGGAGTAAACAAAATAAATACAACATTCAAGTAAGAAGGGGACAACAGGGACTGGAGAGATGACTCAGTGGTTAAGAGCACTGACTGCTCTTCCAAAGGACCCAGGTTCAAATCCCAGCACTCATGACAGTTCAGAACTGCCTATAATAACATGCCATAGCAGTCAAACCCCTTTAATCCCAGCACTCAGGAGGCAGAGGCAGGTGGATCCCAGCCTGGTCTATAGCGTCCAGGACAGCCAGGGATACACAGAGAAACCATGTCTAAAAAATAAAAAGGGAAATCATGAAATCCATCATTTTGTATGCTAACTAAAAAACTTTTAAGAGGTCATTGTTGGGGCTGGAGAGATGATGCCTCTGTGGTTGAGTACTTGTTTCTCATACAGAGGAACAGGGTTCCACACCCAGCACTCACAGGGTGGTTAACAGTCATCTGTAACGCCTTATGCTGGGGATGGTGAACTTACATCCATGCAGATAAAACACTCATACACATGAAATTAAAAAACAAAAACAAACAAACAAAAAAAAAAAACAAGGGGAGTGGAGAAATGGCTCAGTGGTTAAGAGCACTGACTGTTCTTCCAAAGGACCTGGGTTCAAATCCCACCACCCACATGGCAGTTCACAGCTGTCTGTAATTGCTAGGCATGGTGGCACACACCTTTAATCCCAGCACTCAGGATGCAGAGGCAAGTGGATCTCTGTGAGTTCAAGGCCAGCCTGGTCTACAAAGTGAGTTCAGGACAGCCAGGGCTACACAGAGAAAACCTGTCTCGAACAAACAAACAAACAACAACCACAACCACCACAAGATGCCAACCTCAAGAAGGTGAGATGTGTGGCTTCATACTGTAGAAGTCCTTAGTAGCTGCTGCTGTCAGGGTCATATCTCCAGGGGACTCTTTTTAAGTGTCTCAATGGTAAGTTTGATTACATATGGGATGAAAACATGATTGTTTTATGTATTTGTTAATTATTTATTATTTTAGAGCTGCTACTTTGCTTTTTAGAATGGATTTAAAATATTAAACAGTTAATTTGCTAGTTCTATGAAATCTTAAAATGAACTTGTTTTTTTTATTGTGACTTGATACTTTGATATTTCTACAGAAAAGCCACAAATTTAACAATTGTACTAATAAAACTTTGCACATCTGCCTATTTGTCTTTTTCTCAGTGCCGGAATTGGAAGGACTGGGGTTCTTATTACTATGGAAACTGCCATGTGTCTCATTGAATGCAATCAGCCAGTTTACCCACTAGACATTGTAAGGACAATGAGAGATCAAAGAGCCATGATGATCCAAACACCTGTAAGTACATATGTCTCCTAAGTGTGCTGGATCTTGTTATTAAGCTGCATTCTGTATGTTTTTTCTTCTTGTACTCACACGAACACAAATACATATACAGGGTCCTGCTGTGTAGCCCAGGCTGACCTAGAACCCACTATGTAGCCCAGGCTGACCTAGAACCCACTATGTAGCACAGGCTGACCTAGAACCCACTATGTAGCACAGGCTGGGCTCCAACTTCTCAACCACCTGCGTCAGGCTTCTGCCAAGTATGTGCCATCAAGCCTACTTCTAAATTATACTTTTATCTTTTTAATTCCTACTCAGAAACCATTACTTTGTGGTATAATAATCAACACCTCTTGGTATTATAAATAAAAATATGGTGGAAGGCAGCCATGTTCAATTTTTTGAGTGTCTGCAATATTTGCTATGTTACCTTTTACAGAAGCACTCCTGCCAGCATGTAGATGGCTTAGCATGCTAACTCCTGAATGCTGTACTAGATGCAGAGACGCTTGTCTTGGGTTGTTTAGTCATCTTAAATGCTGCCAGTGAGAGTAGTCCCTAAACTAGAGAGTCTTGTGGTAGGGCTTTGTTCAAGAACACAGCTGTGGTGTCCTAAGACCTTAAATTGTATATGAGTGGCAAAATTTCTAGAAATTAGACATTCATTTATTAGATTCTTCACTAATTTCATTTTGCCTCAGGGATCAAAATAATCAGGAAATTTTAGAATTAGTGTTTGGATTGATTTTTGTATTAATTAAACCACAGCAAAATGTTGGCATTATTACTTGATTCTGGCTGGCCTAACTGCTCTTAAAAAAATGCCTGTCGTTTTCTTTTTTCTTTCTTTTTTTTATATTTTATTTTTTTGGTTTTTTCCAGGCAGGGTTCCTCTGTGCATCCATGACTGTCATTTTCTAAGTACAGAAATTCAAACTTACTCAAAAGTCGACATTTAATATAATGAAAACATTATAAGTACCCAACATTTGTCGACTACTTTTATTTATACAGTTATTCACCTTCACAGTATTTAAAACAAATCTTGGATGTCATAAATATCTAAAGAATAAAAAATATTTTTCTTTAAAAAATACCATTATCTCACTTAAATGTAATTATAGTTTCATAAAAACTTCATTTTTGAATTTTAGAACTTTATTGAAATACAATTCACATGCCATAAATTTACCCTTTTAAATTATTACTTCAGTGGTTTTCAGTACTTTGTCACAGAGGTTTGCCATCATCTCTATTTTTAGAACACTTTTCATCATCCTGTAAAGAATCTCCATACTCATTAGGCACTTGCTCCCACTTTCCATGGTAACCCTCCTAACTAATCCCTCAGCCCCAGTCTAAGCAAAGGGATCAGGCCAGGCGTGGTGGCACACACCTTTAATCCCAGCACTTGGGAGGCAGAGGTAGTTGGATCTCTGTGAGTTCAAGGTCAACCTGGTCTACAAAGTGAGTCCAGAACAGCCAAGGATACACAGAGAACCCTGTCTTGAAAAACTAAAAAAGAAAAAGAAAAAAAAGAAAGCAAAGGGATCAGTTAATGGATATTCCTGTGTGTATCAGTACTTCATTCCTTTTTCTGCTGAATTATTTGTCATCATACCGCTCTAGAACATTTTGTCTATTCCTCTACTGACTGATGAACATTTAGATTGTTACTGTTCCATGTTGCATATGTTTTTATTTTTGTTGGGTATACCCACGAGTTGAATGGCTAGGTTAGTGAGCTGGGACAATTGACAACTGAGCTGCATCTTCAGCCAAGGACAAAATTTTATATTTCTAAGAATAGAATATAAGCGTTCCACTGTGTTATTATGACTTTGATTTTTGATTTATGGTTTTTGTTGTTTTTTGTTTTTGTTTTTCGAGACAGGGTTTCTCTGTGTAACAGCCCTGGCTGTCCTGAACTCACTTTGTAGACCAGGTTGGTCCTGAAACTCACAGAGATCCTCCTGCCTCCACCTCCCTAGTGTGGGATTTGAACTTGGGTCCATTGGAAGAGCAGTCTTAACCGCTGAGCCATCTCTCCAGCCCCCATTCAGGCATGTTTGTATTCTCTTTAAGTTTATTCTAAGTTCATTGAGCTATTTGTATTTTCTTTAAACTTTCTTTTTTTGATGAAGTTTATGATTGTTCTTTTTTTTTTTTGGAGGGTTTTTCAAGACAGGTTTCTCTGTATATCCTTGACTGACCTGGACTCACTTTGTAGACCAGGCTGGCCTTGAACTCACAGAAATCCACCTGCCTCTGCCTCTCAAGTGCTGGGATTAAAGGCATGTGCCACCATGCCCGGCCATTGTTCTTTTAAGTTCTGTGTCCTGGGATTCATCTAGGTAATTCTCATTGGACATTAGACTGATCTATAGGAGTGATAGATTTTGTCTTGAGTTTTTATATTACTTACATTTCTTATGATAAGGCCTGGGAATGTAGAGTTTCACTTTTCTTTTTTTTTTTTTTTTTTTTTTTTGGTTTTTCGAGACAGGGTTTCTCTGAATATCTCTGGCTGTCCTGGACTCACTTTGTAGACCAGGCTGGCCTCGAACTCACAAAGATCCGCCTGCCTCTGCCTCCCAAGTGCTGGGATTAAAGGCGTGCGCCACCACCGCCCGGCGAGTTTCACTTTTCTATGTCTGATGTGAACACAGCAGGCTGGGCCTGAAGATTGGATATAGTGAGAGGTGGATACAGGGGGTTGGGCTGGAATATGGGAGACTGGGGACGTTGTGGTGGGGGCTCAGCAGACTAGGCATCAGATGTAGATTGAACTAGATCTGAGGATTGGGGAAGATGTGGGCAAGGTAGAATCTGGCAGGGAACATTGGGTTGGTCTGCGTCTGGAGGTTCAGTGTGGCTCAGGTGCACAGGGTTTGTTTGGTTGGTTGGTTTTTTGAGACAGGGTTTCTTTGTGTATCCTTGACTATCCTTCACTCGCTTTGTAGACTAAGCTGGCCTCGAACTCACAGTGATCCGCCTGCCTATGCCTCCCAAGTGCTGGGATTAAAGGCGTTAGCCACTATGCCCAGCTTAAGATATTTTGTTGTGTGTATTTTATCACAATTAAAAGAACAAACAAAAGCCGGGCATGGTGAGGCATGCCTTTAATCCTAGCACTTGGGAGGCAGAGGCAGGCAGACCTCTGTGTGTTCAAGTCGAGTGCAGCCTAGTCTACACTGCAAGTCCAGGACAGCCAAGGCTATCACACTGAGAAACCCTGTCTCGAAACCCCCCCCCCCAAAAAAAAAATCCCAACACTACACAGGTGGAGGCAGGTGGATCTCTGAGTTCAGGGCCAACCTGGTCTACAAAATGAGTTCAGGACAGCCAGGGCTGTTACACAGAGAAACCCTGTCTGGAAAAACAAAAACAAAAAACAACAACAAAACCGTAAGTCAAAAATCAAAGTCACAGTAACACAGTGGAACACTTATATTCTCTGTGTAGCCCTGGCTGTCCTGGACTCACTTTGTTAGACCAGTCTGACCTTGAATTTACACAGATCCACCTGCCTGTGCCTCGAGAGTCCTGGGATTAAAGGCGTGCACCACCATGCCCGGCCATTACAGACAGCTGTGAACTGCCATATGGTGCTGGGATTTGAACCCAAGTCCTTTGGAAGAACAACCAGTGCTCTTAACCACTGAGCCATCTCTCCAGCCCCAACAAAATATCATTTTAACCATTTTCATGTATGCATTTTAGTAGTATTGAGTATTGTAGAACTAACTTTACGACTTTTTTTAACCATTAAAAAATTCTTCAGGGTTGGAGAGATGGCTCAGCCGTTAAAGGCTAGGCTCACAACCAAAAATATAAAAAATTCTTCATACCCATTCTCCCAACCCTCTAGTAACTAACCACCATTCTCCTGTTTGTTTCTGAGTTTGATGTGTAAGTAGAGTCCTATAGTACTTGTCTATTTCTGACTGCCTGAGTTCAGATGGCAATATCCTCCCTGCTCATCCATTTGGTAATGCTGTCAGACCTCCCTTCTCTTCAAGGGTTAACCATATTCTATTATTTTGTACATTGCATTTTGTTTAATCATTTTTCCATCAACACACATGTAGCTCGTTCCTAGTTTTTGACTGTTGTGAATGATGCTGCCATGATGGAGGGTATGCAGAATATACCTTTGAGACTGAAGTTGGATTTCTTTCAGATCTTTACCCAGAAGGAAAGTTTCTGTGTCATAACAATTATAATGGTTGTTTTTACAGTTTATTTGAAATTGGTGTTCAAACAGTGGCCTGCATGTTTGAATTGGTTTACATATTGAATTCTAATTTTTTTAATCAAAAACTTCTTTCTGCACCTCTTTTCTTTGTATGTTTTGTTTTTTGTTTTTGTTTTTTTTTTTCAGTTCATTTAATGAATAAACCAAGTTACTTGGACTATATCATTTCCCAGAGTCTCAATTGGTTTGGTTTATACCTCAAGTTAGTGCTCTCTGTATTTCCTCAAATTGACAAATAGTAGGCTGGAGCAGTTCAGGTGGAAATTTTTTCCTCGAGAAGCACATGATGTTTGATTATCTTTCTTTTTGTGATGTTAGCATCTTTGGGTGATCAATACCTCTATCCATTATTAATCAAATTTGTAGAGTGATGGCATTGTGTTTGTGTGTAAATTTTTTTTGGGGGGGTTGGTTTTCCGAGACAGGGTTTCTCTGTGTATCTCTGGCTGTCCTGGACTCACTTTGTAGACCAGGCTGGCCTCGAACTCACAGAGATCCTCCTGCCTCTGCCTCCCAAGTGCTGGGATTAAAGGCGTGAGCCACCATGCCCGGCGTTTGTGTGTAAATTTTACCATTTACTGGGTTGCTCTCAAATCCATATTCAGCTACCATTGTTATGTGGATCAAAGCTACTTGCCTAGGAATGGCATCATCTACAGTGGGCTAGGCCTCTTCATTTATTAACGAGAATGCCTTTTTCAACCATTTTTAAATTTATTTTTATTTTCTGTATATGAGTATTTCACTTGCATATATGTATGTGCATCATGTGTATGCCTGGTACCCTCGGAGGCCAGAAGAGGGACCAGATTCCCTGGAACTGGAATTATAGATGGCTGTGGACCCTGTGTGGGTGCTGGGAACTGAAACAAGAACCTCTGGGAAATAGCTAGTGCTCTCAACTACTGAGCCATTTCTCCAGCTCTTAGATTGCCTCTTTAAAGATAAATACTTGATGCTTTCCTTTGATTTACAAGTGCAGTTTTATTTTGTTGTGTTTTACAGTGCTGTCATGGAGTTCAGCCTCACACTGTACTAGCTCCTGAATCTAGCTCAGATTGTCACTGTCGGTTTACTAACTTTCTCCAGTGCCAACAACTGACTTTGGTTTGGTTTGATGTAATTTAAAATTTGTGAATCTAGCTGGTTGTGGTGGCACACACCTTATTGGATCTCTGTGTGTTCGAGGCCAGACTGGTCTGCAGAGTGAGTCCAGGATAGCCAAGATTAACCAGAGAAATCTTGCTTAGAAAAAACAAAACAAAACAAATAATACATGTTCTCTAGGACCAGCAGTAAGACTGAGAATATTAAAAGTACTCTTTTGTTTTATTTCACATTGCCTATTGAAGTTTCAAAATGATAGTGCTGAACTGTCATTGCATACACAGTATGATTATGAAGAGTTCTTGGTTTCCCACAGCTCTCTTTGAACTTTGAATGTGACTACAAAACATAGTCAATTACTGCCTTAAAATCCCTGCAAATAACTGTTCAGTGTGGTTATATCATCAGCTTGATACAGGCATGTTGATTTGTTTTAGGATACTGTCTGTTTTATATTTTAAATCTATAAAAAGAAAAAAGTAGGGAGCAGAGAGATAGCTCAATGGGTAAGAGCACTGGCTGCTCTTGTAGAGGATCCATGTTCAATTCCCAGCACCCACATGGCACCTCACAACTGTCTATAATTCCTGGGGATCCGACAACCTCACACAGTCATGGCAACAGTCCATAGAAAAAAATAAAAGTAAGTAAATCACTAAAAGAAGGAGGAGAAAGTTTTCTTTGATGGAGCCTGATCTCTGTACCTCTCTGCTCCTTTTGTCCTTTCATCCTTTCATGAAAACACTTTAAAGATTTATCATTTTCTTCCTTTAAAAAAAAGTTAAACTGGCAGGTGTGGTGGTGTAGCCTTTAATCCCAGCACTTGGTAGAGGCAGGTGGATCTCTGTGAGCTCAAGGCCAGGCTGGTCTACAAAGTGAGTTGAGGACAGCCAGGGCTACACAGAGAAACTCTGACTCAAAAGAAAAAAAAAGTTAAACTGGGTCTGGGCGTCATGGCACACACCTTTAATCCCAGCACTAGGGAGGCAGAGGCAGGCAGATCTCTGTGAGTTCAAGGCCAGCCTGGTCTACAGAGTGAGTTTCAGGACAGCCAAGGCTAAACAGAGAAACCCTGTTTCAGAAAAATCTAAAAGAAAAGAAAAGAGAAAAACTGGGTTTGGAGAGATGGCTCGAAAGGTTAGGACCACTGGCTGCTCTTCCAGAAGTTCTGAATTCAATTCCCAGTACCCACATGGTGGCTCACAGCCAACCATAATGGAATCCGATGCCCTCTTCTGCCATGCAAGTGTACAAGCAGATAAAGCACTCATATACATTAAATAAATAAATAAGAAACTTAAAATTAAAAAAAAAGTTTAACAGTTTCTTTTATAAATGTTATACATACTTTTTGTCTCTCACCTCTTAATATTTTTATGTGACATAGAGAGAGACAAAGACAGAGTTAAATTGCAAGTATGTGTGGAGGTCAGAGGACAACGCAGGTGTCCCTTTATCATGCTCTGCCTGATGCTCTTGCTGTCACTGTACCTGGAACTGACCTGGTAGCCAGTGAATCCTAATGATCTCTTGTCTCTGCCCTGACACACTGTTGGGTTTACAGCACACCCAGAAATGCCCAGTTTTTTTGTTTTTTATTTTTATTTTTTAAGCATGGGTGATGGAGCTATGACTCCCAAGTTCTCATGCTTGTTCAGCAAGTACATCTCCCTAGCTCCCCCCCCCCCACTTACCTTTTTGTTGTTGTTTTTATTTTGCCTTGTCTTCTTGAAATAGGCTGCACTGGTATTCATTATAGAGTTTATGCTGGTCTTGAACTTATGGAACTCTTGCTTCATTCTTCCAAGTGTTGATGTGTGTGCCACTCTACCTGAAATACCTTGCTGTTTTCACTTACCATGGTGCACATGTCTTTAATCCCAGCATTCAGGACTGAGTCAGGGACAGGAGAGTCTCTGAATTTAAGGCCAGCCTTATCCATATAGCAAAATAGATGGCAACTTAAATGGTTTCTACATTTTTTATTACAAAGAAGTGAATATATATTTTCACTTTCTTTTCTAGTTTATCTTTTGAATTAAGTTTCCTAAAAGTGATATTGCTTGGTTCAAAGGTAAAATAATACCATTTTATTGAATGCTTTCAAATTTCACTTTATAGTTTCAGTATTTTGACATTCCTACCAGCAGTGTCTTGATTTTTGCCAACAAAGTATTATGTGAGGTTTTTATTTTTAACTTTTTCCTATCTATTGATTAAAAACTTGTATCCATGCTGTTTTACACTTCTTTTTGTTTGTTTGCTTGCTTGTTTGTTTGTTTTTCAAGACAGAGTTTCTCTGTATAGTCCTGCTGTCCTAGGCTCACTCTGTAGACCAGGCTGGCCTTGAACCCACAAAGATCATCTACCTGCCTCTACCTCTGAGTGCTGGGGTTAAAGGTGTGTGCCACCATGCCCAGCATGTTTCAGTTTTTTAATAAGCAAGACAAATGAGATACTAGTTTTTGGTTTTCTGGATTTTCTAGTGATTCTGTTTCTTTCTGTTTGTGTTTTTCAGAGTCAATACAGATTTGTATGTGAAGCTATTTTGAAAGTTTATGAAGAAAGCTTTGTTAAACCCTTGACAACATCATCAAATAAATAAGAAAACAAAAAGGTTGCGAGGATAAGTATCGGGAAACTGACTTTTGTCACACTCACTGTGTCATACTACTGCTTGCAGGAAATGGCCTCTCACACGAATAAGTGAAGAACTCAGAAAAACTTAAAAAGCTTCAGCACTGTTGCACTTTATATTTTAAAAAGTCACTCAAAACCTATAACTCATGTTTGACTATTTTGTGCTTTGCTCTGAACAAGTAATAGAAACTGAATATGTTCTGGGTAACTTTAGAACTTTTGAGGTGGTGCCACGCAGTCCCCTCTGGTAGAACTGCCACAGACAAACTCAGAATTTTCATCTCTATTACACACCTGTACCTTGAAAGCAGAAAGGAGTAAACATCGGGAGTCTGCTCTGGTCTTGTCCAGTGGTTCATGTACTTACTCTACTGATTACCAGATTTTATTTGTCAAACGTTAGCAATACCATTCTCAACATTAGCCAGCGCACTGCCTGTGGATGCAGCACATCTTCCCTGACATCCCAGTAGGGACCTGCTGTTGAGAAGACAAGGGGAACTTGCTATTCCCAGGAAATGCTGCACAGTGTCTTTACCAGCCTCGTGTAGAAATTATGACTATGAATCTACGGATTGTCTTGGATTTAATAATGTAACTTATATTTATCATAAGGTCGGCTTATTCCAAATCATGTGAATTCACATTCTTGATGTAAAGGAATGCATGCATCGTGTCTTAACCCCTTAAGTGCCTTGAGATATCTTTGTCTAATGAAAAGGCACTCATTTGACCCCATAGGAGGTATGTATGTACACTGTACATTCTTATAGTTTTATGGATTTTTAATAAGTTCACAATGTTTAAAAAAGCAGCTTTTAATGTTGAGAGTTATACAGACAAAGAACAGTAAGGAAATTGTTTCTTACTTAGTACTTGCTTGTACTTTGCCATAAAAGCCAGAATATCTGTGTTCTGCTAAGAGTGCTTCTGCTGCTATGGAACTGTCACAGTCTACATTCCTTTACTGAGGGATAGGGGTTAGAGCTCAGCAGCTTAACCTAAAAGGGGCTTATTTCTTCAAATTTCATACTTACTTTATCCCTAACTTAAAAGGTGATATTTAACATGTACACTATTGATAAATGGATTGACACTCTAAGATACAGCTACAAAGTTAATCAGTTGGGTCCATAACTGAATTGTTGCCCTCCAGCACTCATTCCAGTTCATACTAGGCTGTCTTCACACTGGTCTTTTTATGGAGATTCTTCAGACAAGGAATTAAGTACTAATGGTTTTGAAAAAAAATAGGTTCCAATGGTAGATATTTTGGAATGCTATTTAGTTGGAGGGGATGACATACATTTAAAAATCTTTAGTAAAATCTAAATTATCGTTTCACATAATTTAGAATCCATAAAATTCAGAAATTAAACTCCTAAGCGTTAGTGGCCAGGGTACTAAATAAATTGTCACTTGTAAATATTTCTTTTTTTGTTTTGTTCTTGTTTTTTTGGAGACAGGGTTTCTCTGTGTAGCCCTGGTTGTCCTGAACTCACTTTGTAGACCAGACTGGCCTCGAACTCACAGAGATCCGCCTGCGTCTGCCTTCAGAGTAGTGGATTAAAGGCGTGCACCACCACACCCAGCTCTTGTCTTATTTTTTAAAGAGAGAAATAAATAATCTTTATGTCAAACAGAAGTCCTCCTATTCTGATTGCACATGCAAGACAATGTAAGCCAGCCAGTGAACTTTAGTTTCACTCAGACATTCCATTCTCTACCCAGAGGCAAATTTAATTTACCTGGTAGGATATCATTACAAGTTAAAAAGGGAAGTCAAGGGCTAGAGAGATGGCTCAGCGGTTAAGAGCACTGGCTGTTCTTCCAAAGGTCCTGAGTTCAATTCCCAGCAACCACATGGTGGCTCACAACCATCCACAACGTGATCTGATGCCCTCTTCTGGTTACATCTGTTCATACAGATAAAGCACCCAAACATAAAATAAATAAATAAATTTAAAAAAAAAAAAAGGAAGTCAAGTCTATACATTATAGAGCTATTTCATTTTATTGGTGGATTTTAGCCTAAATTTTAAATCTGTCCTCGCCATGTGGGTAGAATGTGACAACCATAGACAAAAAGGGAAAAGCTGTGTAGAAGTTGAAAGGCAGTGTCCTGGTTCACGTGCTCTTAAGGTAAAGCTTTGTTTACACCTCTGTTGTTTGCACTGATGTTGGCACTGAGCACTGCTGCCTTTTATACCATCAGTGCTTGTTTTTAAGTGACAAGTGTAGAATTAAATTTCTCATAGTAATTTCTTACTTGAGAACTGTGCTCCATCAGCCCTTTTAGAACATTTATTAGAATCATAAGCTGAAATTGTCCTTCACAATTTGTTAATATAAATATGCTAATTAAACTTTCCTAGTTATCTAATATAACATGGTTCTTTATATCTAAGCATTTAATAAGTTTATTAATCTAAATGGATTTCTACAAATAATGCTAAAAGTTTTCATATGCCACATATGTTAGACTCCATACATATTGATGCAATATTGTGTGACAAAAACAAATTTCTTGAATCAAACTATTTTTCCATTTCACTAGCCGCCCTTAGACCCACATCCCCACAAACTCAAGAAAGAATGTATTTATTCTGACAAGTGAAAAATCAGTAGTGGTGAATCAGGGGCTTTTGTACATGCTAAAAGTAAATGTGAAAATTTTCCCTCTCTGAGTTCAGATGGTTTTTCTGTGATGGGTTTCTGTCAGCACTGCCTAGATGCTCTATAGTAATATTTTGAAATAGACTTTACATTCACAAAAATAATAGGTTGTATTTGTTAAGCTAATCCATTCATTCAAAAGTAAGGCAGAATAAATCGCCTAAGCTACAGTTTGTGTAGCTTGCTGAGAGAAGTAATTGGGAAAGGGCAATGATTGAATTATTTTGACTTAAGAATAAAGGTAACAGTGTGTGAAAACTGACTTCAAATGCACAGTTATGCTGAGCCATTAGGACAGTTCTTGAAGATTTTGGGTTCTACTGTACGTGCCTTCACAGAGAAATGTCAGTGCATTTGGATTGCCATGTGTTCTTCATAGACAGGCGCCACAGACTGAATGGACTTTCAACCTGGTTTGTTTATCTCTTGGCAGGTCTGACCAAGTCTACTTAGTTGTTTGAGCAAAAAAATCTCTTGTCTCACTAAACTTGTACTACTGCAACTTGAGAGCTAAGAATTTGAAAGATTTTGTCCAATCTCTACGTCCTTATTATTATAAGAAGATCCAATAATTAACTTAGCAGAATCTGGTCATCTTCAAGTTTTCTAATCCTCAATTTAATGTCGTTTCATTAGATGATAGCTTTAGCAAGTTGTGAATATGATAAGTGCTTATAAATGTTATCTGTTTCTACTTGGAAATCACGCTCAGTGTTGTTACTTTGAAACTTTGACACCTTGGAAGTTTGAAAGTAGACTTCAAAAGGGATGCCAGTTAGGACTTGGACTCATTTTGCTAGTGCTCTCCTGACAGATGAGCGTGGGCTTCTGGGAAGTATTTTGGCTGATTACATGCATCAGGAAAACTGAACTACAAGTAGGAAAGCATTTTTAAAGCACTTAAAACTTAAGAGCTGAGATTTAGAACTTATATCTACTTACAAAATAAGTTATATTCATAGTGTAAACATGTAATAAAATTGAAGTATGGCTTGTTTATCAGGAAAAAAGTTAACATAAATTTTTAGCAATATGCTATTTAATGTCTGTTTTGAATATTTAAAATATTCCAATGGTAAAGTTGCCAAAGTAGTTTTGAATTCATGTAAGTTGTTTATTCTACAACAATGTGGGCTATGTTTACAGGCTCTTTATCGTACTTACTTTGTGGTTCTGATGAGTTTGTATTTAACTCATTTATAGTAAATATACGGTGATAAATACTTACTGGAAGAAACATCTCAGTAATATAGCAAAACATATCTAAATGATCCCACCTCTGCTTTCATATAAGGTGCCGCGTCCACAAAGCACTGTCTCTGTGTTAATGTTGTTCACATCCTACATTTGTGCCAACCATCCAGCTGCCATTCCTGGGACCATCTGTGGTGCTTCCCCCAAGAAAAGGAGCTGTGTTAGTACAATTCAGTGGACTGAATTGGTCAAATATCAGAGTCACTGATCTTTTGACAGATATTTATTTGTGTCTCAGTGTGATCACAAATTGTAGTGACTTTTATAAAATTCTTAGAGAATTATTATGTACATGCAAAAAAATTTAGATGATCTTAAACTTGAGGGCTAATTGCTAATAGATAATTTCATCAATTTTAAGAGTACAAGAAATCAATCCCAAAAGTGTATGTTTGGGATCTGCTTTTTACCACAATTCTTATTTTTCATGGATTTTCATTTACTTTTTTTTTCTACTCCCTCATTTACTCTTAGTAGCAGTCATTATTATAAACTTCTTTATGTTAACAGAAAAAACAATCCATGTATTTCAGTCCATAGTTATCTTCATGGGGATAGATACCATAAAGTTTCTTTGTGTTTCCATATATAAATGTGCTGCTCTTTATTTTATGTTTTTCTACTATGAATTACTGTTGATTTTTGAAGTCATTATTTTTTTTTAGTCCTCCAAAGCTGATGAATGGGCAGCCATTAGTCATAGCTGCTTGACAGCAGTGCATCTGTGTTGGCTAGGTGTGGTTCAGTGCACAAAGAAGTAAGCCAGTAGTGCTTTTAATTGGCAGAAAGTTATTACCAATATTGCAAGTTAAAAACTACACTGTTAAGGAAGAGCTCAAACATTCAACTTCCTGAAGCCTTGTAAAATTTCTAGTATAAGGATAAAAAGAGAAAAGCTTGTTAAGGTCATAAAAGTTTCGATTAAACACTGTAGAATTTTCCTATTATTATGTAAATGATATACAGAAAATATTTTTCTATGAACAGAAGGTTAAAACTGTTATCTTTAATTTCATTACTTAAAGGGGGATAAAACAATATTTGTATGTCTTTCATGCTGTAAAGAAAAGGAATGTATCTCTCAAATGTTAGAGTTATTACTTGATTCTATGTGTTTGCTTAAAAAAAGAGAAATCTGCAAAGGATTGAAAAGAATATTACAAGTCATTATGTAAAACCCAAAGTTGAAAGAAATGGAATTTCATTGTAAATTTCACTATCAAAGCATATTTCAGATAATAGTGTATATTAATTTTTACATTGCTTTGTTTTGATTCCAGAAATTTTTCTTTAAAAATGTATATACTATTTTGAGTGTAAAAATATTTGAATTCTACACTTGGGTGTGGAAGAATGTTCCTGTGTTAGGCTAAGTGTCTTTCATGGAGGAAAGTTCCCAATGTCTGTCATAGTGGCAGCCACCAGTGGGGGCACTGTGGTGACTATGTGCATACTCTCAGACCCTGCTAATGAGTTTCCCTTTTTACCTTCAGTGGCATGGACAGTAAGACTACTGGGCCAACTCTCATGACTTATAACAGTGGTGGCTTGTATACTTACAAGTTTATTCGGCTGAGTGAAAACGCCTCACTTTAAACCAACACCTACAGGCGTGCCCAGTTTGTTCAATAGCTCCTTTAAATCTAGTATTTATCAATTCTTAAACTTGATGAAATTGGGGATTCATTTTTTTTGACACCCTTGTAACTCTCCAAACTAATTTTAAGTCATCATGATGCACCTTGAACATCCGAAAAGTGATCCATGGTTACTGTGCTGTTAGGTTTTCTCTACCCCGGCACTGCTAAAAGCTGATGACTTGGAAGTCACATTGTTAAGTGAAGGCACTGCCAAGGATCATTGAGAAGATAGCTTTCATCACTGTTTGCTCCAATAGTTGCTGCGGCCTGGTTTCCCTAGATCTACTATGTATCCAGTATATGGCATCATGTCCACGATAGTCAAAATTGGGCCTATTTTATTTTACCCTTTTTTTAAAATACTTGTTTTCTGCTCATGCAGTATTCTAGTTATTTGCCTTCCTGGGCAAGGAAGTTTCAACCCAACTCTCTGATTCTCTGGATTCATCTTTCCCAGTCATTCAATGAGTTAGCAAGATTCCTCATTCCTGAATCTTGTAGAGTGGATCATATTTCAGTGCTAAAATTGATTTCAAATAGCACTTTATTTCATGCTTACTACTGATTTAATTTATATATACATTAAAAGGATCTATCCTAGGAGTTTTGTAAATACAGAAAAGCAATTGATTAGTATTAGAGTTTATTAGATTGGCCCCAAGTTTAAATGCTTCATAATGATCTGCTGATAGCTTCTTTGATATTTAAGAGGTAACCTATGTGATTTTAGCTCTGCCATTTTTCCGTAATTTGTATAATACAGTAGAGACTGCCCAGCTGACTGTGTCACTGGGCTCTGTTCTCTCAGCTAGCTTGAGCCAAGCTTGGTTTACTAAAACTGCATTTTGTGGCCATCACATGAATGCTTGGAAATCCCTTTGTTTTCAGTGTAGTACCTAGAAGTTAAGTAGATACTGCACCCCAAGTTCATAGTTTATATAGAAGACAAAGAGCAGAATTGATGCTGTAACAGTTTATATTAAGCTGTTTTCATATTCTGCCAGTACAGTATATCTGCTGTTAAAAAAAAAAAAAAAAAAAACTTGTCTACCCCAGTGCTTTCCAGCATCAGAACACACCAATTATAAACTATGCTGTGAGCTTTTCAAATAAGAAAGGCTAGTTCTTGTTTTCTACAGTGTAGGTTTAACTTTAGGACTGATAGCTTATAATTATCAGCGCTATTTTTAAAGAGTAGTTTTAAAATTATTTCTATGTAGAGGGTATTTTAATTTGGGAGCTTTCTTTTCTTGTAATAGGTGCTATATGTAAATATGGAGTGAGGAGTTTGCTTGGTTAAAGGTCTAGTTTATTTCCTCATTAAAATATTTTTCATTTCTGTTTGTTTCCATTTCATGTTTTGTACTGAACTAATAACAGAATGGAATTAGTCCCTTAATGTGTAGACTACCTTTTCTCCCAGATGCACAAAAAATATTTCCATATTGTTTGGTCTCAGATTTAGAGGTAAAGAAGCTAAGAATGAAAACTTAAAATGCATAAGCTTGCATTTGGTCAGCACTGGACCATCTGAGATGATCACTGTACATTGTCACTGCAGATTACTGTGTGTTTGTCTTCATTT
The DNA here is from genome assembly GCA_907164525.1 of Lophiomys imhausi. Classification (NCBI taxonomy): domain Eukaryota; kingdom Metazoa; phylum Chordata; class Mammalia; order Rodentia; family Muridae; genus Lophiomys; species Lophiomys imhausi. The sequence continues at coordinate 7,144,503 of CAJQZJ010032114.1, forward strand.
CAGTGAAAGTTAGATTTCCCACCATTCATGTTTTTAAGCAGTCTACACATAGCAACAGTGAACAGGATAAAAATGCTGGTTTGCATTGATACTGTTTTAGTCCTAACATCTATTTATGTTATGTGAAATGTTATTACACATATTTTGTTGGTTATATTTCATTTTGATTGAGTAGTTGTTCAGGTACAAATGTGAAAAGAAAAAAAAAACACCTAGCTGTTAATGTTCAATTGAAAAATAAAGATGTGCTTTAGTAATCTAATGACTTCGTTTCAAGTTTATTTTATGGGGATTTATTGTTACACTATGCTGACAATGATTTATTCACTAATGACTGATCAGTTAGAAGAATACTAAAAGTGACAATTATTTCTAGAATCAGTAGTGCACATGATGGCTTTTCTAGAAGGGGGAGAATAGAGATTTGAAGAGAATTCAGAAAATTAAAGAATATTTGTTTGATATGTGTATATGGTGTCTGCACATGTACATATGCTAGTACAGTCAGCCACCTACACTCTTAAGATATATCTTTTTTCACCATTCCATCTGCTTATTTTTGTTTGTTTTGGAGGGGCGCAATTTTTTTTGTTTTTGTTTTTATTTTTGTTTTTCAAGACAGGGTTTCTCTGTGTATCCTTGACTGTCCTGGACTCACTTTGTAGACCAGGCTGGCCTTGAACTCACACAGATCCACCTGCCTCTGCCTCCCCCGAGTGCTGGGATTAAAGGCATGCACTACCATGCCTGGCCATTACAGACAGCTGTGAACTGCCATATGGTGCTGGGATTTGAACCTGGGCCCTTTGGAAGAACAGCCAATGAGTGCTCTTAACCACTGAGCCATCTCTCCAGCCCGGGTTGGGATTTTTTTTTTTTTTTGAGGGAGGTGTTTGTTTTGTTTTTAGGTTGCTTTGGCTTGCCTTGAACTTGGCGATCTGCATGTTTCTGCCTCTCAAGCAAGAAGGTGCTGGGATCAAAGGGTTGTACCACCACATGCAGCAATCAACTCTGTTTTAGGTTCATACACGATAAAGGATTCATTACGGCAAAGGGAGGGAAAATGACATAGTGATCTGTGCCTGTGCTCCCAGCTGCTTTTAAGGCTGCAGCAGGAAGATCACTTTAGGATAGTTCAAGGCCAGCCTGAGCAACACAAAGAGACCCTGTGTCAAAAATGAGAGAAGGGCTGGAGAGATGGCTCTGCAGTTAAGAGCCCTGGCTGCTCTTCCAGAGGTCCTGAGTTCAATTCCCAGCAACCACATGGTGGCTGACAACCATCTATAATTGGACCTGATTCCCTTTTCTGATGTGCATGAAGACAGAGCACTCATATACATAAAGTACACACACATACATTGTTTTGTGAGACAGGGTTTCTCCATGTATTTCTGGCTGCTGTCCTGAACTCTCTGTAGACCAGGCTGGCCTTGAACTCACAGAGATCTGCCTGCCTCTGCCTCCAGAGTGCTGGGATTAAAGGTTTGTGCCACCATGACCAGTTCATAAATCTTTTTCTTTTTTTTTGTTTTTATTTTTGGGTTTTTTTTTAGGTTTTTCGAGATGGGGTTTCTCTGTATAACAGCTCTAGCTGTCCTGGACTTGCTTTGGAGACCAGGCTGGCCTCAAACTCACAAAGATCCACCTGCCTCTGCCTCCCAAGTGCTGGGATTAAAGGCGTGCGCCACCACCGCCCGGCCTTTTGTTTTTTTGTTTTTTTGAGACAGGGTTTCCCTGTGTCCTTGGCTGTCCTGGACTCTGGACTCACTTTGTAGACCAGGCCGGCCTCGAACTCACAGAGATCCGCCTGCCTTTGCCTCCCTAGTGCTGGGATTAAAGGTGTGCGCCACCACTCCCGGCCTCTTTTTTAAAAAATAGGAGAAAACGGAAATTATGAGAAACATTTGAGAAAGAGGCATGATTTATGGAAGCCTCTTACCAACTATCTCTGAGAAAAGTCCCCTCAAGCTTGGTGAGATGACACAGCCTGTAATCCCAGTGCTCAGGAGATTGAAGTAGGTGGATTCAAATTGTGGATAATTCAAGGGTTATATGAACCCTTGTAGCAGTGAAAGCCCATCACACCAATGATGTCCTCTGTTGAATTTCTTACATTTTTTTCTGTGGAAAAATGTATGTTTGGGTATACATACACACTTATACTTGTAGTATTGGATGATATACAACTTCATTTTTCATTGTGGGATATTTCATATTTGCATATTCACATCTATTGTATTCTTTTAAAAGTTGTTTTGGGGTTGGGGCACATGAATGACCATGTGTGTACACTCACAGACTGTTCATATAGAGATCAGAGCAAACTTGCTGGAGTCAGTTCTCTCCACATGTAAGTCCTGGAGATCAAGCTTAGGGCATCAGGCTTGGTGGTAAAAGTCTACCTGCCGAGCCATCTCACTAATCCATCTCATTCTTTTTAATCATGCCAATATGTGGATGTTGCATACTTTCATTTTACAATGATTGTATTCGAATGTGTATACATCTATCAGGTGAGGTAGATCCCTGGCCTACCCCGCCTTTTTGAAACTAGTCTTGCTTTAAAAACCTGTACCAGGCAGCAGGAATGATGCAGGTTTTTTGATATTGTCCCTCATCAGCCAGGGAACTTCAGGTTTTAATCTCTCCATCCCAAAAGCCCTGCTATGGGTGGATCTATGTGTAGTACTCAGCTGTTGCTCCATTAGCCCAGCTGAGGTGCCATGCAGGTGACTGACAATACTGTGGCAATACCACTGGAGCAGAGAGAGCTGTTCTGTCAAGCCTGATCACTACTGTGTTAGGGTGGGAGCAGTCGTGGACAGTGCCAAATCCCCCAGAACTCTCCTCTGGTTTCAGTGAGCTGGGTCCTTCCTCTGTACACACTAATTTTCTGGCAAGATTCCACGAGACCCTCGTTCCACACCCACTCTTCAGTATCACCTTCTTCTGCTCTTCATGCTTCAGTTTCTTTACCGCCCTTCAACAGGTCCACACACAGTCCTTTGCCCTTGCTGTTTGTTCTGCTCTTCTGGGATGTCTACTGGGCTATTTCCTCACCTACTTCAGGTCTGAACTCAATGTCACTGTCTGAAGAGCCTTCCTCCTTGCTTAAATTGCAACTCTTCATTCCTGTCCCCACTCCCCACTGTCACTTTCCTCTTTAGTATTTACTAACAGCCAACCAAATGTGCATTGAACCCAGGACTTCATGTACTCTACTGAGTGAGCTATAACCTCCAGCATTTTTTTTTTTCTTTTTGAGATAGCGTTAGGTCGGTTGATCTTAAATTTCTAGGCTTAAGTGATACTCTTGCCTCAGCCTTGGCAGTAGTGAGGACTACAGGTACACTGAGACACAGGCTTGAAATAAACTTATGACAGAACCTCAAAATGCAGTCTAAGCTGGACCTGAACTCGACTCAGCCTCCCAAGGAGCTTTTGTCAGGGTGGTTGCCTTGAGGGACTGATGTCTTTCTTCTTTATCTGTCCTATCTCCAGGGCCTACAGTACTGTAGGCATTTTGATACATTATCTGAAGAATGAATGAATGGAATGTTGTCTTGCCACTCAGGACCTCCCTGACCACAGTACCTTAAACATCAGTCTGTTATTTCCTTTTTCTAGCTGTTTTTCTCCAGGACACTTATCACTACTTGACACATACTTGTTTACTCTCTCTCCATTATAGATTGAACATTAACAGTAGAAGCTTAAATCCATTTTAATCCCTAGGATTTGGGGGTACGGAAGCAAGAAAACAATACCGAATCAATTAATGAACAAGTGTGTAAGAAAAAAATAGATATACCAGACCACATTAAAACAGAAACATTTGAGCCGGGCAGTGGTGGCGCACGCCTTTAATCCCAGCACTTGGGAGGCAGAGGCAGGCGGATCTTTGCGAGTTCGAGGCCAGCCTGGTCTACAAAGTGAGTCCAGGACAGCCAGGGCTACACAGAGAAACCCTGTCTCGAAAAACCAAAAAAAAAAAACCAGAAACATCTGGGTTACATATTTTTGCTGTGCCAGGGTTGTGTCCAGGGCCTTGTATGTACTAGTCCAACATTCTACCACTGAACTGTATCCCAAACCCAACATTTGATTTTAAGTTACATAATCAAGAAAGTGAAAATTCAAAAACAAAACCAAGGGCCATCTAGACGCTCGGCTGGTAAAGTGCTTGCTGCCAAGTGTGACAACCTGAGTTCAGTCCTCCCACCCACATGATAGGAGAGAGCCAACTTTTGCAAATTGTCCTCAGACAAGGGCTGTGGCAGACATGCACCACTCCTTACCCCGCCCCACACACATAGGCACATAGAAAAAAAATAAAAATTAATGTATTTTTTTAAGACAAGGTTTCATTATGTAGGGTGTCCTGGAACTCAGTAAGTAGACCAGGCTGGCCTGGAACTCAACAGAGATCCATCCTCCTGCTTCTGTCTCCCAAGTGCTGGGATTAAAGGTGTGCGCCACCATGCCAGACATCCCCCATGTTGGTGGTGGTTGTTTTTTTGTTTGTTTCTTTGTTTTTTTTCGAGGCCAGGTTTTTCTGTGTATCCAGAGCCCTGGTGGTGATGGAACTCACGGTGTAGACCAGGATGGCCTCGAACTCCCAGAGATCTGGCTGCCTCTGCCTCTCGAGCGCCAGGATCAAAGTCCTCCTCCGCCACCGCAGGGCTTCAGACAGCACTTTCTTACTCCTCCCGACCCCATCTGGCCTCACCAGCTCCCATTCAGTCTCAGGAAGCTGATTTCCGGGGCGGTGCCATTGCCCCTTTAAGAACGGGGCACCCCGCCCCTCGGGGGCGGAGCTTGGATGTGGGGCTTTAAGGGGCGTGCCCGCGGGCGGCCGGGGTCCTCCGGGGATTAGCGCCGGGTGGGCTCGCGCCTCTCGCCGCCATTTCCCCGCGGCTCCGGAGTCCCGCCCTGTCCTCCGGCCCGCCGGGAGCTCTCCCCGCAAGTCGCGCGGTGCGCCAGTTGTAGTGGTCTCCGTCGCTACTCGGCCCTTCACCGCCCCCAACCCACCCCCCGGGACAGGTAAGAGTGTGGCCCCGGGTGTCCGGTTCCTTCTGCGCTGGGAGCGGAGACGGTCGACCGCGCCTGGTGGGCGGCCCTGCTCCCGGGGACGACGCCGCGGGCCGGGAGGGGAGTGGCGGCGGCGGCCAATGGGGCCGGGCGCCGAGTTTCGGGCGATCCCGCGCTGGTGGCCGCCCGAGGGCCGGGCGCGTCGCCCGGGGCGGGTAGGACTCTAGTCTCAACCGACCCCCGTGTGGCTGGGAGGTTAGGGGAAGGTCTCCTTCGGTGTCCCCTCGTCAGGGCCGCGGGCAGACAGGCGTCCGACGGGACGTGCGAGCGAGCTGGCGGTCGAGTGGAACTTGGTAACCGAGTGGGGCAGGTGCGTCCCCGGGAACCGCCGGGGCCGAGGGCGCTCCCCGCCCCCACGCGGGGCGCGCGCCGGGTACTGATGGCTCCTCCGGCGGGTGGAAGACAATCGTGTCGGTCTCTGTGGTCACTGTAGTATGCTGGGCTCTGCGTGAAGAGCCAGAAGACCCCAGTCCCCGAAGTTGTTTGGCAGTAGTTTAAAATTACTAGGAGTGTTTTCGTCTTAGGAATTAGAGATAAGCCCACCAGTAAGTTACCGACGTAGTAGTTCTCAGCTCCGGCATCCCCGGTAGCTGCGTAAGCTGAGGCTGAGCACCACTTAACTGCAGTGGATTACTTGTAAGAGTCTAGCTGAACGCCTCGGGATCGCTCTTATTTTTCTTTTTCTCCCCCACCTCGTTCTTTTTTTTTTTTTCTTTCGACACTGGGAACCTAACCCGGGCTCTGGAGCTCGCTAGGCTGAGCTAAATCCTCAAACACACCTTTTGTTTTAGTAGGATAACTTGTTTGGGAAGCGATGTGCGTCATTTTTCTGCGTTTAGTTTCTTAGTTACATTTTCTTTCGCGAGAGTAACTGAGGTGAAAGATGCTGATAACTTTAGGACATTTTGGGGCATTTTCTATAGTTTTAAATATTTCTGTTTAAAAAAAATATCAGTGCTTGGCCCGAGTTACCCCTTAAGTGCTAAAGCGTGTTTATCACGTTAGATGCCCAGGGTTCGATCCCCCAGCACTGCAAGAAGAGTCAACCCGGGAGAAGGTGCAATTGGCCGGCCTTCAGTAGTGTATGAACTTGAGGTGGGGGGTAAAGCAGCTACTGGTTAAGTAGAAAATGGATTACCTCAGTTTGCATTTCTGTGATTGAAAAGGAAACTTACTCATTGTTGAAAACTCAGAAAATACACTTATTAGAAAATTAGTAACTACCAACCCCATATTTTCAGTTGTTCTTAGAGACAGTGACTCCTTTTGCAGCGCAAGCTAGCTTGGGATTTGATATATATATATATGTATATATATTATATGTATATATTTATGTTTTAAAATTTTATATTTAAATAATTTAATTTAAAAAATAAATTATATATAGTAAATATATATTTTATATAGCAAATTTGTATTATGTATAGCAAATATAAATATTTATTATATATATCTCAAATTGGTTTGGAACCTAGAATTCTGCTTCTGCCTTCCAGGGCCTGGGTTATTTTACAAGTCTGTTTTATTATCCTCTTTTAAGGTTTGCTTCTTTAGACAGTGCCATTTTCTCATGTATCGTTTCACTCACGTTAGTTTGTATTGATTGTCTGATATGTAGTATGTATCCTAGCCACCGTTCACAGCAGTTTGCTCATCCCTCACAGTAAACAAGTCACACTAGGCACCTGTCCTTGAGGGGGTGGGGGTGGGAGGGAGGCTAGCCAGTAAAAAAAAAAAAAAGTCAACTATTTCTTTCCATGTTAAAAAGAAAAGCCTACATATGAATAGGGCCATCTAATCCAGTCTCAGGATCTGAGTTTGCTCTTCTGAGGAAATAGCATTTCATATGTAAATACAGAGCTAACTATCTGAATAACAAGAAGAATGGGTCAAAGATTATTGAAGGAAGGTGGAACCATTAATGAAGAAAGTTCTGGAATTGGAAGACACTTGAGCTGAGCAAAGTGCTAGAGCAGAGAGAGCAAACTGCTAGACAGGCCCAGGAAGAGGAGCCACCGGGCTGTTAAGATTTAAAGAGGAAGCCGGGCGGTGGTGGCGCACGCCTTTAATCCCAGCACTTGGGAGGCAGAGGCAGGCGGATCTTTGTGAGTTCGAGGCCAGCCTGGTCTACAAAGTGAGTCCAGGACAGCCAAGGATACACAGAGAAACCCTGTCTCGAAAAAACCAAAAAAAAAAAAAAAAAGATAAAAAAGATTTAAAGAGGAAGCAGATTTTTCGAGACTGATAGATAATCCGCCATCCACCAGCTGCAGCACCGAGAACAGGATTGAGGCCAGGTGGCATGAGGGGAATATGAGGACACTTTTAAAATTTTTGTCTAAACCTCAGTTATTAGGGCATTTTCTATAGTTTTCAATATTTCTGTTTAAAAAAAAAATCAGTGCTTGGCCCGAGTTACCCCTTAAGTGCTAAAGCATGTTTATCACGTTAGATGCCCAGGGTTCGATCCCCCAGCACTGCAAGAAGAGTCAACCCGGGAGAAGGTGCAATACATACTACATATCAGACAATCAATACAAACTAACATGAGTGAAACGATACATGATACATGAGAAAATGGCACTGTCCTAAGTCTTAAGCAGTACATATTCTTATGACCTCTGGATTAACTTTCTACAAAGAGAACCTCCCTTAAATATCTGCATTTTGTAGTTTGTGTGTGTGTATGTGTATGGTTGTGGATTATAACTCAAACTGGAATAACATTATTTTCAATTTTCTATTAGATTATTTGCTCATTTTTCTATTTAATTTTCACTCTAAGACAGGTTTGTTTTGTTTAAGACAAAGTATCTATGTAGCCTTGTCTGGCCAGGAATTGTATGTGAGTGTGCTGATTTGTGTGTGTGAGCACCTGTGTGTGAATGTGTGCTGATCTGTGTGTGTGTGTGCTGACCTGTGTGTGTGAGCACCTGTGTGTGAGTGTGCTGATCTGTGTGTGTG
>CAJQZJ010032114.1:7152567-7242313 GCA_907164525.1 Lophiomys imhausi
GTGCTCATCTGTGTGTGTGCTGATGTGTGTGTGAGCACCTGTGTGTGCTGGTCTGTGTGCATGTGCTGATTTGTGTGTGTGTGTGAGCACCTGTGTGTGTGTGTGCTGATCTGTGTGTGTGAGCACATGTGAGGATGTAAGAGACCACCCACAGGAGCTGGCTCTCCTACCACCATACAGACTCCCAGGCATAGAAGGACAGGCCACTTCTCTGGACTTTGTCCAGTGCTAGAGGTCTAATCTAAACCTTCGAGCCTGTTAGGTGCATCTCACTTCTCTTTTTTTGTCTTTACTTTTTTGGTTTCTGTTTGTTTGTGACAGGGTGTCATGCTACCTTGCTTGGCCTAGAACTTGCTATGTGTCCAGGAACGGTCTTGATCTTCCTCCGCTTCCCCAGTGGTGGAATTACAGGTGTGCCACCAGGCCTGCCATTGGACTCTTCTTTTAATCATGGTGGAGGGCACACTTGCATGCCAATTGCAGAATTGGTTCTTGCCTTCCAAACTTTATGTGGATTCTGAGGATCAAATTTACATGTCAGACTTTGTGTCAAGGGCCTTTCCTCATCAAGAGCATCTCACCAGCCATCTTATCCTTCTTGTGTGGTTTTTGGCTTCTGGTTTTGGGTTGTTTGTTTGTTTGTATTTTGAGACAGGACCTTTATATGTAGCTCAGGCTAGACTGGAATTGGCATATATATAAACCACGTTAGCCTAGAACTCTGCTGTCTTGGCTTTCCAAGTGCTAGAATTATTATTAGGCTTCTTTAGTCTCATTTGGGATGTCCTTTTTTTTTTTCCTTTGGTTTTCGAGACAGGGTTTCTTTGTATAACAGGTCTGGCTGTCCTGGACTCGCTTTGTAGACCAGGCTGGCCTCGAACTCACAGAGATCCGCCTGCCTCTGCCTCCCAAGTGCTGGGATTAAAGGCGTGCGCCACCACCGCCTGGCTGGGATGTCCTTTTTAATGTCACCCATTTCTTGTATTGGGTTGTTTATCTAGTTAATTTGTTTTTGCATTCTGGGCATCTAACATAGGGCCTTGTGTATAGTAAGCAAATACTCTGTCACCAAGCATATCTCTGTAGAGATGATTGTAATACCTCTTTGTTAACCTACAATTTTATCCTTCAAATTATCTTTTTTCAGAAATGGTTTAAAAGTCCTTCACCCTATTATTCGTGTACTTTCTCATGTTTTTGCTTGAAATCTGTATTTTATTTCATGCTGTCATGCTTTTGTGACAAGAACCTATTATTTTTCACAATATTGGGTTTTATTGTTCAAAGTAACACTAACCTAGAAGAGATGTTTTTCTTTAATTAGGTAACTTACAGTAGTAGTTTTTTATTGTTAGGATAAGGTGAAAGTCAGAAAAGCAGTTTGATAGTTTTTTAGGAAATATGAAATTGTTCATTTTGAATTTTTTTTTTTTTGGTTTTTCGAGACAGGGTTTCTCTGTTTAACAGCTCTGGCTGTCCTGGACTTGCTTTGTAGACCAGGCTGGCCTCGAACTCGCAAAGATCCGCCTGCCTCTGCCTCCCAAGTGCTGGGATTAAAGGCGTGCGCCACCACCGCCCGGCTTCATTTTGAATATTTTTTTAAACTTATGTAATAAAAAATTAAGCATGTATAAAAATCAGAAGGACAATAAGGATTATGCTCAAGTTGCTTACAATAAAGAGTAAAAGAATAGTTATCTGTTTGGAATAAAGGATTCAGTAGGAGTGTGATTGTAATGACTAACAGATACCAGGATGTTTTCTGTGGGTATAAAGGGGCTAAGTTAAAAGGAAGAAGTAGGAGTAAATTAAAATAGAGCTTAGAAGACTGGTGTCTACAGAGAAGGAACCTGGGGACCTACCTAAGCCACCTGAGAGCCACACAACTGGTGATTACAGTGCCTTGTAGGCTGCACAGCTATCACAAACTTTAGTGTGTCCTTGGGCTAAAGTCTGTAATACACCTTGTAAAATACTACTATAAAACGGGGCCAAATACATATGGACTGGACACTGGGAATGTTTGCTAAGCCATATAACTCTCATAATTGTGGCCTATTTATTTCTGTTGTTTTGATTTACTGTTATAAGAGAAGGAACCATTTGTTGGACTGAAAGGGGGAGCTGTTGGGGGGAAGAGGGTGGAAGGGTGGGACAGGAGGGGGGAGTAGGGAAGGGATTGTGACTGAGATGTAACTTGAAGAAATAAAAAATAAATTATAAAAGAAATAAAAATAAATAAAACATATTTGGTCATCTTCAGTTCATTGGTATTTAAATCTTAATATAATAATATGATCTTAAAGTTACCCTTTTGAAAAGGAGGTAGATAGCCACATCTAGTTGAAACAGTCATTTAATTTGGAGGCTAAAAAAAAAGCTCAGCCTGGAATTCTGCTGCCTCCCGCCTCCTCTCCCTGGCAGCCACTTTCATGTGTTCATTCCTACTGTCTGAAGAACTGCTGTGGTGAGTTGAGAACAGCTCCCTCACTGGAGTCTCGGCCTCTGGCCATAGTTACATAGTTCTGTGGTAGAGTATGGGGACAATGTAAGCTATTTGCTGCCGGGCCCTTTGAGTGCTGTGGCTGTTTTTCCTTTTCTACACTTTTTCCCCCCTGGAATTAGTAATTGTCCTTATGTATATACAGTCAATGTTTACTTTTCTCAGAGTCTCTTAGTAGTGTAAAACTAAAGAACCCTAGGTTTATGAAGGAACTGTGTATGGCATTTGCATTCTATGTGTTTCCATCTTGTATTTAGTGGTTTTCAATTATAATGCAGAATATTTTTAAATAAGTAGTAGCTATTTTTTTAATTTTTAATTTTTTTTTAAAACAGGGTTTCTCTGTTTATCAGAGCCCTGGCTGTTCTGGACTCGCTTTGTAGACCAGGCTGGCCTTGAACTCAACAGGGATCCGCCTGCCTCTGCCTCCCAAGCACTGGGATTAGAGGCATGCGCCACCAGGCCCCACTCTAGTAGCTGTTTTAACTATTTGTTTTAACTTTAATGTTCTTAGTAGAGCACTGAACAATAAAACTTAGTTTAAATGTATTTGTGCTTTGCTGTAATAGGTAGTTATTTGTATTTTGAATGCTCAGTTTAGAAAAAAAAAAACAAAACCTAAGAGTCTAGCTCAGCATGTCTGGTGCTGTTGTGTAATGTCTGAAGGGATGTTCTGAGCTACTTCAAGTACCACTTACTGATCCAAAACACTTGAACGTCATGAATGATTGCTTTCTCCTGCTAGACCAGCTCCTTATAAAATAAGACAGCGAGTTTAAAAAGCTGCAAGCAAGGCTCTATGGTAATATGCGTTTAAAAACTTTATTTTGGGGTCTGGAGAGATGGCTCAGCGGTTAAGAGCACTGCCTAGTGCTCTTCCAAAGGTCCTGAGTTCAATTCCCAGCAACCACATGGTGGCTCACAACCATCCACAATGTGATCTGGTGCCCTCTTCTGGAATGCAGGTGTACATGCAGATAGAGCACACATATGCATAAAATAAATAAAATAAATCTTTTAAAAAAAAACTTTATTTTAAAATTTGGCTTTAACAACCATTTTTTAATGAAAATTGAATGTATTATATACAACATTTTGAAATATGAATAAAAGTATTGTGTTTTAACTTTTTCAAACTACCATCCATAGGCCTTTACTAAATACCATCATTAGTTTGACTGCAAGTTGTTGGGAGTCTCTTTTCCTTGCAGTCATTTTCACCACTGGTTTTGTAGTGGCAGAAATGCTGAGCTTCCTGCGAAGAACACTTGGCCGCCGGTCTATGAGGAAACATGCTGAGAAGGAGCGACTCCGAGAGGCACAGCGTGCTGCCACCCACATTCCTGCAGCGGGGGATGCCAAGTCTGTCATCACATGCAGGGTGTCCCTTCTAGATGGCACAGATGTCAGTGTGGACCTGCCGGTGAGTAGGCCTTTCTTAGCTGCCAGTTGTGTGCGGTTGCTACTGTCTGTGCTTCCTGGGGGCTCAGTGAGCCAGGGTGAGTTTGGATCAGGCACTGGTGTGTTCATGGACATGGACTGCCAAGTGTGGGCCGAGAGGACCTGGAATTAATAGCAGTTGCTGGAAGCATTGAGTGACAGGGCAGTGGTTGGGGTGAATTAACTCTGCTTGTGTCCTGCATGTGCACACCCTGCCTGGTGTGTTCATGGACAGGATCACACTGTGCAGCTCAGGCCGCTCTTGTGTTTGTGATCATCCTGCCTCGGCTGCCTAGTGTGGGAGTTCAGATGTGTGGTGCCATGCCAGGTTTAAGGTTCAGAACTGTTTACAGAGACCAAATCTCTTATGTCTTTGTTCTGTTTCAAAGACTTCGCAAAACTACAAATTATGTGATTTTAAAATAAGCTTCATTGCTTATTTCTCGATGTCTGCTGTTCCTGTAGACATTTGACTAAAATTCAGTTTGTAAAGTCTGGAAATTGATGGCTCTATGTGGCTTTGGTATGTAGTTGAATAAATTCTGAAAGGCCTGAAATGCGGAAGTTTAAACTGAAGAATTGCGTAGTTTGCTCAGTTTCAGGCTTTCTTGGGTTTTGGTGGTGGTGCTGGTTTGTTTCATTGTTTTTAGACAAGGTTTCAGTATGCATCCCGAGCCTTGCTGAAACTTACAATCCTCCTGCCTCAGTCTCCTGAGCGCTGGATCCCAGGTGTGCTCACCACAAGCAGCTGTCTAGACGTGTTTCCAAGTCCTCATTGTGTGTGTTACACATATCCATTGGACTGCACATTCTTAGAGTCCATGATTCTGTAAAATTTAAGGCAACCAGATTTTCTTCTGTAAGGGCTTGTTGAGGGTTTGTGAGCTATTCCAACATGAGGTACTTAGTAAGAATAGTTTCATACTTAATTTTTATTTGATAAGAATCTTGAAGAGGTTTGTGTATTAATCCATTAAAATATTTTACATTTGTAGTGAAAAGCCTGAGATTGCTGTGTGAGAGCCTGGAAAAACTTGCTTACCTAATTTTGAAGTAGGAAGTCTTAGGGTTGTTGATGGGTAGGCTGATACTAGTAGTTTGTAGAGGAGCATTTGTAAAGGGCAGTGTGGTGTGCAGGAGAATGTGTTAGGCACTAAGAGAAGTAGATCAGCTCGTGTTTAATGACTGGCCAAAATGGCGGTGCCCTGATAGGTTCCACACGTGTCAGGACACAACTGCCCCAACGTGGCCACAGCTTCAGATCTGACCTCTTTTGGAACAAAAACCATGATCTTTTTTAAAAATTTAGATTTATTTATTTTTTTGTGTTTGAGTGTTTTGCCTGCGTTTGTGATCAGTTGAATCTTGATAAGGCTACCAAGACTATTCAACTAGAGAATAGGTTTTTTTTTCCCAACAAAAGGTAATACCTACATTTAAAAAAAATTATGAACCCCTTTTTCATACTACATGTAAAAATTAAAATAAATCAAAGATATAAATACAATTACTAAAACTGTAAAATCTTTAGAAAAATGTTGGACTATTTTTTTTTTTAGGAAATGATATCAATATAATGAGTAACAAAAAAGAAAAACCAGTTGGGCAGTGGTGGCACATGCCTTTAATCCCAGCACTCTAGAAGCAGAGGCAGGTGGATCTCTGTGAGTTCAAGGCTGGCCTGGTGTACAAAGTGAGTCCAGGGCAGCCAGAACTACACAGAGAAACCCTGTTTCGAAAAACCAAAAGGAAAGAAAAAAAAAAATCAAACAAATTGGACTTAATCAGCCTTAAAGGTATGTGCTCTTCAAAGGGTAAAAAAGTATATAACATAACAAAGACTTCAAAAATATATCAGATAAAGAGCTTGTATTTAGAATATATAAATAAAAAGACAACCGAATTTAAAATAAACAGAAGATCTAAATAGGAATTGTTTAGGTAGGACATGCAAAATAGACGAAAACAAATGTATGAGAATTCAGAGTCAGTTGTGGTCATAGTTTAACGGCCAGGTGTGTGCCTACATGTGTGAGGTCCAGCTTTGAGCTCTAGCACCAGACCCAGAAAACCAGCCACAATAAAATGCTTCTTCATACTCAAGAAGGCTCAAAAGTCAGCTAATAGCAAGTGTTGGCGAGAATGTAGAGAAATTAGGGTCCTCTAACCCTGAGATGGAGGCATGCGCCACAGCTGCTTTGGAAACAGTCCCATAGCTGTTGAAATGGCAGAACACTGTGGCCTTGTGACTGTTTCCCCTTTTGAGATCTGTCCAAGAGAATTAAAAACATGCCTACACAAATTCTCACTGCAGCATTGTTTCTAATAGCAGGAAAGTGGCCCCTAAGAGAAATGAATTGCTGATATCTGTAACAATGTGGGTGATGTTGAATATGCTAGTGAAAGAAACTAGTCACTGAGCTGGAGAGATGGCTCAGCAGTTAAGAGCATTGACTGCTCTTTCAGTGGACCCTGGTTCAATTCCCAGTACCCACATGGCAGCTCGTAACTGTCTGTGACTCCAGTTCCAGATCTGACACCCTCACACGGACATACATGCAGGCAAAACACCAAGCCCATAAAAAAGTAATAAATAAATTATTTGGGGAAAAAAAGAGAAAGCAGTCACAAAGAACTACACATTTCGATTTTGTTTTGTGAAAGCCTGGAACAGGGAGAGCTATAGAAATGAAATGGTAGAGAGTGGTCGCGTAGGGCAGATGCCTGGGACCTGGCAGAGGGGTGGTAGAAAGGAATAGCTGTAGGATATGGGATTTCTTTAGAGGTAATGATTCTGAAATCAGCTCTGCTTGGTATATACTACTGTTGTGTGTACTACAGTCCTTTGCATTCCATATTTGTGTTTTTAAGAGTGTCTCAGCATGTAGTTCTAGCTGGCCTGAAACTCACTGTGTAGACCAGCCTAGCCTCAAACTCAAACATTGTCTGCTTCTGCCTCCCAAAAGCTGAGATTAAAAGTCCGCACCACCACACCAGCCTGAATTACATCCTTTTAATGGGTGAATGAGATATGAGTCACATTTCAACTAAGCTTTTTTAACTTCTACCCCTCAAAAAAAAAAAAAAAAACATTTTTTGTGTATATATCTGTTTTATTGCATATAGTTTTTGAGTTTGTTGTTGTTGTTGTAGCCAGGAAATGACATTTAGTTGTAATTATAGATGATAGGCTTGATTTGGAACAGGGGGAAAAGTACTAAAAACCGATAAAGCAATGCAGGCACAGGGAGATGTGAGAGTTGAGAGAAAGGAGTGTTTAGCAAACAAATGTGATGATGTGATGGGCTCACTGTTAGACGGGCTCATACTCATGGTGTGGAACACTGAGAGAAGTCAGCTGTCAGAGAGGGTAGATCAAGAAAGTGCAGAAGAGTACTGGGATGGCAAGTGTGTTTGGTAGCCAGATTTTAGAACATAAGAGTAATTTTAGTGGTAATGCTGTGAATTATCTACAGTCCTTTGGACATATTAGCTGCTTTTAACATATTAGTTGTTTGAACAAGAGCATGAAAGGTTATCGTGAAATTTGGAAGAAATAGCACAGCAGCTAGAAAATGACTGAGTAGGGAAATGCTTGAGTTTATTTCAGGGGTAGGAAAATTGTTCCTTGGGAAATGGCTTTGTATATATAGGCAGAGGAAGTCCATTCTGGGAGAAATACCTTCTGAGGAAAAGGAAGGCTTATAAAAGATAATGCCCTGAAATAGAATAGGAAGGGAGGAGTGGTCTGACTGAGATAGTGACCTGGAGTCATTTTCTGGGCAAAAGAAACTAGTTCTAGGTTCTAGTATAGAGGCAGCTGATGTGGGACTTGTAGTAGGTAGAACTGTACAGGTCTGTTTCCCGCCCTTTCTGCTTGGTGCTGACTTAGGGTTTTTCCAGTGCTGTGATTAAACAGCAAGACCAAAAGCAGCTCAGCTCGAGGAGGAAAGAATTTATTTGCCATACAACTTACAGCCCTTCATCAGGGAAATTCCAGCAGAAACTGAAGCAGAGGCCTGCTACTGACTTGCTCCTCCTGACTTTCTCAGCTTGCTTTCTTACACAAATACAACCCAGAACCACCTGTCCACAGTGGACATTAATATGTCCTCCCATATTAATCATTGTTCTGGAGGACAGTACCTTGTTCATACCTCATCAGAGAAGCTTCTTTTTGCAGTAGATAGAAATTAACACAGCTGGACGGTGCACAGAGAGTAAAATTTTGCAGTCTTCAGCCCTGGGATGTCTTCAGCAGACCCCTCCCCTCAAGGCTCAGGGATCTCCGAGGAAAGAGGAGGTGGGTGGTGCCGTTGAGGCCAAATGCACTCTGGTTTTGTTTTCCAGTGTAGTTGGTTAGAGCATCACCTGGTACATTGTAAGCGCTTTGCTGATATTTGTTAAATAAATCAGAGAAATTAGCAGTATTTGAAATGGATCTTTAATATAGAAGAGATTCATCCCCGAATGAAGTTAAATTCATTATCAAACCCAGTTTCATTAATGACACGTTAGGCTCTTTTGGGACAAGAAAGGAATTTCTTGTTTTCCTGCCTTAAGACTAGCCCATGAAGAAACGTTTATAAAACCTAGGAAATAAATAGAAAAATTAGCAAGAGTTCTTATTCTCTTACCCCTCTCCTGTGACTTTCTCCCCTGTCTCTTCCCCTTGTGTTTGTCTGTCTGTCTGTCTCCCTCTCTCCCTCTGGCCTCGGGCGTGAGGTTATCCTGGCTGTAGTCTGGAGTGTCTCTGGAAAGAAAGAGAACTGAGAGAAAAGGTATTTTGAATACATGTCGTACTCTCACTTTTCCACACACCATTGTAGTCTTGATCGTTAGTATGTGCCCTCTGAGGGCTGTGATAGCAATGCCTCTGCATTGAGTAAAAGTGCCTGTGCGAATAAACTCTGGTGCTGCTGTCTGAAATGTTCTCTGTCAGGTCCAAAAAAACTCAGGGCATGGCTACCTGTGGCGCCTATTAGCATACCAAATGGGCGTTGGTCTCCATGCTAGCTAGCTCTTCTGTATCACAAGTACCTTTTACAGACTTCATGCTGGCATTCTGGCTCCTCTCAGCTCTTCTCTCCCCACCCCCACTCTAAATTTCACCAGCTTCTCGTTTCCTTATGAACAATATATTGCCACTATTGGGCTTTTTGGTCCTTTGTCTGCGCTCTGTCTTCCTCTCACCTGTCTTCTCATGGCCAGGTCCCGTCTGTCGGCCATGCTCATTCTACTTTTTCTTCTCCAGACTCTTCCAGATTCTTCTGGCTGTGCTCACTCTTACATATTCTGCTTAACCATATGTTGAGAATGCTCGATCACACTGTGAACCCCGAGTCTGTGAACTGAAAATCTGTTTGTAATTGTGGGATGACTCAGCCTCTAATCTTAGAGCTTTCTGTTTACTGTAAACAAATGGTTATGGTGTGACTCACCTCTAAGCACAACCTTTAATCCAAGAGCTTTCTTTCTATAAACAGAATTAAATAAAGTTAATCCTAGGTCAAGAGGTGGAATAAGAAACCAGCTGACAGGGATTAAACAGAAAGGAGGGCCATTGAGCTGAGGGGTATTTAAGACATCCTGGAGAAGGAGTTGGGGTTGTGACGCCTTTGGCTTCCTTTGTTCCTTCAGAGCTCCCTTCAGGGTTCCTTAGGTTTTCGACTTTGGAGTTCTTCTTCCTTCAGTCTTATTCTTCCTTTGAGTTTTCTCCTTCTAGGCTTTTTTTCTGAGTTCTTCTGGGCTTTTTAGCTTAGGAATTTTAGCTGGGATCATGATGGAATAGAGACCTCAGCTGGGAGCTAGCAAGTTTTCATCCTATCATCTGACTCCCGAGTCTTCATTAGTAAAATTGAGTGACTGGGACATATTAGTTTTTTTTTTAAACAACCATCCCTTGGAGCAGTCGTGTCATCAGTTTATATATTCTCTACCTCTAAAATTCCTCAGTCTTAGAATCAATCCCCTTACCTAGATTGATTTCCTTCACTACTGAACTAAGTGAGTTCAGTTGAAGGAGTCTTCTGGGGAGTGGCAGTGAATCGCTATGCTTAGGAACTGTTTGTTAAAAGTGAAGTGATTAACTATGGTTTTGTGGTTCTTGAGACTCTCTTCTCTAGAGTCCTACCCAGCCCCAATCAGAGCTAAATGAAGCCGTCATAGACTTTGGGGGTGGATTGTTTTTTCTTGTTATATTTAATCTGGAGCGGGTAACTTACATTCCTAAAACACAGAGACAAGTACACAGAAGTATCTTGAAGTCAAAAATAATAAAGCTACATTACAGAGAATCTTAGGCAAAGGCAGATGGAATAAAAAGTCAGAAAGGCTAACAATGTGAAATAAAAACACTAGCATGCTTGAAAAAAGGCCAGTGGAAATATTAGGTAGGAAAAGTACAATTAAATAAAAAATACAGTTGATGAAATTGGGATCAAAAAGAAATTGGTGAGGTCATATCTGGGAATCTTCCCATTGGAGGAAAAGAAGCAGTAAAGAAAATTTAGAAATAAGTGGAGCCAGGCATGGTGGCGTACACCTTTAACTCCAACACTCAGGAGGCAGAGGCAGGGGTATCTCTGTGAGTTTGAGGCCAGCTTGGTCTACAAAGTGAGTCTAGGACAGCCAGGGCCACACAGAGAAACCCTGTCTGGAAAACAAAACAAGCAAGCAAACAAGAAAAAAGTAGAAGACTAAAAGTAGTACTTCTCTTGCTGAGATCAGAAATAGGACAGTGTCCCTGTTTAAGCCACTCACTAATTCATCATCTTGCTGTTTCAGAAAAAAGCCAAAGGACAAGAGCTGTTTGATCAGATTATGTATCACCTGGACTTGATTGAAAGTGACTATTTTGGTCTGAGATTCATGGATTCAGCCCAAGTAGCAGTGAGTATCTTTTGGAGGTTCTGTTATACCTACAAAATCGCAATTTTCAGATCATGGACTAAGTGTTGGGAGGCTAAAATATGCTTAATACATTATTTTGTGTCATTTCCTGTGGCCTGAAACATGCACCCCTTATCTTATTTCATTTGTTGTTGGTTAAAATAGGGTCTTCCCCAGAAGCTTGGCCTGGCCTAGAGCTGGCAATCTTAACTTGCCTAAACCTTAGGATTATAGTTGGGTACCATCATACTTGACTGCTCCTTGATTTACAGTCACCTGAAATGCTTTTTAAAAAAAGATCTGGTCCTAACCTGAATTACCAAAGCAACATTTTTGGAAACCTGTGGTTGTAAAGATACTATGTAGATTGTTATGAACCACTGTGTAACAGAAAGAATGCTAACACTAGCATTTTATGTGCTCTTAGATAAATGATGTTGGTTTCTAATTCATAAAGTCAGACAAGCATATCTCTTAAGGTTTCTTTCAGATCTCTGATTGTGTGTCTATAAGAACTATTCTTTGTACTTTCAGAAAGAACAGGGTAGAAAGTGGAAGCTGTTCAGAGAACTGAGTGCTGGTTTGGGATTTGAGAGGTGTGGTTGAAAAAAAAAGTTGATGGTATGGCTGAGAGGGATTAGCAGTTATCTTCAAAACTGAATATCAAAATTGTTAGTAAAAGTTACAATGCTTATTTTTAATAATTGGGATTGGATCTTTTGCAACCAAATTATTTTTCAATTTAGAAAGGTTTTTTGTTTTGTTTTCTTGAGACAGTTTCTCTGTGTTACAGCTCTGACTGTCCTGGATTCACTTTGTAGATCAGGCTGGCCTCAAACTCACAGAGATCCACCTGCCTTTGCCTCCCAAGTGCTGGGATTAAAGGCATGCACCACTATACCCGGCTCGAAACTTTTTTTTAATAATATTTATTTTGTTATTTTTGTGTTGGTGATTTTTTTTTTTGGTTTGGTTGTTTTTGGGGGGGGGTTGGTTTGGTTTTTTTTGTTGTTGTTGTTTGTTTTGTTTTGTTTTTTATGTCCAAAGTCAGAAGAGGGCATCTGATCCTGGGATTGGAGTTACAGATGATGGTGAGTCATGATATAGGTGCTGGGATCCAAACCCTGGTCCTCTACCAAGAATAGCCAGTGCTCTTAAGTAGATGAATCAGATTTTATTCTTCTGTCTATATGTACAAAAAAAAAGACTTACTTCTTACTATTTCCTTTTGAGGCAAAGGCTCACCTTGTATACCTGGCTGTCCTGGAAATCACCGTGTGGACCAGGGTAGCCTTGAACTCATAGAGATCTGCCTGCCTCTGTCTCCTACATGCCAGGATTAAAGCCTTATGTTTTTTATTTCATTCAGTCACTTTATAGTTGCATATATATGTAGTTATTTCATAGTTGAAGCATTCTCATATGCACAGTACAGCCGTAAGAATGGTACAAATAATCCTATTTGAAAGCTGAGGATAAGATGGCTCATCATTCTTACTTAAGCTCTTCCGTGTGCTTTCTATAAACAAGCATGGTTCATAATCTCACACAGCCATCAAACCCAGCAAATTCACATTGAGAAGTCATCGCCATCTAATCTATACACTATTGAAGTTATTTTAGTTGAGTAGAGTTGTCCCTAGAATGTCCTCTGTAGCCACCAAGATCTAGTCAGAATCCTGTTTTACTTAGTTGTTATGTCTCTTTAGATGCCTTTAATCTGAGACTCTGTGATTCTACAGTGTTTTTATTTTCATGACTTTGAAACTTTTGAGAAAACACATCAGTTATTCAATATGCTCTCCATTTTCTGTGGACTTGTTGTTACCTTCTAAAGTAGGTTCCTTTTAGAAAGTAATCCTGTGTCCCATTCTGTCCTGCTGGCTTTTTTTTTTTTTCCCAAGACAGGATTTCTCTGTGTTACAGCTCTTACTGTCCTGGACTCTCTTTATAGGCCATACTGGCCTTGTGCTGGGATTAAAGGCATACTCTATAGTGACACTAATTTTATCACTTAATGACAGTGTGTCTTACAAGCCTGATTTCTAAGTGTTCTCTTTCCTCTTTTTTTTTTTAGTATACTCCAAACTTTACTCCGTAGCTGAGCTAGCCACGAATTTGTGATGCTCTTGCCTCCACCTCAAGTACTGAGATTACAGATGTGTGCCCTGTGCCTGGTTTTCATTTTTCCCTTTGTAGTTAGTTGTTAACAGTTTTTTTCTGAGAAACCATTTCCATCAAGCTATTTATAAATAAATTGATTCCTGTTCTTCTCAGTGTGCTGTTACTGTCATTCATTTTGATGCTTACATTTCTGCAAGTTTGGCCCAATGGGAGGTGCTTCAAAATGCCTTCGTGTTCATGTAACATGGACGTGTCATTCTGTGTGTTAGTCTAACGAACTGTCTGCCCAAGAAAATGTTCCAGGTTTTTCTGCTATTTCCATCTCAGTCCTGGAATTAACAAATTCTTTAGTAAGCTTTGTGATAAGATTTGAGAGCATAAGTTCAGTTATTTTTATATACAGATATTTACGTAGTAGATGCCATGCAACATCTATTAAGTCCAATTTAAGTCTGATACTGCAAAGGTTGCCACAGTGTTCTCACCTTCCCATATTTGTAGTAATCGTTCTCATCTACAAATATGCCTAGCAGTATTCCTTGACTTAACATGGGATATGTCTGAATAAACCTATTGTAAACTGAAAATGCTGTAAGTTCAAAATGCTGTTGAATGTCAGCAGAGTACTGCAGTTAATTGTAGTCTTGTTTGCTTATCACATGACAGACAATCCTGAGACTTCCTGGAAGCTGTGACTCACTGCCACTGTCTCATCACAAAAGATAATGTTACTTGTATCAGTAGTCTGGGAAATGATCAAAAATAGAGTGGTTTCTGTTAAATGTGCGTTGCTTCCACACCATGTAAACAGAAAAAATTGGGAGGTCTGACTGTACCTGATCAGTCACTCCGTTTCTCCAGGGCAAATACTAACTGTATTTGTCACCAAATTGTTCCTGGACCGTTTTATTTGGGAGGAGGTACACTTATGAAACTGTAGTGTTCGGTTATCTTATATACTGTAGCACAGTGGTATAAAGAACTCCTTTGAATTTGTTTACTCTGGAAATGTATTTTGACAAGGAGGATTATAGAGTAGAGAAAAGGCATACTTGAGGAAAACACTTGGTTTCCGGTAGAATAGCCATAGCATTTTTATGTCAAAATGAGGCCACTTTGAAATTTTGAGATACATTTTCTATACTATAAAGTTTGATACTTTATGTAATTTGTTTTAGTACATTCAGAATCGCACAACTATCAGCACTAATTTCAGAACACTCCATCGTTCCTTAAAGGAGCCCGGGATATACATCACTTGATCCCCATTAGCCCTCTCCAACACTGTACCCTGCCTGACAAGTACTGTATTTCTATCCACATTGATTTGCTTATTTTGAAATTTTTACATAGATGATCATCTCCTTACAGCCTTACTTGTCAACATGTTTTCAAAGTTAGTATTCGTAGTACATAGTTTTCAGTATTTGATTCCTTCCTGTGGCTGCATATGACTATACCACATTTGGCTTACTCAGCAGCTGATGGGCATTTTGTTTAGTTTTATTTATCTGTTATGGGTGCTGCTTGGAACGTCTTTGCACACTTCAGGAAGTTTCAGTTCTTGGGGTTATGCACCCAGAAAGGTAATGGAGTGATCTGGTAACGGAGACATTTTCTATAGCAGATGCAGCTTTCTCCATCCTTCACAGCAGCGCATGAGATTGCAGTGTTGTTACACAGTGGTTACAGTGGCACACATTCCCACAACAGTGGAGAAGGGTTTCTTTGTCCCCACGTTTCCCTCCGCATTTGTTGCTTTTTTTTTTTTTTTTTCTTGATGATAGCTCTTCTGATTGGGGTGGACAGGATCTCAATTGTACCTTTGATTTCTCTTTTTCTGATGAGCATAAAGAAGTTGACTTTTCAATTATTTATTAAGCAGCTGTACCTCTTCGTTTGAAAAGGTACCTCTTCTGTTTTCAGTTCATTTACCCATTTATTGTGTATTCTCTTAGGTGTTTAATCTTTTGTGTTCTATCTAGATAACTGATCCTCTTTGAGATGGATAGCTGGCAAGATCCCCTACCCTTCTGTGGACTGTCTTGAATCTGGTGATAGTTTCTTTCACTCTATGTATTTAGAGCCCACACTTGATTTGGAGCATGTATAGAGTTCGGAGGACAACTGGGAAGTTGATTCTTACGTTCCACCTTGTTCAGGTGGCGTCTCTCCCACCGTATGACAGACATACTTGGAACTAGTCGGCTTTTTAAGTTTCCAGTCGACTTTCTTTTCCCCCACCTCCCATTTCCCACAGAAATGCTAGTATTAGAGATGTACACCCCTGCATTGGGTTCTTTTTTTTTTTTAATCTGGGTTTCAAGATTTAAACTCAAATCCTCAGGTTTGTACAGCAAGCACTTTACTTGCTGAGCCATCTCCCCACCCATGCATGATCTCTTTAGCATGTTGTTATATTCTAGTTGCAATTACTGAAATTTTACATCCGTGCTCATCAGGAAATTCTTCCAGGGTTTTTCAGTTCTGTTTTTCTGTTGAGTCTTTACCTGGTTTTATTATCATGGCAATACTGACTTTATAACAGAGAGTTTAGAAGCATTCCTTCCCTTTCTGTTTTGTGTAATACTCTAAAGAACATTGATGTTAGTTACCTTTAAAGGTAGAGTAAGCAGGGGGTATGTTTGGTATGTTTTCCTAGTTGAGATTTTTTTATTATATCTTCAATGTTGCTTTTAAGATTTGTTTTTATTTGATGTGTATGAGTGTTTTGCTTGAATATGGGTCTGTGTACTACGTGTAAGTATTACTTACAGGGGCCAGAAGAAAGTATCAGATCCCCTGTGACTAGTTATAGATAGATGTTAGCCACCATGGTAGTGCTGGCAATTGAATATGGGTCCTCTGGAAGAACAGTTAGTGTGTGGGGGGGGGTCAAGATAGGGTTTTTTCTGTAGCCCTGCCTATCTATCCTGGAACTCACTCGGTAGACCAGTCTGGCCTTGAATTCATAGAGATCCACCTGCCTCTGTCTCCCAAGTGGGGGGTTGGAGGTGTGCACCACCGTCCCCAGCAATTAGAACCACCATGTGGGTGCTGGGATTTGAACCTGGGTCCTTTGGAAGAGCAGCCAGTGCTCTTAACCGCTGAGCTGTCTCTCTCCAGCCCCTCAATATTTTTCTTGTTAAGTCTCCTGGTTTAATATTGGTAGGTCATCTGTCTAGGATTTTTTTCCCCAACTTACAAGTTTCATAATGATCCCTCATCATCTGGACATCTATAGATTTCTTGTAATTTCTCTCTCTTTTTTTGGTTATTCAAGACAGGGTTTCTCTGTGTAGCCCTGGCTGTCCTGGAACTCAACGCTGTAGATCAGGCTGGCCTTGAACACATAGAGATCCTCCTACCTCTGCCTCCCAAGCCCTGAGATTAAAGATGAATGCCACCATGTCTGATGATTTCTTGCAGTTTCTTTATCTCTGGTTCTGTGAATATAACTTGCTGTTGTTGTTACTGTTACCATCATTATTATTGTTGTTGTTAGCTTGGCCTATGGCTCACCAATACTGTTTATCCTTTCAAAGAGTCGTCTCTTTGTTATGTTGATATTTTATATTGTTCTTTTGATTACTATATCATAAATCTCAGCTCTTCTTTGTATTGTATATTTCTATCTCCTGAGTTTAGGTTTGACTTTCTTGTTTTTGCTTTTTTAAGACCTTGAGGTGCACCCTTAGGTCATTGATCTATCTCTCTGATTTCTTTTTTTGTTGTTTTTTTTCAAGAAAGAGTTTCTCTATGTATCCATAGCTGTCCTGGACTCACTTTGTAGACTAGGCTGCAGTGATTTCTTAAACACTTTTTTATTTTTATATTTATTTTATTTTATTTTTTTAAGTTTTTCGACACAAGGTTTCTCTGTGTATCCCTGGCTGGTCTGGACTCACTCTGTAGATCAGGCTGGCCTTGAACTCACAGAGATCCACCTGCCTCTGCCTCCCGAGTGCTGGGATTAAAGGCGTGTGATACCACGCCTGTCCACTTTTTAAAAAGATTTATTTATTTCATTATATGTGTGTGAGTGCCTGCATTTATGTGTATGTGTGCCATGTGTATGCCTGGGTCCCCAGGAGTCCAAAAATGGACTCTGCTGGAATCAGACTCACTGGAACTGGAGTTCCCTTCTGTGGGTGCTGGGAGCTGAAGCACAGTCCTGAACATGCAGGAAGCTGACTTGACACCTGAACCATATCTCTAGCTCCAGTGTGTGCACTTCATGAGTTTGCATTTTGCTGTGACAGAAGACCTTAGAAGAGTACCTTATGGAAGTCTGTACCCTTCTGACCTCCATAGGGACCAAGCATGTGGTTGGTGCACATACATGTATGCAAGACACAAAATAAAAAGAATAAATATTTGTTTTTAAAAAAAAAAAAAGTTAAGAGTGATTTACATACTTAACTTAGATCAGCTACATATCAGCCATGAATTTGACATTTAAATTTTAATTAAATCAAATTAGTATTAACAAAGATAACTTGAGGGACTAGAGAGATGGCTTAGCAGTTAAGAGCACTGGCTGCTCTTCCAAAGGACCTGGGTTCAAATCCTAGCACCTACATGGCAGTTCACAGCTGTCTGTAATTGCAGGGTGTGGTGCACGCCTTTAATCCCAGCACTCTGGAGACAGAAGCAGGTGGATCTCTGTGAGTTCAAGACTACAGAGGGAGTCCAGGACAGCCAGGGCTCTGATATACAGAGAAACCTGTCTCGAAAAACAACAACAACAACAACAAAAAAAAAAAACCAAAGATACCCTGAGAATATTTTGTAATGGCTGATCTAAGTCTTCTTTTGAATTGACTTAGGTCAGACTGTTAACTTTAAGAAAAGCAGTCACTCAGGAACTTGTTAGTGTCTAGACTAAACAGAAGTGTTTCTATTCTATTACAAGTCCTGTTTCTTAGCATATATATTTTAAGAGTTTCTAAAATAGTTTAAAATGTTAAAAACGCCTCTGCCCACAGAGAGAGACAGTTAGTTCTTGGAGAGGCTGTTTTGAAAGATAGTCAGCATTTTTGTGCTTTAAGTTCTTTGCCCTTTGAGCAGCAGGGTCTGTCATTCGAGTTCTCAGAAGCTGGACTCCCTGAAGGGCTGTTTGCACCCTGTTTGGCGGGAGGGCCTGGGGCGAGGGCCTGGGGTGAGGGCCTGGGGCGAGGGCCTGGGGCGAGGGTGTGCTGTTTAGGAGCTTCCCGGGCGACTGTTTGGTTACTTATGTCCACTGTGTGAGCACACACTGTCTTTAAGACTCATGGGTAAATTCTTCTTCTGTAACTAGCTGCTAAGGATGGAAGGAAATACAGCTTTCTGCATTTATTCTTCTGTAACTAGCTGCAAAGGGTGGAAGGAAATACAGCTTTCTGCATTTATTCTTCTGTAACTAGCTGCAAAGGGTGGAAGGAAATACAGCTTTCTGTTTTTTGTTTTTTTTTTTTTAGTATCTTAGGTTTATCAACTAAACTTTAAAAATAGGAAGTTGGGGGAATTTGTTTTCTTTTTTAAGGTGTAAACTGTTTCAGTTTTACATTAAGCACCCAAGAGTCTGTATCTGCATGTTTTCCATCTTTATCACCTTAGCATTTTAAACATCAAGACCCCGATTCTAGGAGAATACATTAGCGTCTATCTCTGAGCTCTGATTTTCCAGTCCCTGGGCATGGAATGTGGAGGAGATGAAAGAAAACAGACTTGAGAATCCACAAACATGAGCTCAGACCTTCCTCATAAGAATGGTGACCAGGACTCCCCCAGCTCCTAAATTGCACTTTAAAATGTGTTTGTTTGGATTTTCTCATTGGAGTGGCAAAACAAGAATCCACAGAGAAGACTGAAATTACTGCTTGGTATATGCCGCCAACCACTTCCCTACTGGGATAGCTTTGTGTGTAATGGTAGGGCATGAGTAGAAAAATGTGATCATGAGAATAGTCTTTCAGTTTTGTTTGTGTTACACTTTTGTGTCTGTGTGTTAGCCTACATGTGATATGCTTGTGGAACTCAAGGACAGCTTGGAGGAGTCTGTTCTGTCTTCCACTGTGGTCCCAGAAATCTGAGTCATCAGATTTGACCACAAGTGACCTCCCCTGTTGAGCAATCTTAATGGTCCCAAAACTAGTCTTGAGTAGATCCAACTGGGAGCAGATTTCTTGCAACTGGGTACGACCTAAGTGAGTACTCTGTTTCCTTTTTATATTTCCTCAAAATTTATAATTGGCCAAGTGTGGTAGTGCACTCCCTTTTCTTTTGCATCAGGATCTCACCGTATAGTCCTGGCTGTCCTGGAATTTGCTTTGTAGACCATAGAGTCTCACAGAGATCCACCTGCCACTGTCTCCTGAGTGCTGGGATTAAGGGAGTGGCTGTTGGGCTTATAGTTAGCCTGTTGATTGTTCTGTACTGTAAGTGTCTTCAGATACAGAGACATGCAAGATGATTCTTCCTATTTGAGGAAAGTTGAGAAGGAATCAGGAGAAGCCGTTCATATCGTGGGGAAA
Organism: Lophiomys imhausi; assembly: GCA_907164525.1. NCBI lineage: Eukaryota > Metazoa > Chordata > Mammalia > Rodentia > Muridae > Lophiomys > Lophiomys imhausi. Next base: position 7,172,041 of record CAJQZJ010032114.1, read on the forward strand.
TGTATATAGTTTATAAGGGACAGATCTTGGGAGTGGTGAGACTGTTGCCAGTGGGTTTTTAAATTTATATGTATGTGCATGTATGATACATGTGTGCAGGTGCCCATGGAGGCTAGAAGAGGGCATTGGATCCCTGGAACTGAAGGTAACAGGTGCCACCACCTGACATGGTGCTGGAAAGTGAACTCAGGCTCTCTGAGAGAGAGAAGCAAGTGCTCATAACTGCTGAGATATCATCACTCTAGTCCCTGCCTTTTAATATTACTCCCCAAAACATGAATATATTATCTATATCAAATTTTATAAAGGGCTCTGTTACTCATTGTAACAAATTCATTACAGAGTAAGTTGAAAATATAAGCAGAAAGTGTCATTAGTTATCTCATTTAAATATCTTTTGCAGTTTTGTTTATTTTTATTTTATGTGTATGAGTGTTTTGTTTGCATGGATGTCTGGGCCCCATGTGTTTACAGTGCCTGTGAAGGCCAGAAGAGGAAGTTACATCCTCTAGAACTGGAGTTGCATATGGTTGTGAGCCACTCTGTGGATGCCGCAAGTTGGACCCCAAGTCTTCTGGGAGAGCAGCAGCTAATGCTCTTAGTCACTCAGTCACTCAGCCATCTCGCGAGCCCTTAACCAGTAATCTCAATTGTTTTCAGTCTAAAAGAATATGCATTTTATATGTACACATTGTACATTTTGATGAAACAATTTATAATAAATACAGCAGTATAACCAGGTGTGGCGGCACACACCTTTATTCTTTCAGAAGAGGCAGAGGTTGAAGCCATCCTGGTCTACAGAGTTTCAGGTCAGTCAGGGCTACACAGACCTCACCCCATCCCCAAATGGCAGTGTGTTTCAGATCTTTAATTATTTGCTTTCATTTTTTAATTGCTATATTATGTTTTTGTCATATTTAAATGTTTTAACCAGTCTATTATTATTGAATGGTTGTCTTGGATTTTTCTTAAGGAATTCCTTGTAGGAAAATCTTTGTACATTGATTTCTGAGTTAGACATGAGTTCTTGGAATGTGTTCACTTGTACTCAGTGTCATGTGTAACAGGGCTGCCTGAGACAATACCCAGGTGACCAGCCAAAACATTTTGGTTTTGTTTCTTGCTTTTTTTTTTCCCTCAACTACAGTAAGAGAGAGAAAACCTGAGCAACGTCCTGGTCTGTGGTTCTGAGATCAACCATTCTGGACACAAAAACTATTTTTATCTCATGCTCAGTGTGTAATGGCGTTAGGCTGTTGAAAATCTAAGAAATGTGAATATTGGGTTTCTGGGCCAGGATGAAGGCACTGTCCCAGGTTGGAGTGATTCCTAATAAATCAAACTGTTTTCTGCTTGCCAGTAAGATTTGTACAACTGAGCATTTTCCATGCTGAAAGATGTTTAAAAGGAGAGTATCCAACAATTTATTAAATGAAAGATGGCTAAGTAGCCTAACAACTTGGAATCCAGAAGAAATATTACATAGGACTGGGATATGACTTAGCTGCAGGACTCTTGTCTAGAGTATCTGAGACTCTGGGCTCAATCTCCCCCACTACCAGAACTAAGACAGAAAACATTGCACGGGGCTACCTGAAGTGTTTACGGAGCATCCCATTTGAGGGTAGACGGGCACTCTACTGGCACAGCAAGAGCTCTGTGAGTTTTGCTTCCAGACCTTGAGGAAGAAAGGAGAGAAAGAAGCCAGGCAAATAACTGGTAAGGAAGCAGACACTGGTGGCAATGCAGCCTTATCTATTCTTCCTTAGCAGGACGGTTGGGACTGCGCCCATGGCTCTGTGGGCTAGTTGACACAGAGCCCTCCCTTCTTTTTGCTGCTTGGAACTGAAAGCATGCTCACGTGAGCTCAGCCATGTGTATCTTTGTTGGGCCAGTGCGGCCGTCACTGTGAGGGGTTTGTAATGCAGACTAAGCTGGGAATGCTTTGTCTGTGCAAGCGGCAGGAATTGTTTCAGACTTGTTGTGTTTTGAGCATTCCCCAGTGAAGAGGCTACAGATATTAAAAGGCTGTTACTGCTCAAAGCAGAACTCTGCTTGTCAAGTGTAAACATTTTTATTTGTAAAGCAGGAGAACAATGACTGCTTCACTTGATAACCTCATAATTTTGAGAAAAATCTCACTTTAAAAACCCTTCGTATTCTTTGAACAAATACTGAATAGTCACTGTTTTGTACTGTTCAGGCAACATTCTGTGCTTGGTGTTAGCTTCTGCTCGTTAATCTTGTAAGGGATGACCAGGCTTTGTTATTTTTCTCAATTTTATTTGCTTATGTACATATTTACAGAGATACTGGGAAGCACTCTGCAGCTGAGCTCTATCTCCAGCTCTCTTCCAAGAGTCTCAAGAGAGCTATTTATTTGGAAACTGGAGAAAATTAAGAGTATAATTTAAGCTGTAAGAGCCACCTCTTTCAAATTCAAACCCTTTGTTTTTTCCTTTGTGAAGTATTGCATTGTGGTTGTAAACAAAATTGTAATAAGCAATAACTCTTCTTAAACATTAAAGTTAACCATTTGCATAAGTAATCAACTTTATTTTTCCATTTACAGCATTGGTTGGATGGCACAAAAAGCATCAAAAAGCAAGTAAAAAGTAAGTGTTTGGAAATCATTTGTAAAAACAGTGCAAATGAAAAACATCAAAAACACTTTTTAATAGTAAGGATATTAAAAAGTCATGTTTCTTAAAAGTTTTTTATAAACTGTTTTCGCAGGATGGGCTAGGGGTTATGTCAGCCATGAGTCTCAAGATGTAGCCCCAGCTGGCCTCATAGTCAAAAGTCTTCCCTGGCCTCCTAGGATTTTTGATGTGTTCTACTATGCCAGGCTAGCATGCCTGCTTTCTAAACTTTGTTTCATTGTAATATACCAACTCAGTGCCTGGTTTATTTGGGTTTAACATTAATCTAGACTCAAGAGTCTTATAGTTTGAGTCTATAGAAATATTTGCACCTTACAAATTGGATTGAATTCTTATGAAATACTTGATTTCTCTTTAGGTAATTACTTATTGAAGTTTTTTTGTTTATGTTTGTTTGATTGATTGGATGGTTTGGGGTTTCTTTGTTGGTTTGTTGTTGTGTTTTCCCTGAGACAGGGTTTCTGTTGCTCTCTGTAGCCCTGGCTGTCCTGGAACTTGCTTTGTATACCAGGCTGGTCTCGAACTCACAGACATCCATCTGCCTCGGAGTGCTGGGATTAAAGAAATATGCCACCACCACCCTCCCTACTCTTTTGAGGTTTTGTTGGGCTTTTTTTGTGTTGTGGTAGTTGGTTGGTTTGAGGGATTCTACCTGGCTCTAAGAAGCATTTTGAGACCTTAGGCTGTAATTATTTTTTCCCTTTGTCTTTCCGGAGATTCATGATACAGACAAGGCACAGTGGACTGGGCTACGAAATCCTATCTGGTCGATTTACTCTATATGCCCTGTCAGTTAGCTAACATAGCCTTTGGTGAGCATCAGAGATCTTTCATTCTTTTTAAAAGTTTTTCTTGAATTAGTTTCTTTTAGGTATATGAGTGCTCTGCCTGCATGCATATATGTGAACCATGTGTGTGCCTAGTGCCCTCTTAAGTCAGAAGAAGGTATTTGGGTCCCTGGGAACTGAAGTTAAGGATGATTGTGAGCCAAATGTGTACTGGTAATCAAAACCAGGTTCTTTGCAAGAGTACCAACTGCTCTTAACCAGTGAGCCGTCTTTCCAGCCCTTACCTATATTTCTTTTTATAATGGGATAGCGCTGGAGAGACGGCTCAACAGTGAAGAGCACATACTGGTCTTGTAGAAGATCCACATTCAGCGCCCCACACTGCAGCAGTGGCTCACAACTGCTTGTAACTCCAGCTCCAAGGGATCTGACATTTTCTTCTGGACTCTATGGGCACCTGTATTCACACATGCATTTAGCTCACATGCAACATAACATGTAGCTAAAAAATAATCTTAATTATAATGAAATGAAGTAATTTATATAAGATGGAATATTATTAACTTGGCAGAACTTGAGAAAATACCAATTTCCAGTCCCGCTCAGTTTGGCTTATCACTGTACTGTCAGATTTCAGGACAGTTGTCTCTATAAAATAGTGGAACAGGGTTGCTGAGAACATAGCAGTTAGGATCCACTGGATTGAATTTGAAAGTGTGGGATGCTTGGCCTTGAGTGATTGCTCATGCTGGTCCTTGGTGTTCACTAGCTGTATAGCCCAGCAGGTTTCTAGGCTAACTGGCTGCACCACTAAGGTTATGCATTTGAATCTGAACTGTTAGAAGTAATGTGTGACAGATGATTGCGATAGTGCTGGGTTGTGCTTAAAACTTTAAAACTCCATGTGAAGCTTCAGCCTACGTTCTACTTTGAAGTGATGCTATAATGATCTTATTTTATACTTTAGTAATTTCCACCAAATTTTCTGAATAAAAATTATTAGTAAATCAATAAAAATTAAATCTCTTTTCTTTTTTTAATGGCAGTTGGTTCACCCTATTGTCTTCATCTTCGAGTTAAGTTTTATTCCTCGGAACCAAACAATCTTCGTGAGGAACTAACCCGGTAAGACCACTATTAAAGATTGTGTCAGGAGTACTTTCAGAAGACCGTTTTTAGAATTCCTCAAGCCTAGCAATAAGGACTCAAACAAATTTTTATTGTAGGAGAAGATGTTTAAGATACCAGATTCTAGCCAGGTAAGAGAGCTCATGTGTATAATCCCAATACTCAGGAAAGTAAGGTAGGAGGATTACTGTGAATTCAAAGTTAAGCTGGCCCCCAAAGTGAATTTCAGGCTAGCCCAAACTACAATCTGAGACCTTGTCTTAAAATATTAAAAATAACTAAAATAAAGTATATGATTCTCTTATTTGTTGTGAAAGGTGAAGTTGATTTTCATGCATCCAGCAGGGATGACTAGTGAGTCAGTTCATGGGATTGTAAGCAGAACTGAGAATGTTTTAATAAAGTACATCTTATGTTTATTGACACTCTCTATAAATACTGACGTCATGTATTTCTTCTTGAAGTGACATTGATTAATGACAGTGGTAGATCCTGATTTGAGGAATTTGAATAAAGCTTTAGGATGTATGCATTTCTTTATTTTGCCCTGCATATGCATTACATTTGCATTGCTTCTTGGTGAAGCTGAGTTATCAAGACTACCTTTTTGAAGGATTTCCTCTTGAGTTCCCTGGCAGTGAGGTTGCTGCTGCTATCCTTACACCCCTCGTTCAGAAGTTAGTGTGTTGTCAGAGTTACGTTGGATCCTAGGGCTCACCTAGACAGCTTGCTTCTGACACTGTCTGGGGGCTCTCTGCTCTGCTGTACTCTCTGGCGTGCTCTTCCTTCTCTTTCCTTTAGGCATGCCTCCTTTCTTCCTCATTTCAGTGTCCCTTTTTACCTGTATTGTTTTTCCCTTATACTTTTTTTTTTTTTTTGAAGTGAATGTTCTGTAATTTAGAATGTTCTCTCAAGCTGGGTGTGGTGGTGCATGCCTTTACTCCTAGCACTCAGGAGGCAGAGGCAGGTGGATCTCTGAGACCGATGCCAGCCTGGTCTGCAGAGTGAGTCTAGGACAGCCAGCACTACACAGAGAGACCCTGTCTTGGGGGGAAAAAAAAAGAATGTTTTCTCAGGGTGTGATTGTGCACACCTTTAATTCCAGCACTTGGGAGGCAGAGGCAGGAGGAACTGAGTTCCTGGCTAGCCATGACTACATAGTGAAATCCTGTCTCAAAAAAAAAGAAAAGGTGTTCTCAAATTAAAATGATAGGATTTTTTTTTCCCCATAGTGAATTGTTCTATTTTGTTAATGTGTACCTTTTATTTTTCTTAGGTATTTATTTGTTCTTCAGTTAAAACAAGATATTCTCAGTGGGAAGTAAGTACTACTTTATACATAACTGCAAAATTCTTAAGTAGTAGAAAAAGAATTTAAAGAATAAGTTCAGTATGGGGCTGGTGAGATGATGGATTTGCATCCCAGCACCTGCGGCCTCAGTGCTAGGGGCTCACCGGCCAGCACTGTAGCCAAACACTGAGCTCCAGGTTCAGTGAGAAGCAGTCTTCTGAATAGTGTGGTGGAAAGGAACAAAGGGGGATTCACATAGACACATGTAGGCAAGTGCACTTGCATTCGAGTGAACACAAATAAATTCAGAGTTGTGTAAAAAGAAGTGCTCAAGATGTGCTATATATTATTTGTCTTAAGATTATGAATTGACTTAGCAAATTTGCATTTTGATCTCAGGCTAGAGTGTCCCTTTGATACAGCAGTTCAGTTGGCAGCTTATAACCTGCAGGGTAAGTAATTCTTGTGCTTGATTGATAAAGCTGAAGCATAATACTTTTGTGTGATGTATATCTAAGGAATTTTTTTTAAAAATTAAATGACAGACTAGAAAAGACACAGCACTGTTTCTGTGTAAAATTGTACCAGTGTCCAACTCTTGATGTCTACTTGGTTTTAAAACCCTCTTTTTTTTTTTTTGGTTTTTCGAGGCAGGGTTTCTCTGAATATCTCTGGCTGTCCTGGACTCCCTTTGTAGACCAGGCTGGCCTTGAACTCACAAAGATCCGCCTGCCTCTGCCTCCCAAGTGCTGGGATTAAAGGCGTGCGCCACCACTGCCCGGCTTAAAACCCTCTTTTTTTGAGACAGAATTTCTCTTTGTAATAGCCCTGGCTGAACTGTAGACCAGGCTGGCCTTGAACTCAGAAGAGATCGACCTGCCTCTGCCTCCCAAGCGCTGTTAAAACCCTTTTAAAAAGTTATTGTTTTCATACTTTTTCCTCTCAGTTCTTTGCTCATGTTCTTTTCTTTTTAAAATAATTTTACTTTAAGTGTCTAAGTATTTTGTGTGCAGGTGTGTCTGTATACCATGTTTCTGCCTGGTGCTCATGGAGGGCAGAAGAGGGCATTGATTCCCTGGAACTAGAGTTACAGACAGTTGTGAGCTGCCGTGTGGGTGCTGAGAATCAAGAGCATCCAGTGCTCCTAACTGATGACCCTTGCTCCTTTTCCATCTAAAATATTTTAAAACAATTTGCAGCCTACCTAATGATTGAGTAAATGTTGAGATTGAGCACTAAGCTGATTTCTTTTCCATAAAGAGAATGCTGTAATATAAGAGTAAATTATCATGGCTACTGCATGGCTTGTTTTCGTCAGTCTTCTTAAAAATGATTCATGAAGAATCAGAGCACACTTAGACAGGATCAGGCCAGTACATACTTAAAAGCTCCTGTTGGTCACTTCAAAGTATTCTTTAGTAGATGAAGTGAGTGGAAAACTTAACCAAATGCTTAAATTTCTTATTGCTAAAATTAAGGATTTTCTCCTAAAAGTTGACATTCTAAAGAAAAACTATAATTTGAGTCCTTGTTCATCCATTGAAAGGAAACATATACTCTAACTAGAGTTAATTTAACGATGCTCAAGACTTCAAGTTTTTGTCTTCTTAGTGGTTGTACATTTATCTCCCATCATTTCAAGACCAGTAGTGTTTTTCACTGTTGAAATACACAAAACAGTAGATAATAAAACTGAATTTGCATGTTTACTGTACACCTAGTATTTTTGCTTATTTTTTATATCCATTATTAAAGTGTATTTTCCTGGTGATGAGAATTTTATCTACTTGATTTTTTTTCACTATTGTAATCTGCCTCCAAATAAAACATGTTTTCTGTCTGCATAATGAAAAGGAGACATTAAATTGAAAATACTTTCTGCATTCTGTTTGTCCCCTGTTATAGCTAATGTATTTGTTTAAAAATAGGGTTTATATGGGACTGGTAGGTCACTTAGTGAGTTGAGGGTTCTTGATCTGCAGATATAATACCAATATGTGGCACCCATATAGAAATCTGGCAAAGTCTCCTAGAATTTTGGAGCTGAGACAGGCAGATCCAAGAAGTTAATGGCTATCCAAAATGGTGAGACATCTGGACTTAAGGTTATGAGTCACACACAGGGTTCATCAAAATTTTTTGTGTATTTCAACACAGTTGACTCAATAACACCCAAAGCACTAGTCTAGAATGGGTAGGAACTCTAAACGAGTGGTTACCATTATTTATTATGGCAAAATAATTTCTTCATGCTTTTTTCTCAATTTTTTTTAGTATTAATAATTTTACATTACAAACAAGTATTATATCTTATAATTGTTATATATTGTGCAACTTGACAGGTGTTTTATAAATAGCAGCTGATTGTCCTTTAAGAGTTAAGGTCAAAGATTTTTTTCCTATATGACTAAATTAGAAAGGTGTAATTAAGCCGGGCGGTGGTGGCGCACACCTTTAATCCCAGCACTTGGGAGGCAGAGGCAGGCGGATCTTTGTGAGTTCGAGGCCAGCCTGGTCTACAAAGCGAGTCCAGGACAGCCAGAGATATTCAGAGAAACCCTGTCTCGAAAAACCAAAAAAAAAAAAAAGAAAGGTGTAATTAAAAATACACCACCAACAAATGTGATTTATATTGTCTTACTCATCTATTGCCATGACAGAGTGCCATGACCAAGGCAACTTATAAAAGAGAGCACTTAGCTGGGTGTGGTGGCACATGCCTTTAATCCCAGCACTTGGGAGGCAGAGACAGGCAGATATCTGTGAGTTTGAGGCCAGCCTGGTCTACAGAGGGAGTTCCAGGACAGCCAGTGATATACAGAGAAACCCTGTCTTGAAAAACCAGAATGAGAGTGTGCTTAATACAGAACTCACAGTTCCAGAAGGCTAGCGTCTGTGACCATCACGGCTGGGGGCATGGCAACAGGCAAACCAACATGGCATTGGAGCAGTAGCTGAGAGCTCACATTTAACCAAGTATGAGTTAGAGAGACAGGTAACTGGGAGTGGCATAGGGATTTTGCACCTTATAGCCTACCTCCATTTACACACGTCCTCCCACAAGCCACCTTGTAATCCTTCCCAAACAATTCCACCAGCCTTGGACCAAGCATTCAGAGGTATGTGCCTGTGGCAGCTGTTCTCATTGAAACCACAGCATGTGTGTACAAACCAAGTCTTAAGTCTAAGCTAGATTTACTAGAGGGGGGCTGGTCTAGACATTGTGAATGGTTGGTAGCTCATGGAAGAATTTTACTAATCTTCTTAGTCTTTTTTGATAAGTGTATTCTATGTATTACTAACATGGCATAACTGTGTTAACTTGTATTTGTAGCTGAACTTGGCGACTATGATCTTGCTGAACATAGTCCTGAACTTGTCTCTGAGTTCAGGTTTGTGCCCATTCAGACTGAAGAGATGGAACTGGCCATTTTTGAGAAATGGAAGGAATACAGGTAGCTCATGATGTGATCACGCTGTTTAGACGTCACCACTGTCATTTTCTCTTTATTTTCTTTTCTATCTTTCATTTTAAAAAATACTTTGTCTTATTATCTTATAATTACTGTATTTAAATTTTCAGAGGTCAGACACCAGCACAGGCTGAAACCAATTATCTGAATAAAGCCAAATGGCTAGAAATGTATGGTGTTGACATGCATGTCGTCAAGGTAAGCCCTATCTATGTTGTGGTACCTTTTTAAAACTTTTGTTCCTGGGGCTAGGGAGATTGCTGAGCACATACATACGAGCATGTGCGATTGTTGTAGAAGTCGTGAGTTCAGTTAGCAGCGCCTGTGTTGACCTGTAACTCCAGCTCCAGGGCTCTCATGCCCCTCTTCTGGACTATGTAGGCACTTGTACTCATTTTGTGTGTGTTGCGCGCACACAACTTTTTTTTAAAGCTCTTATTTATTTGTTTGTTTGTTTGTTTATTTATTTAGGTGTTTTGAGATAGGGGTTTTTTTTTTGGTAACGGAGCCCTGGCTAACCTTGACTAGCTTTATAGACCAGGCTATGTAGTAAGGAAAAAAATGGTTGAAATTAGATATTGAAAGTCAGCTGGGTATGGTAGCTCACACCTTTCCTCTGTTACCATTCGGGAGACAGAGGCAGACAGATTTCTTTGAGTTCAAGGCCAGGCTGGTCTACATAGGACAACCAGGGATGTATAGAGAGACCCTGTCTCAAAAACCCAAAAGTCAGAATAAAATAAAAGTCTAGAATCTATAGAAAGATTATGAAAGAAGGGAGTTCCTAGATTGCATATGATCCTTGTGTAAGATGTTGACTCTTTTTGTTGACTTTAGGTAACTTTTGTTCTTATCATGTGACGAGCTCTCTTTCACTGAGACTCGCTGAGACGATTGATGCTTTACAGCTTGAAGAGGGTTACTTCCCAAACATCTAGAATATAAATAATAGCCTGTGTGTAGTTAATATTTAGTATCAGAAGAAGAGCTGGTTGTATGAAAACCTGTCTCGTGTACAAGCAGTGCAATATTCTCTCTCCTTCAATTAGGCTAGAGACGGCAATGACTATAGCTTGGGACTGACTCCAACAGGCGTCCTTGTTTTTGAGGGAGAGACCAAAATCGGCTTGTTTTTCTGGTAAGCAGTTGTTAATGTCAGAGGCGCTCTTGTCTTGTTTTTAATGAGTCGAATCATTTTTATCGTTAATGAGTAAAAACATTTGGAAGTAGAATCCTGAGGTTTTCAAGTGAGAAGTCACTGTTTCCTGTTCTTCTCTTAGTCTTCAGTAATTTCCCCAGAGATAGACGGCTAAGTTCTCTAGGTCTGCGTCCCATTAGTTTCAGAGTGTGTCGGTGTGTGTCTTATATTCTTACCCCGTGTTTGTGTACTCATGACATTCTTTACATTATGTCCCCTCTGTGTGGCCTGTCACTCTTAGCGTTTTCTGTATGCTCTCTTACCTGCACGGAAGGGAGGACCTGGAAGTGCTTCTGCTCCTACATTGAAACCTGGCTCCTCCTGTTTCCCAGTGTCTGTCTTCCATGCTTAGAGACAGACAAAATGTAACAACATAAACAGTTTCCCAATTCCATGCTGCATACATTTCCTAGCCCCAAAGCATGGAATTGGGAAACTGTTTATGTTGTTACATTTTTGTTTGAACTAATGCAGAGTTTAGGCATATGTTACAGAGAAGAGCTAAAGATGGTCCATGTTACTTTTGTAACATGCTAAGACTGTTTGCTTCAAGCCTTTACACCCAAACTCAAATTCACATGTAGGTGTTACTGGCAAAAATAGAGTTGAAGGTCATAATCAGTGATGCTTTCTTTTATGCCCTTTAAAATCACTTAACGGTTTTTTGTTATACTTAATTCCTGTGCTGTTTAATCCTGAAACATTTTTATCTAGGGTTACAGAATTACTGGGCCACATTAGGTATGTGCAAAATACATATATTTCTTATTTCCTTCTTGTTTTTAATCTCTGATATATGGGCAGCATCTGTTTATCAGTTGGTTGTTTTGAACTGTGTGTTTGCCTTCCCCTTAGAGACTTCAACAGGCATTGCTGGCTTCCTTTACCTTCTTACCAGTGTTCAGCGTAAGATGAGGAGACATGCTTCCTGTAGAAAAGGATTTTTTCCTAATCTGACTGTGGATCTCATATTATTACAGGCCTAAGATAACCAGATTGGATTTTAAGAAGAATAAATTAACTCTAGTGGTTGTGGAAGATGATGATCAGGTAGGAATTGTACTGTATTACTTGCTTAACAGTAGTAGTATGGTAACAAGGAGGCCATACCTCATTGTTATGGAGAGCCATAACAAAAACTTAGCATTACTAATACTTGTAAATTCCTCATTCAGGTAATGCCATCCTAAAAATGCACTTTTGGGCCATTAAACTTAAAGCTAATATAAATGCTTATTATTCTTTGTTGCCTCTTTTGCTGATAATGTATCTGTATTGTACAAAGGTTACATTTAGGTGACTCTGTGCCTTAATTCCTAGTAAATATATCCCCACACTCTGGAGGCAGGGACAGATGGATCTCTGAGTTCAAGGCCAGCCTGGTCTACATAGGGAGTTCCAGGCCAGTTAATGCTGGCCAGTGAGACCCTGTCTCAAAGAAACAAATAATAAAAGGTCCACCTGGTAGTATTCATTACAGTAAAATGTAATTTGGTATTTTTGGTTAATTTTCTTTTTATATAATTTTAGGATACTTCTATTTAAAAATGATTTTTATGAATTTCTCTTAGCTTTTATCATATTCAGGCATATTTTCATGTTCTCTTTCAGCTTATAATTGACTTTTGGTTGTACTTCTGTAACAAGTGATACACAGCGGGCAACAGTTAAGTTGTATCAATTTTCTGAAGTTTTGCAAATATTAGATTTTGTAGAATCTCAGTGTTTTAAGTTTGGCTTCTTATAATTGTTACAACCAGGTCTACTGGATTGTAATAGTCACCTTCCTACATTTCTCTGTAGTTATTGAGGATATATGTGGAACTGATTAGATATAATAACTAGCCAAAGAGTGAGACCATATCTTAAGGTGAAGGCCCTTAGAGGGCTGTACTTTGTCTTTACATTTTTTTAATACTGGCATTAGGCAGATCTTTTTTTTTTTTTTTTTTTTTTTTTTGAGACAGGGTTTCTCTATGTAGCCCTGGTTGTCCTGGACTCACTCTGTAGACTATACTGGCTTTGAACTCACAGAGATCCACCTGCATCTACCTCCCAAGTGCTGGGATTAAAGGCGTGTGCCACCATGCCCAGCAACATATCACTTTCAGAAGAACATCTCTAGGTGGCTAGTGCCATACTCACTCATTCCCCCAAAAAGTTTCAGAGAACAAATTAGATACTTTGATAGGTTTTAAAGTTTATTTTATTTTTAATTATGTGTATAAGGTGTGGGTGGGTGTTTAGTACAGATGGCCCTGGGAGACCAGCAAATGTAGGGCTGGAGTCAGGGCTGTTGTGAACTATCTGGTGTGGGTGCTGGGAACCAAACATGTGTCCTGAAACAGCCGTGCCTACACTTAACCACTGGGCTGTCTCTCCAACGTCTTTATCATTGACTTTATTATTTTCTGGTCAGCTGGCCTGGCATTTTCTGTGTATGTAGTGCTGGCCTTGACCTGATCTGGTGGCATTCCTTCTGGTTGCTCGAATTATAGGTTTGCTTGTTACATGTTTGATCCCTTTGTTATTGGTACAGATGTATTTGTATTGCAGCAACAGAAGACATGGCTGTTTGACTTAATAAAACACCACTTTGTCTTTTTCAGGGCAAAGAGCAAGAGCATACCTTTGTCTTCAGACTAGATCATCCTAAAGCCTGCAAACACTTATGGAAATGTGCTGTGGAGCACCATGCCTTCTTCCGCCTCCGAGGACCTGTCCAAAAGAGTTCTCATCGATCAGGATTCATTCGACTAGGATCACGGTTTAGATATAGGTTAATTTCCCTAAGTTTTGACATCATCCACTTTTCATACCACCACCAGAAAAGTTAGTCCAAATGATTTTACTGAAGCAGAAACCAAGACAGAGACATAAAGTATGTTGCCAAAGATATCCATTGGCCAAAATATTTAAAGAAGTAATGTTACTGTTAATTTCTTGACTACATGGAAAATTTGTTATATTATTGATATTTATATTGATACATTTTATATATAATAGTCAAGCCATAATTTAAATGTTTGTAACAAGGTAGATTCTCCATCTAACAGATTACTTTTATACAGAAAATGTATGGGGTATTAGTACGAATAATATGGTGGCTCTCTATAAACCTGAAGACCAGTTGCTTCTACCAGCTTCTGTGGCATGAATTTGAAATGTCTCAGCTCATGTTACATTCGAGTAGTTGGTCAGTTTGAGTGTTCAGCATACTGTTGGAATCTGGGAAAGAAGGGAGGGCAGTGCCGGTGACGTTGCAGGTCAGCCGCGAAGAGTTCTTAAGACAGTCTCTGTTCTGGCCCTCTCAGTTTTTCAGCTGGAAACCAAAAAAGTACAATAGTAGTTTTTAAAGTATTTCTAGAAATTTTTTGTGGATGTAATCACAGAGAAAGTAACTGGATTTGGGGTGAAGATATAGCCCCTTGGTAGAGTGCTTGCCTGGCATGTATAAGGCCTGAAGTTTAATCCACCGGACCACAAAAGAAGAACTGCCTGGAATCTTATTTTGAAGTACATATTTTGTGTTGATTTATGTGGATAGGAGAGGAAAGGGTGCTCCCATGATAGCATGGGCATTTTCTTCTGGCTTAATATGTTTATAGCTGATAAGCATGCTTAGGAGAAATCTTATTTTTTATATATAATTTACTTGCTTTTATGTTATGTGCATTGGTATTTTGCCTGCATGTGTCTGTGTGAAGGTGTCAGACCCCCTGGAACTGGAGTTACAGACAGTTGTGAACTACCGTATGGGTGCTGGGAATTGAAACCAGGTCCTCTGGAAGAGGCCATCTCTCCAGCCCCAAAATCTTTAATAATGTTACATATTTTACCAAAGCCTGGAGAATAAAAAAAAAATATTTGGGTAAATAGAAAAACTAAAACTATTGGTGGTAGTGGTTCCCTTAGCATGCTTCTTTGCAGGATGATCTGAATATAGACTTCTCACTCCTGTGTGTGCTTGTCTTGCACTGTCTTACTGCTGACTTGCCTCATTTATTGTAGTGGAAAAACAGAGTATCAGACCACGAAAACTAACAAAGCAAGAAGATCGACCTCTTTTGAAAGAAGGCCCAGCAAGCGATACTCCCGACGCACGCTGCAAATGAAAGGTGAAGTGCCGCCCCGCCGCAGAGGCCCTTCCTCTCCAGTCTTCATGGACGGGCACTTCCTGTTTGTGTCTGACTCTGTCAAGTCTATCCTTGCATGAGTTTCATAAGACACATTATAATGGCTCCTATAATTAGCTGAGATTAAACTTAATAGTAATCTCAGTCCAGATGGTGTTCTGGGCGGTGTTTGTTTGTACTTCAAAATAAGATTTCCAGGTAGTTCTTTTGTGGTCCTGTGTATTAAACTTCAGGCGTTATACATGCCAGGCAAGCACTCTACCAATGGGCTATATCTTCACCCCAAATCCAGTTGCTTTTTCTGTGATTACTTCCACAAAAAAATTCTAGAAATACTTTAAAAACTACTATTGTACTTTTTTGGTTTCCAGCTAAGAAACTGAGATGGCTAAAACAGAAACTGTCTTAATGCACTAGAGCAGCATTTTCTCTTTTGTCTTTCAAATCTCGTGATGAAATGCCTCTTCATCCCCTTGAATATTTTTTAATATTAGCATGTAATGAGTACATTTTTAATTTTTTTATTTGTGTGTATGTGTGGCATTTTATACACCCTGTGAAGGCCAGTGCCCTGATCTGGAATTATAGGCAGTTGTGGGCTGCCTGGTTTGGGTGCTGAGACTTGAACCAGGTTCTGTGGAAGAGTGCAAGTACTCTTAACTACTGAGCCATCTCTCTAGCCCCAATGAATTTTTCAGAAAAAAAATTCCATATTAGGTTGATGAGGTAGCTTAATGAATAAAGGCACTGTGCTGCCAAGTCTGATGACTGACCTGAGTCAGTCCCCAGGGCCAAAAATTGAAAGAGCCCACAAAGTTATCCTCTGAGCTATATATACACACACACCCCATGACATGCGTGCCCTCACACAAAAAAAACACACACAAGATAATATAAAAATGAGTAAATAATATTGTTTTATATTATAGTTTACTGTTAGAAATTTTACTACATAGCATTTTAGTTATTAATATTTGTTATGTATATAAATATTTACAAATTTATAAATATTATCTGGCATTTAAGATATTTCAATTTTGTAAAAAGCATAGTTTTCATTAACAGATAAATTAAAACTTGTGTTTGGTTTCAAATTTGAATTTCTACTAAAATACAAATTGTACTTTAAGTATGTCTACTTTCAGGTCATTATCACCAGCTGTCCAAAATCCACCACGATCTGATTATGGCAGTGTTGTGTTTTTAGTTGGTTTTTCTGACTGATCCATACTCAGTTTTTGCTGTGGTTATAAATTTAAATATATAGCTGTGAGTTAAAATAGTTGAGTGATGGTTTAAAGCCCCATTACTTAATCTTCCTACTGATTAAATTCAGAGCTTTAGTCCCAGGGGCTTACAGAAAGTTAGCTTCAAAGAACAGAGGTGAGCTGCTAGCTTAGCCTCCTGAGGGAAGTTACTTGTCACCAAGCCTGATGACCTG
Source organism: Lophiomys imhausi (assembly GCA_907164525.1). Classification (NCBI taxonomy): domain Eukaryota; kingdom Metazoa; phylum Chordata; class Mammalia; order Rodentia; family Muridae; genus Lophiomys; species Lophiomys imhausi. The sequence continues at coordinate 7,188,162 of CAJQZJ010032114.1, forward strand.
AGTTTGATCCCCAGGACCCACGTCATTTTAGAAGGAGAATAGACTCCTACAACTTGTCCTGTGATCTTATACATGCTCTGTGGCACTGACATGCACACACAGAAATGCGTTTTGTAAATGGAATTTTAAGATGAATAGATGTTGGGCTGGAGAGATGACTTAGTAATCAAAAGCAATATCACTCCCCCAGAGCTCCTATGTCAGATGGATCACAGCTACGTATGTAACTGTAGCTCTAGGGGAATCTCACACCTCTTGCCTTCCCAGGCACCTTCACTGTGAACATACATACACAGACGCGCGCATTCACACGCACACACAAATTTTTTTTTTTTTTTTTTTTTTTTTTTGGTTTTTCGAGACAGGGTTTCTCTGTGTATCCTTGGCTGTCCTGGACTCACTTTGTAGACCAGGCTGGCCTCGAACTCACAAAGATCCGCCTGCCTCTGCCTCCCAAGTGCTGGGATTAAAGGCGTGCGCCACCACCGCCCGGCACAAATTTTTTAATAAAATAAATCTTTAAAAATAGAGTAGGGGGCTGGAGAGATGGTTGAACAGTTGAGAGAGCATACTGCTCTTGCAGAGGATCTGAATGTGGTCCTAGCACCTACATCAAGCAACTTGCAGGTGCCTGTAGCTCCAGCTCCAGGCACATGCACTCATGTGCACATATCCACACACATACACTCAAGTCCACATGAACAAATATAAAATCTTACAAAAGAAAAGAATAGATCCTGTTCAGCAACAGTGACTGCTGTCATTGGCCTTGCTGGTCTGACCTGCAGCACAGCATGTGCTTGGAAAGTATGTTTTTACAGAACAGCTAGTTGAGGTTTTACTTTGAACAGTGCAGCGATTTGTCATGCAGAGTGGACTAATAAGATGTTATCTTTTCTCCTCTCTCAGCAAACACAACAAAACCTGAAGATCTTAGGTAAGTAATGCCTTGCAATGTAGGAACTGAGATGATTTATATAGTTGTGCAATTTATGTTGTTGCAATCATTAACTAAACAAATATTTGTTGAAGACCTTGCCAAATGTCTAGTTTTTCCAGGTATTGGGAGGATAGTAGGGAACAAATAAACACCAGATAGAATTGACATTCAGGAAAATTAAGCTGCTTACCGAAGTAGGATAGGTTAAGAGCAGCTGTGTTATTCATATTGAGAATGTCAAGCTAGAAAGGTGGGTTTGTAGGTAAGCAGTTTTATTCTAGGCTGAATTGTACTCAGTCAAGGTATATAATTTGCAATTGTGTGTCTGTATTCATCAGAGGTATTGCTCTATGCTTTTCTTAGACTCTTTTTTTCCACTTTTGGTATGAGGGCAGTTCATAACCTCAGAATAAGTTGGTAAATAGTCCCTCCTGGTTTTTGTTTGTTTTGGTTTGATTTTTTAGAAGATTTTATAAGGACTTGATATAAATTCTTCTTTAACACTGTGATAACATTTATTAGAGCCATCTAAGCTTAGCTCTAGTTAGTTTTTTGTTTTGTTTGTTTTTCAAGACAGGGTTTCTCTGTGTATCCTGGCTATGCTAGAACTCACTCTGTAGACCAGGCTGGCCTAGAACTCACAGAGATCTATCTGCCTGCTTCTGCCTCCTGAGGGCTGGGATTAAAGACATCTGCCAACAAGCCTGGCCATTACAGACAGTTTTGAACTGCCATGTGGGTGCTGAGATTAGATCCTAGGTCTTCTGGAAGAGCAGCCAGTGCTCTCAACTGCTGAACAAGCTCACCAGCCCTAGCTTTTAAAATTCCTAATTCCTGTTGTAGACATATTTAGATTTTCTCCCATCATCAGTCAGGTTGGGCGTGTGGATAATTAGTCTTTTTTTTTTTTTTAACCTATCCTAATTCCTGGGAATGCAGATCATACTTTTTCAGTGTTGTTTCTATGAGATAGTAGTGCTGTACCTGATTTCTTTCTAACTTAAACTGATTTTCTCCCTTTCTACAAGTTGAAGAGTTGTCAGTTTGTTAGCCTTTGATTAATTTTTGCTGTAATATTTGTTTCTTTTTTGTTACTTGATATTTAATGTGCTCTAGTTACTTCTTCCTCCTCCTTCCTGGGTTCTTTTTTGGCTATTACCTAGGCCCTCCTGCGAGCTAGCCAGGCAAGTGCTCACAGCTGCCTCTTCAGGCTGTTTGTTTGTTTGGTTGTTTCCTGTTTGGTTTTGGGGCAGAGTCTCACTTTGCAGCCTTGACTGGCCTGGAACCTACAGCTTACCCATCAGGCTCAGCCTGTTTCTTAGATGTTTGAAACAAGAAGACAGCAGACACTAGCCTAAAATTTGTGGTCTCTCTGCCTTGACTAAGGCTGAGCATTAGAAGAGTGCACCACCACGCCTAGCTTACTTGTTCTTTTTGTAGTATCCGAAAGTGGGGCTAGGTCATTTGAGACTTTTATTTCTTATGTTTTATTTTTGTTGTTGTTGTTTTGTTTTGTTTTGTTTTTTGGTTTTTCGAGACAGGGTTTCTCTGTGTAACAGCTCTGGCTGTCCTGGATTTGCTTTGTAGACCAGGCTGGCCTTGAACTCACAGTGATCCGCCTGCCTCTGCCTCCCAAGTGCTGGGATTAAAGGCGTGCGCCACCATGCCCGGTTTATTTCTTATGTTTTTGAGAGAGGGTCTCATAAGGCCCAGACTGATCTCAAGCTTGCTGTATACTCTAGACTAGATTTGAGCTTGAGATCCTGGTGCTTCAGCCTTCCTGCTACTGGGAGTACATCCTGAACTAACAGTTCCAGCTGTCAAGTTCCCCTTGAGCGTTATTTAATTGTATTCTGAATATCTTGGTATGTTTTGTTTGTGTTTTTTGGTTCATCTCACATGATTTTCTAATCCATGATTTCTCTTTAGAACTATTGGTTATTTAGGAATATATTGCTTAATTTCTTTACATGTGTGAATATCTTAAATTTTCTACTTTTTCTCCATCATGATTAGATAATATGTTGTATATTATTCCAGTCCCTTTTAATGTGTTAAGACTTGGTTCTAGTAGCTCCATTAATTTCAGTAGTATTACAATGTTTTTTTTTTTAGCAACTGTGTATTAGTGTCTCCCAGATGCTTATTAGAGAACCAGATTCAGACCTGGGTGTGGTGGCACATGCCTTTAGTCCCAGGACTTGGGAGGCAGAGGCAGGAGGGTCTGCGTCTCTTATGAGTTTGAGGCCAGCCTAGGCCATATAGCAAGACCGTGTCTCAAAAAGGATAATAGTAGTAATGGTAATAAAAATTAAATTCAGAACATACCTGCAGGCATAACTTTGTGTGGGTAGATGGATGTGTCTCTGTCTGTCTGAATAGAATTTCTTCAAAGCAGGTTTGTTATTTCAGATAGTAGTCAACCTTCCCTTCAAAGAAGTTTTTATTACATTTATTTATTTAGTGCGCTTAAGTTTGTAGTAGTGCATGTTTAGTGTGCTGTTGTGTCTGTACCACAGTACTCATGTGGAGCTAAGAGGGCAGCTTGTAGGAGCTGCAGCACGTGGGTTCTAGGCAGTGAGCTCCTACTCCTGACACGCCTCAGTCTTCCAAGCAAATGCTTTGACCTGCTGAGCCAGCTTCCAGCTTCTGAATTTTCCTATTCAGTTTTGTTCACCTGAAACTCTTAGAGCTAGGTTATAATTAGTGATCCATTACAGAAACACTTTGCTGTTGTGAACATGGACTGTTGAAGCTACTAAAACTAAAATGAATATAGAATCAGGAGGAAGTAAGGGTTTCTACTATAAAACTTTAGATTAAAAAGTTTTTTTTTCTGAACTATGTAGAAGCTGTGGTTGTAAGAACATGGAGGAGGCTTGTTAGCTCTCTGTGCTTCTTCTTTTTTTGGGGGGGGAGTGTTCAAGACAGGGTTTCTCTGTTTATCCATGACTGTCCTGGACTCACTTTGTAGACCAGGCTGGCCTTGAACTCACAGAGATCCGCCTGCCTCTGCCTCCTGAGTGCTGGGATTCTCTGTGCTTCTCAATGGTGCTTATTTAGTAGATCATGTCTTGCTTACTGAAACAGAGTGGGACATGACATTTGACCTTGAAGATATGCTATGAGAGTAGTAGAAATAGATAATATTTAAGCAATGACATGGTGTGGAACAGTTAAGGTTTTTATTTTTAAAATGAAAGTTCTAAGATGTTCTGAAAGTTTTAATCAGAGCATAGTGAGAAAAAAACATGGTCTCTTTGCTACAATTGAAGCTAATTTCACTTTAGTGGATGTCATTGTCTCTTCATTAGTGTTACTTTTCAACTCTAGAAGATCACAGAAACAGGCTACTTAAGAAATGATGGCCCTTCAGGGAGGAAAGGGAAGGAGAAACCATATAATTATATCATAATCTCAAAAATTATGAAACACAAAGTTGGGTGTTTCCCAGCTCCAGGTGATCCAAGCTGGTCTCCAAGGACACGGGCACCTGTATATATAGGCTTTTACAAGTTAAATGATGGAAGAGCTCCATTCCTCCTGAAGTAATTTTATACAATGCTCTGGAAAACCTGAGTTTGGGCAGACATCCATGCCCTTCACTCTTGCCCTTGCCATTCTTTGGATGAATGGTTTTGCTCCAGTGGACCATGGAGAACAGAACCTTTTTTTTTTTTTTTTTTGTAGGGTATAACACATTTCTCAACCTTGTACTCTTGCTGTTGCATATAAATTTGAATAACAGGTCTGTAAATTGCTGGTGTCAGTCTTGTAATATTTCCTCTTGTTGTACATTACAAAAGGTGGTGTTTTAAAGGATAGTTTTGGTTACTAGTCAGTTTTCTCAAGCTTGAGCTTCCTTCTCACTGAGTTGTAGGCATGCGCCTTTGTACCTGGGTCAGAAGCAGCCTTGAGACCTCAAAGGGAAGGAGATTAAGTAGAGGCTGTGTGTTAACAAAAAGGGTCAGTTACTGCATGAGGTCCTTCACGAAGGCCCTTGTCTAAGATGCTCTGAATGTACACTGTGATCAGAAACCAAGTTTACTATGAAGTGTCTTGAATTAACTTCAGTTTCTCTTGATTGACTGTGCCTTGTTTGTTTTCACCTCTGTGGAACCAAGCATCAAACCCAGGGTCTCCTGGATGCTAGACAAGCCTTCTACCAGTGAGCTGATCCCAAGCCCTGCTTTTTGACAATTAAGAAATCATGAGAAAAGTGGTGTTTTCTACATTAAATTCTATATCATCAAAACAAGAAGTTGTGAATTAGTTAATATGCCTTATGAAAGACTTTTTTCCTCAGGTTTGAATTCACTTCTTTTTTTGGTTACTACTGAGGTTACTCCCAGCTACAAGAAATGTTTCAAAGTAGTAAATAAGCCATCCACTCAGTGAGGCCCCTTCAGATTTCATGGTGGACTAGGGGCTCACTGTCACCTGGTTACTGCAGTCTGGGAAGAGGGATCTGGGAATCAAATGTGGCTCTCCTGGAAGTCATCCAGCACTCTTAGTAGCTAGTAATAAAATAGAAATTAAAATTGAGTGGTTAAGAATGCTGACTGCTCTTCCAAAGGACCCAAGTTTGATTCTCCACTCCAACTGCCTTTAACTCCAGTTCCAATGGATCCATTCAAACCTTCTTCTGGCCTCTTCAGACACCCTCATATATGTGTACTCATATGTACACACACACACAAAATAAATAAAGATAGGATAAATCTTTTTTTAAGAATGAGGATGATGAGATGAGTCACTGGATAAAGGCTCCTGCTCCAAAGCCTGATGTTCTCAGTTCAGTCTTTAGGCTGCACTGCAGAGAAAACCTCTAGCCAGTTGTCAGTCTCCACACCTGCATATCCAAAGTAAATATTTAAAAAATAAATCTCAAAAACTCTTAAAATTAATATCATTTTGAATAAAAAATGTCGGGACTGGAGAGATGGCCCAGCACTTAAGAATTCTGAGTGCTCTTCCAAAGGACCCAGGTTGAAATCCAAGCACTGTCTGTAATTGCCAGGCGTGGTGGCGCACACCTTTAATCACAGTACTTGGGAGGCAGAGGCAGGCAGATCTCTGCGAGTTCGAGGCCAGCCTGGTCTACAGAGTGAGTCCAGGACAGCCAGAGATAAATAGAGAAATCTTGTCTCAAAAAAAAAAAAATTTTTTTTACAAAGGTGTAATGTGTGATGAAACTTATGACCTATTTTCATGTTCTTTGTACTAGTTAGAATAATTCTGCACAAATTATATAACACTGAATACTTTAAGTGAAAATAGAATATTAATTTAAAAAATTAACCTATAGCAAATCAGATATTGGGTCAGTTGTTTTCAGCCTGTGAGTTGCCACCCCTTTGGGGGTCAAACCACCCTTTCGCAGGGGTCACATATCATAAAACACATCAGGTATTTATATTACAATTCATAACAGTAGCAAAAGTGCAGCCATGAAGTACCAATGAAATAATTTTATAGTTGAGGTCAGCACAACATGAAGAACTGTACTAAAGACCCACAGCATTAGGAAGGATGGGAACCACTGAGTTAGGTCATAAGACTGTAAAACTCTCATGAGCATCTCCAAGAGACAAGTCTGAAGGTTCCAAATAAAAGTGGTGCTGGGATGGGAGTGCTCAGGGCCCAGTTTGGTAGCATGTGTTGGAAGATTACTGATAGTGTAAGGCAGTTAAAATGTGTGTATGTGGAAAATGCAAATAGTCATAGAAAAGCAAGTGTTTGATAGTAGATGTTGACAACTGCAACAAAATATTAAGATCATTGGTGCTGCTTTGAATAGTGCGTGTATAATCTTAGAGAGTAAAACCACTGGGCATGGTGACACGCACTTAATCTAGCACCCCAGAGGCAGTGGCAGGCAGATTTAAAAATAAAATCTTACTTTGAATTTTAATTTAAAAATTAAATATAATTTTAAAATATTTCTTTTATTAGAAATAGAAGAAAAATTATAATTGTACATTAAAAATAAAGTTAATGTAACATTACAGGTAGACTTTATGTGTGTATGTACATATGTCAGATTTTAAAAATATAATTATGCTCTTGGATTTTATTTTTTAAATGATACAGTGATTCGGTTTCAAAGTATGAAATGATACCTTAGATCTAAGATATATGCTTATACAAGTGAACTCATAAACACCAGGTGTTACTAATTGGCTCTATGAAAATATTTTAAGCTATGGTGTAAAATAGCATTTTAAATGCAGGTTAGATATGTTTCTTTTTTTTTTTTTTTTTTTTTGTTTTTTTAGACAGGGTTTCTCTGAATATCTCTGGCTGTCCTGGACTTGCTTTGTAGACCAGGTTGGCCTCGAACTCACAAAGATCCGCCTGCCTCTGCCTCCCAAGTGCTGGGATTAAAGGCGTGCGCCACCACCGCCCGGCCTTAGATATGTTTCTTTATTTTGAACTTATGTGACATTCATTTCGAGGAAACACAGTCAAGATTGTGCCGATTTGGGTCTATAATCATGTTTGTTTAGCTTTTTTCTAACTAAATTTCTCCCGTCCCTTTCCTTACTCTAACCCCTTATATGTAGAGGTTTTTAAATAGATTTTCTTCCTTCTTGACAGTGTTAATAATGCTTCAACCCAGAATAATGGCTCCCAACAGGTAAGACAGTAGTAAGATTCTAAAATACTCTAGCACATAGTTAAGTATAGTGACTGAATTAATTGGATTTTTGTAGTGTGTGACCTTTTACAGGTTTTGTGTTTTTTTAAAGATTTGTTTGAGTATGAGTCCTCTATCTGCATGCACACCGCAGCAGAAGAGGGCAACAGATCACATTGTGGATGGTTGGGAGCCACCATGAGGGTGCTGGGAGTTGAACTAAGTAGAACTGATGATTCATAAAACATTTCCTGCCCCTATACCTATGGGACATCAGGAGGTTGTGAGTGCTCACCTACTTTCTAAAATCAATGGACATGTATTTACTATGTAGATGGCATTCCATTTTAATATTGTGTTTCTTGATGTTGGTATTTCTGTGTTAGCATTTGACCTTACTTCTTATTCTACCCAAAGGCTTGGGCCGTGAAGTCTTCTGTGCCTGGGACTCATTCCTCATCCTCTGCTCCTGTGCTGGTGGAGATAGAAAGTCTTCCACAGAACTCTTCAGACCAACATGACAGAAAATGGTTTGTTAACTTCCTAAGCCAACATACTACTTGCATAATTGTATTCTAAAATTTAAGCTATAATCTTGAGACACTTTAAATATGATTGAGAACAAATTATTCATATTTGTGAGCTGAAAGGGAGCATATTGAGCAGTCAGAGGGATGATGATCATAAGGTTGTGGATGGAGAAGGGAGGAAAGCTGTCTAAAGGCAGAGCATCGACCGCTGCCTTTGCTGTCATTAGCATAGTCTGAGAGTGCTTGATTAAATCGTAAAACACTAAATTGAGGAGCTGGAGAAATAGTCCAGTTGAAAGTAAAGATATTTCTATAAACCGTAAACACACAAATATGGATACTTTGTGGCTTGTTGGATTTAATCACTTGGGTTCATGCTTTCCTAGAAAGCTGTGTGGCTTTAGTGGGGTTCCTTGGAAATCATTTGGGCTGAGTGGTCCTGTTGGATATGTCGTGTGTGCAAGCTTTGTGCCTGGTTATTGAATGCGCTTCGATGATTCATGGGATTTTTCTCTTTTTCTCTTGCTCTTAGTTTGTTAATACCTGAAACCTAATGAGTGTCTGTGGTGATCTCAAGGTCTGGGTTGACTTTTATGCAGCAGTTCTTCCTTCATGGTGGTGGGTCAACAGTGGTTGGTGATTATTTCTGGTCTTTGCTTTGTACTCTTTTCACTGGTATTGTTGGCTTCACTAACTACTTTGCTTGTGATGGTTAGGTATCGTTCATTTCAATTCCAGGTAGCTTGCAGTTAAGATCAGTGACGATTTTCTTCCTTGTTTTGTCCTCTTTGAACTTCCTTCCCTTTTGTCCTATTGGGAATATGGTACAGAGTACTTTAGATGTGTACTCATATACACATACCAAAAGAATAACAAATGAGGTCTACAGATGCCAAGTTTCAGTCCTTATTTAAGACATTAAAAGTCTTAGTTTCAGCCCAGTGAGCAGTTATGCTCCATCTCCATAATGAGCCTCGAAGCCCATCGCCACACAGAGATAGTGACAAGGCTCTGGCTGGGAGAGAGCCGCCTCAGTGTGTGCATGTCCTACTTTCATAACAAGTGAGAACCCTGTTAGCTAACATCCTGCATTAGGGTGCTGTCTTTACTTAATTCCATTGTAATGAGTATGTATTTAAATCTCTTTAATTTGATTTGCTAGGCACTACCAGTTTCTTTGATGTAGCCTTTAGAGAAAATATTGAATTTGAGTTTCAAGAAAAATGAAATATCTTGGAGCTGTCTGTCCTCTCCCTTTACACGGTTGTGCTGAGACCTCCTTTGTGAAATGGAATAGAGGTGCCCCTAAAACCTGACGAGCCTCCGAGTACGTCAGCAGGGCATGGAACTGAGCCTGCGGCTGACATGTCTCAGAGCTAGTGACTCTGTGGCCTTCAAAGTGCACGCTGCCTGCCATTCTTTGTCTCTGCATGGTTAGATTTCAGAGAATGTAAAACAGTCCTCCTGTAGAAAGTGTTAATAAGATTTGGAAACTGCTGGATTGAGCAGCACAGAGTATCGAACATCTTATAATTTGGAGCCAATTTAATTTAAACTTATTTCCTGTTCATGTCTTCAGCTTTTTTTTCCTGCTTTTTACCACCCCCACCCCCCCCATCTTAAATGAAACCATGAACTAGGGGAATGATGTGCTGTGTCAGTAACTTAGAATTTGTACTTCATATCAGTTGGAATCCATCAATTGCTTATTAACAACAAGGAGCCAGATGAGAGTGGTGTGTGCTTGAGAGGCTGAGGCCAGAGGATCTGGCCTGCTGAGCCCTGGGACTTGAGTCCAGCCTGAGCAACAGCATAGGCCTTATCTCAGAAGTGAAGTAAAGCATGCCTGTGATCCCAATGCTTGGGAATAAGGCACAAACAGATGAAGATTCTAGGCCAGTCTGGCCCACACAGTAAGACCCAACCTTATCAAAAGACATAGAACTTAGAAATGTTTGCCTCTATAAGCCAGAGTATAAGCCTAATTTAATTTCTAAATTTTTAGAGACTCTAAGTCAAGGGTCTCCTTGTTAGGTCTGATAAGCAAGCTGAATTTCAATGGAAATAAAATGATGGTAATATTTAAAGGCAAACAACATATCTTCCATGTTTGTTTTGAAAAGTCCTTTTTAGTTTCCCTGAGAAAAAAAGATAAAATGTTAGGTTAATAATTATTAAGTTTGAAAAATAATGTTTTTTAAAAATCTAGATTTTTGGATGCTGTTTGTATTTGGGGTGACCTTTCCCCTTTGTGATTATGTGACATTTGTGCTGCCCTTGTCATGTCACAGAAGTTTGATTTTTGAGTTATGCCAGATGTTTTCTTTCTACTGGAGGATTCCTGTCACTGCACCTAGAACTGCATGTGAGCGTGTCTGTGCATGTCCGCCTCTAGTTTCCTGTGCGTGTGGTACTCCTTGCACTGCGTCTGTACCTGGTGCTTTTCAGTTTGTGCTCCTGTGAACTTCAATTACAGAAGGTACAGTGATTATTGATAGTTTAGTCTATGGCCATACCACCCTGGACGAGCCCAATCTCGTCTGACGACTGTTTAACTTGCAGTACTCATAGAAACTTGCTTAATATCTGGGGGCAAGTTTTTTTTAATGGTCCTGAATTTTGTTTTCTGGATTATAGTTTTTAAAACTGTGTAATTTTTTGGGGGCTGGAGAGATGGCTCAGCGGTTAAGAGTACTGGCTGCTCTTCCAGAGGTCATGAGTTCAATTCCCAGCAACCACATGGTGGCTCACAACCATCCATAATGAAATCTGGTGCCCTCTTCTGGCCTGCAGATATACCTGCAGACAGAACACTGTATACATAATAAATAAATCTTTAAAAAAAAAAAACAACTGTGTAATTTTGTATATCATTTTTTAAATTCTTCTTTTTCCAAATATGTTTTTGTCCTTCAATAGAATTCTTTCAAATATTTGAGTAAAGCTCTACTTAGATTTTTTGTTTTTTCCACTAGAACTCCAAACAATATTTCTACGTTGGAGTTCCCCAGAAACATCAGGAACAGATAACAGAATGTTTGTCTTCTGTGACTTTCCTTCATTAATTACTTCTGGTTGCCTGTGATTCCTTATTAGTGTTTTCCGTTCTATGTACCATGTAACTTTACAGACTTCCCCCTTTGCTGTTCTTGAATGTTATCGCTGCTGCTCACCATGGTGGTGCATGCTGCTCACGTTGCCTTTTTTCCGTTACACATCCATGTTCTCTCTCTCTTCCTGTTGACTAACTGTACTCCCCACTCCTCAACCATCTAGGCTCTCTGCTGCCAGTGACCGCTGTGAACGTGGTGGAGACCAGTGGAGCACAAGGGCCTTGCCCCCGCCCCAGTCTGCACACAGAAACTACACTGACTTTGTACATGAGCACAACGTGAAGAATGCAGGAGCCCATCACGGTGCTCCTGTTTCTGGCCGTGCAGCCGTGACTGAGATATGAGTTACACCTTTTAGATCATGGAACTCTGTCATCCAGCTTGATACTGTGTTCTTGTGTATCTATAGAGGGCTGGTTCCATTAGGAGTATTGGAGAGAGCTTTAGTTCACACTGAGTCGCTAGTCCACAGAGCTGTGATTGACTTACTGCTGTGGGAGGGAAGAGGACCCGAAGAAGCTGGGGACTGTCACTGATGGTGCACACGGTGCTGTGGTGAAAGGCTGTGCCGACCACTATGGCCTTGGGAAGGGTCTCCATAATTTTAGCATTTAACACATCACCCAGAACACCTCTTAACAGGCTCCTGTTTATGACAAACTGTCAGATGTCATCCACATCCCATCTAAGTGGACTGAGTCTTAAAGAATAAGACACAGATGCACACCCAAAAGGAACTATGTTCAGTCATTGGGTATCAGGCTTTTGTGGTGCCGTAGTAATACTGTTCTCATATACTACTTTCTAAAGTAACCAGCCCATGCCTTAATTTCAGCTAAGTACCTGCAGTTTAATAAAAATTTACTATATTTCATTTCTTTGATAAACAGATTTTGTTACCACAGGCCTAGAAATTGCAATAACAGTATGATTCATGTAGATCTCTGATTTCATGTATGATTTGGGTGACTGACTGACAGTTAACTGAGTGGCTACATTATTAGCAGGTACTTAGGCTAAATGCAAGACGGCAAGCTTTCTCAGCTCATTATTCTTCGTCCTCATTGAAAATCCTTGACAGATCACCCAGGTTTGTGACTCCTTCATAATCTGGCCTATGCAACCTTTAAAATAAAATTCTGAAGCCAAAATGGTACCATTTTGAGATGGATTGCCTATATTTTACCCTTTTTGACCTTCTTGAACTTCATAATGTAGTTAATTCAAGCTGTGACTTAAGTCATTGGGGAGGCAAGCTAGCAGGAGAAGTCCTGATGACTGAGACAGTGCTGAAGAGAAGCCGTGCCTCCTCTTATGTCTGTTTTACATTTTAGGAAATTTTCCAAACTTTAAGCTGTGTAAGGAGAATTGTGGTTTATATTTAGAACTGTTGATGCTTTGAAATACTGAAGCTTTGTTATAAACTACATATCCTTTAAACCATCATGCTCACCTCAGAGGTTGGCTTCATCCTACAGGTTCCCTTTGCTGAGCAGCGAAGAAGACTTCAGAGGGCTGGGACAGTAGGCCGCTGTTGCAGTTACAATAGGGTTGTCAGTGGAAAACAGAAGGGTCCCCAGAAACCTGTAGAGCATGAAATTCATAGGCCAGCCTTCACCTGATTTTTTATTATATGAGGGGATCATTGCCCAAATTTACTACAGGTAGATATGGGATAGATATTTAAAATAGTAACATATTCTGAATAAGAACAGATGCATATCTTAAATAGCCTGACATTTAAGATAATCACCATCTAGTATGCTTTAAAATAGCACTAATGTATGATCCTCTGAAGTTTTGGGGGGTTTTATAGCTCACATTATAATTACTAAGTATTCTCTATGGTGCTATGGTTTTCCCCCCCTTTTTATTTTTAAGACTTGTTTGGTTTTGTTTATTTTCTGTGAATGAATATTTGCCTGTATATATGTCTCTGTATCTGTGTATCTGTATACCTCATTAATGTGTTGCCTCTGGAGGCCAGAAGAGGGTATTATATCCCCTAACCCTGGAGTTGTGGATGGTTGTTGGTTGATATGTGGGTAGAAGGAATTGAACCTGGGTCCTCTGGAAGAGCAACCAATGCTTGTAATGCTGAGCCATCACTCCAGCCTTTTGTTTTGTTTTGTTTTGTTTTGTTTTGTTTTTGAGACAGGATTTCTCTGTGTAGCAGTACCGGCTGTCTTGTAACTCAGTTTGTAGACCAGACTGGCCTCGAACTCACTGAGATCCCCTCTCCTCTGCCTCCCAAGTGCTAGTATTAAAGGTGTGCACCACCACACCTGGCCCCCTGTGTATCTTAACAAATGTTAATTTAAAAAGTGTGGAAGGCTTATAACCCAACAGTGATATCTTCAGTTTATATTAGTGTGGAAGGCTTATAACCCAACAGTGATATCTTCAGTTTATATTGGGAGTGGTCATTTTTATTCTTAGAATTTGAAGTTACCAATACTGTTCAGTTTGAATGGTTCAGGATCACATTGTGAGTTTTTCTTTCTTTGAAACTTAGTTATGAAATAATTTATTGGTAAATTTCTAAAGGGAAAAACTGATTTGGAAGTTAAAGACAGTGAAGGACAGTGGGTCGTAGAATCGTGTCTAAGTGTCCTATGTGGTTTTGGATCTCATATCTATACGTTAAGCATTCCTGTCGAAAACCTTCAACCTCCAGATAGCTGACACACAGTTTCATGCCTGACCTCATGTGTCGCAGGTTACATTTCAGGGCAGCAGCAAGCAGACCAAAAGTATTGTATCTGGTTAACCATCGAGCCATGCATATGAAAGACACATGACTCAGGTTCCATCCCGTAAATACTGTGTGTGTGTGTGTGTGTGTGTGTGTGTGTGTGTGCACAAGTATTTGAAAATCTAAACTGAAATGGAGAACATTTCTGGTTCCAAGTGTTTTGGATGAGGGTTATTCAGCCTGCATGGTAAATACTTGCTCTGACTGGTAGTCTGAAGATGGCAGAGCATGTTTGTGGAACTGTGAAGGATTTTATAATATTTACATACATTTCTGCTCTTACCTTATTATGTCCAGTGATCAGAGTCTGAGACCTGAAGGTAGAGAGTCAGATGATTCAGTCTGTAAAGCCACTTGTCCCTAATAAGCCTGATGACCTGAGCTTGACCCCTGGAATGCACGCTAGATAGAAGGGACTACCACAGGTTGCCCTCCAACATCTATGTGTGCACACTATAAATAAAAGTAATTTTAAGAAATCACAGACTGTGATGTTAACCTAGAATGCTCACTCTAGCCCAGGAATGTGAGGCCAAGCCAAGCAACATGGTGAGACCCCTGTCTCAATGAAAGCTAAATGAATAATCTAGACTTGGAGAAATGCTTCCTTCATCAGCACTGCACAATGCCTTTTGGTCATGTTCATGTACTGAGTAGTGTTTTGACTAGTTTTATTAAATGTAATTATAATATTTTAGTTGTTGTTACATAGACAGGATGATTTAGAGAAAAAAATCTAGTGACCTTGATAAATGAGCTCTGGTGATAATTCTTTTTATGGTTAAAAACATTTCTCCTGGCCAGCCAATGGTGACACATATTTTTAATCCCAGCACTCAGGAGGCAGAGACAGGTGAATGAATCTCTTGAGTTCCAGACCAGCCTGGTCCACAAAGCCCAGGACAGTCAGAATCTGCACAGAGAAACCTTGTCTCAAAAAACAAAAATTCTGCTGGACATGGTAGTTCATTTACGGAAGAGAATGAGGCAGGAAGATTGCTATTAGTATTAAGAGCCACTCAAAAACAAAATTCATAATCCTTTTTTAAAACCTGTCTTTAAGTATGATCTAATTTTTTTTGATCTTGAAACGGTAATCACATACACATTTTAAATGATGTTACAGAAGAAAACTACTTTATCTCATCTCTGTATGCCTGGTTTTGTTTGTTTTTTTATCTTGAAGATTATAAAACTTTGGCTTATTGAGAAGAAATTCAAGAATAACCAGTTAAATTCTTTCCTGCATGTTACCCATTGCAACCAAGAAGCAGAAAATGCTTTATGTCCCGAAGAAGGCCTCAAGAAAGAACACATAGAGAAGAAGCATTCCCAGGTCTCCTGTAGTCAGCACAAAGGATTTGGTACGGTCAGAGCACTGTCAGGCTCTGGCTGCTAGACACTGAGGATAAATTAATACACTTGGTTTTTTGTAGCAGCTAATAATACAGCTTACTAGTGTATCAGCTTAATTCAAATAATGAATTGAAAGTGTTGGCACATGCCTGTAATCACAGTACTGAGGAGACAGGAGCAAGAGCATAAGACCAGCTTAGTTACATAGCATCTTCCAGGCCAGACAAAATAAAACAAATGTAAAAAAATCTTTTTGCAGGGAAGTGACCTACAGACATGCACATATACAATGAAGTTAGACCAGCCACAAAAAAGTTAAACACATGAGTAGGGATTTTTGATTGTTAACATTACCTGGAATGCAAGAAAGCATATATAAAAATATCCTAAGTGAAGGACAGTGAGATAGCTTGCTTTTTAGGGTAATAGAGTTAATTCATATGCCCTCCCCTAGTGCTGGGGATTGAACCTGGGGCCTTATACATGGTAAGTGCACCACCACTTAGCCACACCCCTAGTTTATTTAGTTCTTTCCTTTACTACATAGTTATTTACTAGAGATGTGATGGATATGGTAATGATTTTGATTTGTTAATGTTGCTAGATTACTTTTGTTTGTCCCTAAATAAATAATTTCATCTTCCCATTTTGCCAAATCAGTAGCTGGGGAGGTTGAGAGAGTCCTGAGTTTTGACTTTCAAGAGAAAGAAGGATACTGTGGAGGAGGCTGGCTTCCCAGGAACATGACTCCCTCCTTCAGCCTTGGTTTTGTCCCTGCCCGCTTTGCAGTCCCAAATGTGGGAAATGGTTGTTCTCTATTATGAAGCACCAATGGGAGAAGCCATGGAAAAGCGCAGATGGTGGCCCGCTGGCCTTTAAGTCAACAGGCTCTTCTTTTCTAACACTGATTCCCTGTGGTTTCAAATGTGATACACATTAGGTTTGAAAATAATCACACATTGCATAGATTTCTTTTATTCTTGGTATTAGAGCTTCTGTGGGGTTGTTAAAAACGTTGGTGCCAGTAATTTTAGTGTTTCTCTTCCATTGTAGTTTTATTTCTTGTGTGTGCATTCCACAGCACATGGAGGTCAGAAAACACTTTGCAGAGTCATTTCTCTCCTTGTACCTTTGTGTGGTTTCTAGGGTTGGCCTCGGGTCCCAGGTTGGCAAGACAAGTTCCTTTACTGCTGAGCTGTCCTGCCAGTCAAGTTTTAACGTAAATTGTGATGCCACAGCATCAGTTATATCTTCCTTCCACAATTGTTACGAGCACTCACATGTAAAATGCTTTGACATGCAGGCTCGAAACATTAAACTCTGTGCTGTAAAAATTAGGACATCACGGCCAGAAAGCAGAAAGTTCGGTAGGGTAAAGGTTCTTGCCACCAACCTAGTGACCTGAGTTTGATCCCTGAGACTAACTCTTACAGCTTGACCTCTGATGTTCACATAGCAGTGTGGAACACACACAGATCAATTTCAAAAAAATACATGAGCACATGAAGCACATCGCTTTCCATGTTAAACTTCATTTTTCATTAATTCAGTCCGTTGCTAAATATTACTTGTACTTTGAACAGCTTGGGGATAATGAGGCAGACGTAGTAAAGAGAAAGGAATCATTTTTAAGATTGATGAAAAACATCCTGTGGCTTTATCCCTGAGAGTTTTGAACACATGTTCTTGTTCTTCTGATTGTTTAGTTTATTTGTTTTTGTTTTTTGGTTTTGTTTCTTTTTGTGAGGCAGGGTTTCTCTGTGTAACAGTCTTGGCTGCCCTGGAACTCACTTTGTAGACTAGGCTGGCCTCGAATTCACACAGATCTGCCTGCCGCTGCCTTCCAGCCATGTGGCATGTAGGGGCTGCTGTGTGGAGGCTGGGATTTGAACCCAGGTTCTTTGGAAGAACAGCCAGTGCTCTTCACCGCTGAGCCATCTCTCTAGCTAATTGACCTCCTATTCTACTATTCTTGTTCCCAAGAAGTAGCTAGCTGTTTCCTCAGATGGAGGTGGAGGCGGCAAGAGCTTTTCCAGGGTGTTCCTGGCAGCTGGCCAGCATTGTGTTAGTATTGGCAGGAAAAGAGAGAATCTGACCTGGAGAGCAACATTCTCCAAAGATTGGGAGGGCAGACTCCTTGAGTGCCATAGTGAAACTTGTCCCTCTCCTTTAGAAACAGGCTCAACAGCTGTAGTTCTATTCATTGCTGTTGTTGAGAAAGCAAAGTTAGTTTTGGTTTTAACTCATTTTAATAAAGAAAAATATAAATGCATCAATTTGCAGCTAGGATTTGTAACAAATTACGTATTCTTTAATAATATCTTGTTACAGATGCCTAATCATTGTTTACAAAATAAGGGTTAATAATAGGAAGAGAATTTCTAGCCTGCCTCTCATCCTGTGGAGCTAGTGTGGTTGCATTCAGAGAGATTATGCAAAGCACCCAGAGTGTAATGTGTCATTCAGAAATGGGCCGTTTTTACATAACAGAGGTCTTCTTGTGATCCAGCCATTGAGCTTCAGGGCTTCATATTTAATTGTAGACTCTGAGTTTGAAGATCTAGGCTTAACAAATTGCCTTAATTCTTTCTGGGGACACCATTAGCAGAACTCTGAGGAGTCTTTGGAAAGACGTAGGAAGGTTTAGATAATTATGAATACCCATGTTATCAGTCAAATTTCACACTCCTGTTGAAACAGCTAACTCTAAAGTAAGTGGTGATGTGTGGCCTTAGTGACCTAGCGGCCTGGAGGTAGAAGTAGGAAGATCTAGTTCCCAGTCGTCCTGTGCTACCTAGTGGGTGAGTTCAAGGCTAGTCTGAGCTACATAAGACCCTGCCTCAAAAACCGCAAAGGCACCAAAAAAAAGGCAAGTATTTGAGTGAATTGGAGAGTTGGTGACTCTTGACCCAGAGAGAATGAATTGACTGAGAAGGTCTAGGGAATTCATCTTGTTTTGGGTTTTTTTTTTTTTGGGGGGGGGGCAGGGTTTCTTTGTATAGCCTTGGGTGTCCTGGAATTTTGTTTTGTACATGAGCCTAGTCTCAGACTCACAGGAATCCACCTGCCTCTACCTCCCAAATGCTTGGATTAAGGATGTGTATCACCACTGCCCAGCTTCATTTTAAGTTTTAAAGTGAAAGGTTTCTGGAAATCTTTTTTTTCTTGAGGTGGGGCTCTATATAATCCTGCCCTGGAACACACTGTGTTAATCAGTAGTTCTCAACTTTTGGGTTACATACCAGATTTTTACATTATGATCATAACAGCAAAATTACAGTTACGAAGTAGCAACGGAATAATTTTATGGTTGGGAGTCACCACAGCATGAATTGTATTAAAGGGTCACAGCATTAGGAAAGTTGAGAACCACTGATAGAGAGCAAGCTGGCCTCGAACTCTCAAGACATTTGCCTACCTCTACCTACCGAGTGTTGGGATTAAAGGTGTGCACTACCATGCTTAGTTAGCCCTTGATAACTTTTAAAAGATACTCTTCTGTGCAGGTGTGGAACTGTATTCCATGACACACACATGGAGGTCAGGACAACTTTTGGGATTGGTTCTGTCCTTATACCCTTGTATACCTGTTTTTGTTAATGCTAATGTCCTACACTAAAAATACTAAAACTAAATATACTAAAAACTAAAATTAGGGTTGGGGAAATCAGGTGGCAGTATTTGCCTTTCAGTCATAAAGGCATGAGCTCTATTTCAAGAACCCATGGTCTTAAAGATTGAGGTGAAATGGTGTGCAGTCATTACCCCAGTGCTGGGAAGGTGAAGATGAGAAAATCCCTGGTGGTCGTCACCAGCTAGTGGGGACTGTCCACTGACCTGTAACATTAGCATTGTCACTTTCTAAGCTGGACAGTGTTCACTTTTGCTAGTTTTTGCACAATCGTTCCTATTGCCAGTGTGCTTTAGTGTCCTGGCTAGAGCTTTTGGATCAAAAACAGTGGAGGACAGAGGGTCCTGCAGATTCCCTTCATACTGGAAATTCTATGAGTTCCTCAATATGGGTCCAGCTGCCATCTCCACTGCTGGCACCCTGTTTCAGGTTTTATCAGCGATATCATCTTACCTGGTCTTCCAGCATTGTTCTCTTATTTGATTTTTCCCTTCAGTAGCTGTGGCAGCCATAACCCTCTAGTGTTTGCTACTTTGTGGGGTCTTGTTCCCACCCTTCATCTCTCCCCCCACTCCACCCCCACCCCTGTTTCACTCCCTATCACTAGATGGAGAAAAGAAGGAGAAATGAGAGATCCTTGAGTCTGATTTCTCTGTTCTTGTTTCTTCTTTGTAGCTAGTCTTGCTACTTTTGTGGGTTCTTTTTCTCACCCTTTATCCCCTGCCCGCTTCACCCCTATCACTAGATAGGATAGAAAGAGAGAGAAAGAAAAAGAAAGAAAGGGGGGAGAGAGAGAGATCATTTAATTTCTTTCTGTTTGAGATTTAAGAAAACCATTTCCCCTCGAAACCGGCTGGCTCACTTTTCGGGCACAAAAATACATATTTCCTGCAGTTAACACACTAACCATTTTGACATCTGAGGCTTTTGGTTTGGTCACAGTCTCTTTGCAAATGGCCATATTTCCCACAATTGTAGCACTGGGCATTTTGAGATTGGAGACATCTAGTCATAACTTGACCTTGCTCCACACCGTGAGCTGTACACCCTCAGGCATATGGGAAAGCTAATGGTGATCTTGTAACCCCAGGCCACCCCTTCTCCAACTCTGGCTGTGCAGTTGGTTTGAGATTAACCCTTTCTCTCAAAATGGCCACTTTCATCAGACTGTCCTCCCGCTTTTTCAGCTTTTCTCTGACCTGACTGCCCTCTAGCACAGTTTTCTTTCCTCTTTCCTCCTCAGGGAAACTCCTGCTCTCTTGCTCACCGGACTGCGCGTTTATGTTCTCTCTTTTCTGGTGCTCTTTGTGTCCCAACCGTACCTCCACACACAATATCTCCAGTTGCACCACCAACTCTGCAACCCTTCTGGAAAAAATAGAATGCCCCCTTTTGTTTTCCCATTTGAGCCATTTTTTGTTTCTCATTCCCCTCCATTTCCACCTGAAATTTTTATAACTGCTCAGCCAGTCTTTGAAACTTTTGGAACAAAATATACAAAGAAAAAAATAGAAAAATTGGGGGGGGGGGATATCCCAAGGTTACCAGCCAAAATAAACTTGTTGCTGACCTCTTGAAAAAACAATATCCAGTCCTTCCTGTCATTTTCCTATACAGTATTTGAAATCACAGTTCCCATTTTTATCCTTAACTTTCGAGCACCACGTTGTGGTGACACTTATACCCTACCTTGTCTTTGCTACTTTGTGGGTTCTTTTTTCCCCCACCCTTTATCACTCAGGTTTCACCCTGATTCACTAGATAGGAGAGAAACAAGAGTGGAGGGGGAGAGAGAGAAATCCTTTATTCTAATTTCTTTGTTCTCGTTTCTTCTTTGCTTGTAGCTTTGTGCGTTCTTTTTCCCACCCTTTAACCCTCTCCTCAAACCTAGTATTCTCATCACCAGCTAAAACGAATTCTTACACTAGCAAACATTTCTCCCACTTCTAGTTTTCTGCTAGACTTGATCTTGTTCACTTGCTTCATCTCCTATCACTTCCTGTTTGTAGTGCATTGCTAAATTCCACTCTGACCTTTAAGGTCATATAGTTCATTCTGAAACCTTCAGGTTTTGGGGTTTTGTTTGTTTGTTTTGGGGAGTTTTGTTTTTGGAAATTTTCTTTTTTAATTTAAATTTAAATAAATTGGTTTCATTTTTGTGCATGAGTATTTTGTCTGCATACTTGTATGTGTACCAGAAATGTGCCTGGTGCCTGTGGAGGTCAGAAGGCACTGGAGTTATGGGTGGTTGTAAGCCACTATATGGGTGCTGGGAACTGAACTCAGGTCCTTTGCAAGAGCAACAAGTGCTCTTAATGACTGAACCATCTCTCAAGCCTCACCTTCAGAATTTTCTAAATATAATTTTTAATCTTTGAAACATTTTTATATAATCTTACTCCTGGAACTCCTCTTCCCTCTCTCTTAAAATGTTAACCTACTGTGCTTAATTAGGTTTGCTTGCATGAGTCTGCGGGCTTATTTACTGGATAATGAGAGTAAAGGCAACATGAAGAGAGCAACTCCTGCCCAGCAGCCACCAGTTAGTAACAGCTCCACAGCTGGAGGGGCTATTGTGGCCTCTCCCATTCATGGTGGAATGTTGGTTGATAGGTAACCATATCTTCTCTGAGCTCATGAGTCTAATTAGCAGCTCTGTGTGTCCAGAAAACAGCATTTTACAGCACTCTTCTCCATCCTCTGGTTCTTTCTTCTTTCTTCCCCCTTTTCCACAATGTTTCCTGAGCCTTGTGTGGGATGGGGGAGTTACATAGATGTTCTATTTAAGGCCACACACTCAACAGTCACTCTTAGCACTTTAATTAATTACATATCTCTAACCACTACCCACTACAAAAGTAAGCTGCTCTGACTAAGGCTGAAAGCAACACTAATGTACAGGTATAAACATAAATATTTAGAAGGCAGTGTGGCAGTATGTCCATTAGCAAACCAACAGTAAGAAGGTTCTCCTTGGTCTGTGATATCATCAGCTATGGGCTCTGACCAGGTGTGCAGTAGCACTTGTGAAATTCTTCTATGGAGCAGGCCTCGGATCTGATCAGAATGAGGTTGGTTACCCCCAAAACATCCATACCACTATTGCACTAGTCGTCATACCTTGTGTGGTAGGTCAGCATTGTAGCTTGAAGGGTCTACCACTGCGGAAGACCATAGATGACTTTTCTTCTGTAGTGGTGGTGGCTACATACCACCTCTGGCACTATGCAAGAGAGGAAGATCCCAGGTCAGGGCTGGCTTCATATCTCAAAGCCTTGCAATCTAAGTGTGTAATGTCTTCAGCAAAGGGGTCCGTTCTGCCTAATTGCCAAGAGCAATAGCAAACACCTATCTTGTTGGGAGAAGGGCTCTGGGGCCTCCCTGGCCAACAGCTCAAGCATTGCAACCTAAGTGTGTAGTGTCTTCAGCGAAGGGGTCCAGTCTGCCTAATTGCCAAGAGCAATAGCAAACACCTATATTGTTGGGGGGAAGGGCTCTGGGGCCTCCCTGGCCAATACCTCAATAAGGCAGGCGCCTCACACCGAGCACCAAGACTCCTTCTTGTGTTTTTACAAAGATTTGTTTATTTTGTGTATATGGCTCTACTTCAGCCAAAGGAGGGCATCAGATCACATTGTGGTTGGTTGCTGGGAATTGAACTCAGGACCTCTGGAAGAGCGCTAGCCAGTGCTCTTAACCGCTAAGCCATCTCTCCAACCCCAAGACTTCCATTTACTAACCCATGTCATCTTCAAATTTCTTATCAGTAATCTCTCCTGACCACTCTGCAATAATTGTGTGCACCCTTAATCTTGGCATTCTCCAGTCCCTTTCCCCCTTTTTTTCTCCTTCATTTTATACAGTATGTTTATGCATTTGCTATTTATATTCATTAGATTGCCCATTCTATTAAAGGAAAGTATTTGTTTTTCATGAAAATGTGAACTTTGTTCATATTCTTTGAATGAATGAGTGTCATGTAAAATACACTCAAACTGTTGTCCTTCAAGAAATTTACATGCTGGGGAGACAGGCAACTTTATAAATGTCTGATGCAAATGTATGCCATTAGGAAAGCAAAACCTTTTAGAAAGTTTAAAAAGCTTGAAGAAGGCTCTGAAGTCATTACAGACTGAAGTCTATAGTAAAAAATAATTTGTTCCAACTTTGTTTCTCTAGCAAAAGAAATTTTAAAGTAGCTAAACATAAGGTCTATATAGTTGAGGACTGATGAATCATAGTTGAGTAAAGTCTAAATGGTGATGATGCTTCTGTGCCTGGTAGGATATTTAGGTTGGTGAAGAAATTAAACTACAGAATACATATATTATTCATTCATTCAAAAGACAGCTCAGAGACTTGTAATTCAGATAGTCTGAGAGGTACTGCCTCATGCCAGCCTTGGTGGGCCGAGAGTGAAGAGCAATAGAAACTCTGTTAGGAAGATGGCTGAGGAGAGACTGGAGGATAAACTACGCTGCGTCCATGGTACATGCGGCAAGTTAAAAACAAGGACAAAATGAAGGAGATGATTCCATCATAAAAGTGCCAGTTCATGGGGCTGGAGAGATGGCTTAGTGGTTAAGAGCACTGACTGCTCTTCCAGAGGACCCGGGTTCAAATCCCAGCACCCACATGGCAGCTCACAACTGTCTATAACTCCTGTCCCAAACAATCTGATGAAACACATGTAGCCAAAACACCAATGTACATAAAATAAAAAAAATAAATTATTAATAAAAAAATCTCAAAGTCCACTGTAACAGAATTAAAAAAAAAAAAAAAAAGTGCCAGTTCATATAAAAAGCCAGAAGTGCTCACATCCATTTGTCATCTCATCACTCAAGGGGAGGCAGAGGAAGGACACTACCCTGAAAACTCTAAGATGGAGTACACAGCACAGCAGCAAAAACATGGGATGCCCTCTCTAGCAAAGAACTGACTCTGTAAAGTTGGTCTCTTCCCTCTGCTTTCACATGCATTGGGTATGTTTTAGGAGGAAAGCATAGTAGTCTTCTTCATGTACATGAGACAGTTACTGCAGAGACTCAGAAAATCAAGGAGCTGGAGAGAGAGCTCAGCAGTCTTGCAGTGGACATGAACTTGGTTCCCAGCACCCAGATAATGTGGGGTCACAATTGCCTAGTTGTAGAGGTCTGACGCTTGTAGCCTCAGAGGGCACCTATACTCACATGCTTGAATCCACACACAGACACGTGCACATGATCTAAAGTAATCATCAAAAAATAATAAAGATTCTACTGTTATAGTCACTTTCACATTCTGGGTTCTTGTTTTTTGCCAGTGCTTTCATTTGTATCAACATCTTTAGTCCATACACAATTATATTTAGTGGTTTATTATGTTCCCTGAGCCTGTTAAACAATTCCTTAACTGTAGAGGAATTTTAATCCAAAAATTTGTCTGTTGTTGCAAGGGATCACATCTGAAGACATTCCACACACACCTTTAATCCAAAGCAATGAAGGTAAAGTTAGTTGGTGGAAGGAAGTACATAGGTTTGAAAGTGATATCTAATTGACAGGCAAAGTAACAAATCAGAGAAAGATTTGACAGAATGAGTCAGGATAGAATGCACCCAGCTCTCACTAGAGAGAAAAAGGGTGTTTTGGGTTCAGGGAATAGCCACACACTGACCACTTGAACACCAGACTCAGATTGATGGAAATTTATTGAACGCCGAACCAGTTTATTGACCCATCAGGGATCCAGTCTGGATTTGGGAACCAAGACTAGGACCCCAAGCTGTTCTCAGAGTGAGTTTTTAAAGGGAAAAATAACCAGGAAGAATCAGTTCTAATCCATGTGCATTGTGCCTAGGTAGCTAAACAAAGCATTTTAAACTGATTGGCTGGGAGTTAGGTTAGGAGAAACTTGGGGGCTTTCCAGTTTCCCACCATTCTGGGGGAAAGGAACATCATTAATTCAAGCAGAACATTTAACAAAAGCTATTCTTATGTCAGGCCAGCAGAGCCTGAGAACTTGAACTTTGTTTTACCTTATGATTAAGATGGAGACTAAAGACAAAAATGGCTGCAGTTATGCTAGGGCAAGAAGGCCTGGACATGTGATGTTGGTGAGCCTCAGCAAGAGGGCTTATGGAGAGGTGCTGCAGAGGGAGAGAGGAGGTAGGTCTGCTGGGAGCTTGACAGAGACAGGTTGAAGAGCGAGCAAGTTAGACACGGGTGAGGGTAGAAGGAGCCACAAGATTGGAACAGATTGCCAGAGTTAGTTTGAGGCCAAGCAGAACAATTCAGTCAGAGTCCAAGAGATAAGCCATATTGAGTCAGTCAGCTTGGAGAGGAGTTTGATCCAGAACAGCTGAGTTGAACCAGCCAGCCAGAATTCAGAAAGAGCTAGGAAGGGTGAGCTTATTCAGCAGTCAGTCTCAGAGGCTAAAAACATTCTAGACCTAGAATAGATTGTATGGAGGCCAGAAGCTTCTGAGACGAGGCCTAGGTTACCAGAAAGAGGCAGTAAGCCTCCGAAGTGACATAAGGCAGATAAAAGGGCAAGAGTTAAAAAGATGTGGTTTTTGCTTTTTTCCTCTTGTTTTTTCAAGACAGGGTTTCTCTGTGTATCCTTGTCTGTCCTGTTACTTACTCTGTAGATCAGGCTGGCTTCAAACTCAGAGATCTACCTGCCTCTGCCTCCCAAGCACTGAGATTGAAGGCGTGCACCACTGCCAACAGGCAGCCCTTGTGTTCTTGAACAGTACGTTTGTTTCACAGTTTGGATTAGCTGTTTTATTTCCTTGTGATTCAGTCTACATTATGCCTTATTGACAAGAACTGTGGTATGTCTATAATTCGTCAGACCAGATAACACTTGATGTCAATTTGTCCCATCACTGGCATTAGATTACTTGGTTATAATGGTTAAAATAATATATGTCAGGTTTTGTTGGTTGGTGGTTGGGTTTGGTTTTTGGTTTTTGTATTTTGTTCTCTGTGTAGCCTTGGCCTTCAGGGGTTTGTTTTGTTTGTTTTTGGTTTTTCTGTTTTGTTTTTCATTTGGCATTCTTTTTTTTTTAAGATTTTATGTAGATGAGCATTCTGTTTGCGTGTGTGTGTATGTGTGTGTGCGTGTATGCGTGTGTGTGTGTTTGTGTGGCGTGTGTGTGTGTGTGTGTGTGTGTGCGTGTGTGTGTGCGTGTGTGTTTGTGTGTGTGTGTACACCATGTGCATGTCTGGTACCTGAAGAGTCCGCAGAGCAGCTCACACCATCCCCACTCCTCCACGAGAACAGTAAGGGTCCAGGGCAAGTTCTAGACCTTTAAGAGCAGCCCCAAGTGACCTGCTCACTCAGGCCAGGCTCCCTCTTCCAGTAGTCCATTCCCATTTGTAGTTCATCTGAGTTTTTTGGTTCAATGATGATTCACACTTTTAAACTAATACTATATGTCTTGATTATTGTTGCTCTGGAGTAAGTTTTCACCTGGGACAAGTTGCTCATTCCCCTTTGCGGTTTCTCTGCATAGCTGGTGCCCTTTGAGTAGTCCAGCAGGCTTACTTTGCTGCTTACCACATGGTTTGGCTGTTCTGAAGTCTTCTGAGGTTTGTTTTCAAATATGGCTTATCCTGTAATAGTTTGAGCCTTTCAGATCTTGTTTCTATGGTATGTTAGGTGGGTCTGCCACACACAGTGCTTCTGTGGGTTAGTGCTACGTGAATTAGGTTTTCACTCTGTCAGTAGAAACAGACATCAGCCCAGAGTACCATGACTTCCCTCTGATCCCTTCAAGTAATTGTTTCCCATCCTTCAGGGTGCTGCTCTAACAAATGCCTGTCCTGCCTCTGGTCTTCTCCAAGACTCTGTACTCTTTGCTCCCTTGGCAGTCAGCCTTTGGTCTTGTGTCAGCTACTTTTCTCTTTCTGCGACAGAAGTAAAGTAAGGGAGAAGGAGTGTTTGGCCTCCCAGTTCAAAGGAGTGCATCTCATCCTCTAGCGAAAGCAAGATGGCATGGGAGGCTTGGTCCATGATGCTGACAAGAGACATAAAGGTGAATGCCAGTCCTGGCATTCCTCCATCTTCCTTTTTATTTGTTTGTTTATTCATTCAGTGTGCACATTTGTATGAGTATGGCCGAAGAACAGCCTCGGGTGTTGGTTCTTACCTTGCATCCTGTTTGATAGTCTCTTGTGTATCCATGCACACACTATAGGCTAGCTAGCCGTTGAGATGCTCCTGTCTCAGTTTTGAATCTTCTGGTAGGAGCAGTGGATTCAGATTTTTGTCTGCTACTTCTTCTGTTCTTACATGGGTTCTGGGCCCCAAACTCAGGCCTTATGCCTGCAAGGCAAGTGCTCCATCTGCTAAACCATCTCTCCAGTCCCCTTTTCCTCTCTGGGACCGAAGCTCATGGTCTGGTACTGGTCACACACATTCCAGGTGTCCCTCTTCTGTTAAACTGGTCTGGAAACTGGTCAAGGATACACCAAGGGTGTGCCTCACTAGTAACCCAGGTGTTGGTTTACTCACAGATCCCTGGCTACCTTGATCTCCCCACACTCTCAGTCTTATCTCATCCTGTTACCTAAGGTAGTCCCATGTTCTGCCGCCTGTCCCCACCTCTGCACAGTGGCCTGAACATGTTCTCGAGGTGATTATAAGGTTCACTTCTTGTTTCCTGATTCTCAGAATCATTCTCTTCTATTGTCCTTTGTCATTGTCTAGTATCTTGAGAATAGTGTACTTTCCCACTTCAGGTTATTTCAGGTAGGAAGCTAACCCATTCCCTTTTACTCCATCTTGACTGGTAAAAGGATAGCCAAAGATTTTGAAAGGTGAATAAAGCCAGTTCAATAAAGCTGTTCATTTAATTTTTTTCCACTGTTTTTGTTTGTATCTTGATTTAGTTTAGTGGTAAATTTATTGGTTTAAGTAAATGTTGTGTCGCTGTTACAGCTCACCTCTGAATACTGACTTGCTAAATAGCCCAGACTTACTAGAAACAACTACCGGTGATGTAGCAAGGACACCAGACACTGCACCAAACGATCCTAATGTAACCACCAGGTCAAGTGAGTTAGAGGAGCCCAACGTTGACTACGAGGGTAAGTACTTGTTCTCTGATATATCAGTGACATTTAAAACACTTTTATTGCATGGGTTTATTTGATGGGGTATGCCATTCTGTGCATGTGGAGATCTGAGGCAACTTTGGGGTCACTTCTCTCCTTCTGCCATGTGAGTTCCAGGAATCAAACTTAGATCCACATCCTCAGGCTTCAAATAAAGCACCATTATGAGCTATCACCAGCTTTTGATTACATCCTCTTTTGAAGCAAGATATTTAAACCACTTCTCCAAAAATGTGTCTTAACAGGTTAGTTGAGAATACGTAAATTCTCTTGCCTTTTGATTTAAGGAGAACACTGGAGAAAGTTTAAGATAACATAATTTCATATTATTACTGAGCTGTGCTCTGAGCTAAGATAACATAACATTGTAAGATTTATGATATGAATAATAATACATTTATGATTGTTTATTCTGGGTGTTCACTTATTCTTTGAGTATAAATTAAGAAGCTAATGGAAGCAGGAATACAAGGGTCATGAGTTTCAGGCCAGCCTGGCTGTGAATAGTAAACCCAGTATCTGAAAGTTTCCTCAAAGAGCTCCTGGGGCATAGATTGAGTGGATGTTTTGTCTTCAGCGTTTTTAGCTCCCAGAAGACACTTGCTATTAATGCCTAGTTACTAAAAAGAAAATGCAAAGTGAATGCTGCTTTCCTTCATTCTTCTCAGGGATACAAAGTGGAAAATACATTGCTCACGGAAAAGATGTGTTTCTGTAAGCTTGGTTTGGTTGTAAAGTGTAAATTGTTTTAAACAGGAGTCTCCTGTTTCAGCTCAGTATCATAGGGTTCATTTTCAGGCAGCTTTTATTTGGTTCTTGCCAATTTTGGTTCTGCCATGGGAAAAATTAGATAACATCTTTAAGGAACTCACAGAAAAGTGTAAGTACTCTGTCGCCTAAATAAAGTCTTTAGAGCACTACAGTGGTATTTAGTCATTCGGGATGGGAGTGTTAGAGACAAATCGGTGTTCTGCTTCACCAGGCATGCTTCAGTACCACTGGTAAGTGGACATGAAATCCTAAGCAAGCACCGTAAATACCCTACTAAGCAAGCCTTGTAGCACTTCATGATATTGTTTGTAACTATTCCATCATGTTTAAACTTGCAAAAAGAGTTAAATTATCATGTTGGTAACTGTGAAGTAATGTCATTTAGTTTTCTAAAGGCCGTAAGTTATTGAATATCCTTCACAGGGCTGGAGAGAGATGGCTCAGAGGTTAAGTGCACACACACTCTTGCAGAAGGTCTGAGCTTGCTCACAGTAGCCTGTAACTCCAGCTCTGGGCATCAACCCTGACCTCCAGTGGCAACCTGCACACACATGCATCTACCCACACACAAGCATTCCCATACATGTAATTAAAAATAATAAAAAAATTTGTTTAAGCCATTCTCCATTACTGTTTGTCAGATATTAGTGTTTCCTCTGCCATCAGTTTTTTAGGTAGTTAATTTTGGTAACATTACTCTGGACTCCACCTTCTGTTGGAATTGGTTTCCCTTCCTTATCTTGAGAAGATACAAGATAACAAACCAAAGCCATCAGGGTCTAGACCCTGCCTGAAGCAGCACTCCCTTAAAGCAAAGTACTTCTAGGGTCAGAATGAAAATAGTCTCCTGTTAGGAGAACTCCTCAGGGGAGATGTGAACAAACTCTACTCCCTGCTCATAAAGTCCCCAGGACACACCAAAGTGTGATCCACCAGAGGTCACCCTGGGTGACCAGTGAGTTCATTGGACTTACTTACAGAGTGTGGGTGAGAAGTTACAGGTGAGTGTTGGTGGCCCTGAGACAAATCTGCACCAGCAAAGCTGTTAGCTCCCTAACAGCAATGTAAATGGACCCCTAGTAGAGGATCTTCCCCAGCCTGTATACTCTAGCACCTCTCTCAGATACCTTCTCTGCAGCCATGTGCAGTTAGGATAAAATTGTATCCACATGGCTAGAAGGATTGGCTGGATACCTCCTTCTGTGAGGAAATGTCAGCAGTCCACAAGGGCGGTCATGGTGGACTCACACAGGCACTGTTGGTCTCTTAATAGGGTGGCTATTTGGCACAACGGACTCTGTTCTATGTCTTCTTTATGGAGATGGAACTATTGATTTTATTTATATTCTATTTTATATAAATTTTAAAAGTTTAGCTGTTCCTTCAGTGCCATAATAATATTGTATTGCCAGACAATTATTGTGTATGTAATTGTTAGCAGATTGTATTCGGATAACATGGTATAATGAAATAGGGATCTCTATAGTAATTAAATACGGGTCTAGTAAGATGGCTTAGCTGGGGAAGTGCTTGCTGCACAAGTCTGACGGTAGGAGTTTGATCCCAGGAGCCCATATAGAAGTAGACAAAGAGAATGAACTCAGCAGTTGTTCTCTGACCTCCGCTCATACAAGATGGCACGTGCACACTCCCTCTCACACACGTCATGCGCATAGAATAACAGTAAATAAAAATTTAAAACACTTAGCTATGGCAATTCAGTGTATACTTTGAAATCATATATAAGGTCATTTATAGTGCTTTACCGGTAAATCTTAGAGGAGAAATTTACAAGTGTAGAAAAGCAAATTTTGTATCAATGAAAGGAAACTATTTTAAGTTCCTTCTGCCATACCCGAGATATGGATCCTAAGAGTTAGTGTGTTTCTCATTGTTGGAAGTGTTCAAGAAGATCTTGAATGCTATGGAAGCACTGAAGGAAGACTCTTCTAGACAACAGGGGTCTCCTTGGTGTGACTTAGTTCACGCTTACACCATCTGCCTTCTCAGTGGAGTAGTCAGAGCGTTGTTGTTGTTGTTGTTGTTGTTGTTGTTGTTTTAAGATTTATTTATTTATTATGTATATAGTATTTGGCCTGCAGGCAGCACCAGATCTCATTTTAGATGTTTAGGAACCACCATATGGTTGCTAGGAATTGAACTCAGGACCTCGAGAAGAGCAGCCAGTGCTCTTAACCTCTGAGCCACCTCTCCAGCCGGAGCGTTTTTTATATTAAGAGTGAAAGTCTTGGAGATTGGGGAGATGGCTCCACCGGTAAAGACATGTACATGTACAGTCTCACTCTGTAAAGACATGAGGCTCTGAAGTTCATATTCCTAGATCCACATGAACTCCAGGCATGACAGCACATGTCTGTGACCCCAGCCTGGCAGAGGGTTGGGCAGACACAAGAGAAGCTCCAGAACTGATTGGCTAGACAGTCATTAATGAAATTATTAACCAGTAGACTGGCTGGAGTCTCCACCCTCCACAAAGAGGAGAACAGGTAACTCCATACATTCACAGGGCCTTTTCAGAAAAGCCCCACAGCCCCATGGAGTGTGGTGGACCTGTCTGTCCACATCACTATAGGCCTTCAAGTGTGGTTTTCTAGCACTCAGAAGGTCACTTATACAATTTTTGAACGTTTAACTTCAACAGCATACAAACACTTTAAAAGTAAACTTGGATTAGACACACATTCACACATTTTGTTTTTAAACCGGTCCTTGTAATTGTTCTGAAGAGCAGACACAAGCTTGGAGCAAAGGAATTTTGAAGAGGGACAGAATATTTTATATCAGAGGAGAAAAGGCTTGGAGAGGCAGGGCATCGGGCTCCAGCCTCCTACCCACTCAAGTTGATCTCTTCCCCTCCAGCTGTTGCAGCTGCTCACTGCACAGTTTGTGTAGCACCTGGAGTCTGTCCTTTGGGTTCTGCTGAAGGCTTTGCCTGGGCTGCTACACTTTCACATGGCCTTCCTAGGTCTAACTCTCTTTATAATCTGGCTAGTGTTGGAGGCACATGACAGGAAAACTTTCTCCTCTAGAAATCACTGAGTATGCTGTGGAAAACAATATGTCACATTGAAAAAACAAGACAGTCCACCACGGAGCTCCAGGGTTGTCTGCTTAGTCTGATAGAAAAATGCATTGCCTTATCATTTGTCAGTAGAGCAAGTGCTGTCATCTCCTTTGCCTCCCATTTCCACAGTCCCTTGGGCACCCAGGAAGGTGAAAACCAAAAACGAAGAGATTGAGAGAAGGTTGGGACAGATGACAGAACACCTTGGTGCAGGAGACTATAGGGGTGCAGGTGATACCTTGAGGGCTGTGTTGTACTGGGAAGTTTTATAGGTACTGCCATCTTGGTTTATTGCTTGTTGCATTAACCAAGATGGTGGTAAAATCACATGGCCTTCACTATCTTGAGTCACTAGCCAACATGGTAACCAAGCCACATAGTTCCCTCCATCTTGACAGTGACAAAGCCAGACGGTTACTTTCCATTGTGGTGAGTTGAGTCTGTGCTAAAATAAGCCTCCCATTGGGGCACAGGTCCATGTGGGATCCACACACTTCAGACTAAGTGGAGATTCTCCCTCCTTTTCTTTAAAGCCAAACCTCCTGTAAGGGTAGTACACATGGCCAAGGTGTGTAGGCACAGAAAAGCAAAACAAAGACACAGGAAAGCATTCCGTGTTCTTAGCCAAGGGAAGGAGTGGGGTACATATATCCCACCACAGTTGTAATTGTGAACATAGAACAGTGTCATCTGATCTCATGTTGAACTCTGCAGGGCTCCAGGGTATAACTGTTGCTGGCAGAGGAGCCTGTGAAAGAAGCAGAAGGAGGTCTGCTCAGTGGTGGTGTGCGATGCTGTTGCTCTGAGAGCACAGGGAGAACTGGGAAGGAGAAAGTTACCTTGGCACCATTATGTCTCATCTGAGCATAGTGTTGGCCGAGATCAGACATCTGTGATTCTGATCTTGGCATCATTTAAGACCCTCAGAACCAATTTCTTGAAAATAGTTAATTCTTGCCTGGCGTGGTGGCGCACACCTTTAATTCCAGCATTCAGGAGGCAAAGGCAGGTGGATCTCTATGAGTTCAAGGCCACCCTGGTCTTCAGAGTGAGTCCAGGACAGCCAGGGCTCTGTTACACAGAGAAACCCTGTCGTGGAAAACCACCAAAAAAAAAAAAAAAAAAAAAATTAATCCTCATTTAAAAGCTTAGCAACCTTGTGTGGCACTTCTACCTAGTTAGAAAAGCAACTGCCTGGGAACCTCATAGTCTTAAGGCAGTGACAGACCTAACCACACCAAGTGCTTATCTGCCCTCCCTTCCCCCAAACCTGATCCAAAGTTCCCAGGTTCTCCGAGGGAACCATGGTAGGAAAAGAAAAAAAAATCCTATGTCCAGAGAGAACTTGAGTTAAACTTAGCATTTAGCTCCTATCTCAAGACCATCAGCCACAAAAGTCTAAAAGGAAATAAGATCTGAGGCACTCTCTTCCTCTCTCCCTGTTTGTCTTTTTTTTTTTTTTTTTTTTTTGAGATGGGTTTCTTAGCTCAGGCTGGTCTTGAACTCAAAGAGATCTGACTGCCTCTGCCTCTAGAGTACTGGAGTTAAAGGTGTGTGCCAACATCACCACGGTTTTCTTAGAGTAGGGAGGAAGGGAAGGTAATCTCCAATTTCATCTGATAAATGAAGTCCCTTTCTCCAATAGAAGATATAGCCAATTATCTTAGCCAGTGTTCTATTTCTGTGAAAAGACACCATGATCAAGGTAACTCTTATTTAAAAAAAAAAAAAAAAGGTATTTGATTGGGGCTGGCTTACAGTTTCAGAAGTATAGTCCCTTATCATCATGGTGGGAAGCATGGCCGTATGCAGGCAGAGATGGCGCTGGGGAGGTAGCTGAGAGTTCTACATCTGGATCTGCAGGCAGTAGGAAAAGAAAGAGCCTCTGGACTTGGCTTGGGCTTTTGAAACCTCAAAGCCCACCTCCAGTGACATACTTTCTTCAACAAAGCCATACCTACTCCAACAAGGATACATCTTTTAATTCTCAAGTAGTGTCTCCCTGATGACTAAGAATTCAAATAATACAAGTCTGTGAAAACCAAATATTTTTGTTTGTTTTTGTTTTTCAAGACAGGGTTTCTCTGTGTATCCCTGGCTGCCCTGGACTCACTTTGTAGACTAGACTAGCCTTGAACTCACAGAAATCCACCTAAGAGCACATCTCATCTGCCTCCCCAGTGCTGGGATTAAAGGTGTGTGCCACTGCACCTGGCTGTGGAGACCATTTTTATTGAGTGTACCACATCAGTCTGTCCTGAGCATGAGATTCTTGTTGCCAGCAAGAGTAAAGGTGGCTAGGAGTTGGTAGACTCAGTTCTCATGAGACCCTTGAATTCAGGCCAGAAGACCAAAGGTTTACAGACAGACCAGCCCCAGTACACATGAAACAACAGTACTTTATCAGTGTGGATTTGGTTTCGTTTTTAGTTTTTTCAGTACCTGTTGAGTTGTAAGCACAAGTCCCAGTGAGCTATCAGAGAGAATTGTAGTTGCACTTGCAGTTTTCCTAGAGCTTTTATTTTTGCTGTTTCCTAACCTGGCTTTCAAGTATGAGGGTCCCTGGGGTGGAGATTTCTTGTACTCCAAGTTAACCTCTTGGTCACCTCTTGTCAGGTTGGTACAAATCCCTCACTAGGTCCAGGAGCCTGCTAATGAGATGTATGAGGGGTCATCTTAGCACCGATGGACATGTGGACTGAGGCTTTGCTGTGACTCATGCTGAGAGTCCATCTCATTCACTTTCATGCACCAGGGTATCCCAAATGCCAAGCAAATGTTTAGTCACTCCTTATAATTTTTCTTACCTTGTTCTGTGCACAGGGTTGCCTGGTCACTGCAGTGCTCTCCTGGGCCCTTCCTCACATTGCTGAGAAATTTTCTATCCTGGGATAGTTACTGATCCAAGGAATATCATTCACTGACAACCTGGGATCCACCACAACAGGGCTATGGGACATGTCTCCCCAAGGGAAGGGATCTAAATACTCCCAGATGGGTTTGAAATCCAGGATGCGTACCCAAATTGTTATAAAAATATTCTTTTAGTCACTAGCACAACAAGTAACTTGACAAGGCAGTTGCAAAAGGTGCTTAGCCATCCAGACCAAGCAAGCAAGCACACCAGAATGGGAAGTTTACCCTGTCACCCTACTAGTGGAAGGAAGCTCTGCCTTACAGTCTGATGTGATTGCACCTATTCGATGCAAAGGGGACAGTGAAACAGAGTCGAGTCTGGCTTCCTGTAGTTACCTGAACTGGAATGCACCCAGCTCGGTGACTTGTCTCAGGAAGAAAAGACTTTCTCATGGTAAGAGTAGGTACAAATAGGAGCCAGA
Source organism: Lophiomys imhausi (assembly GCA_907164525.1). Classification (NCBI taxonomy): domain Eukaryota; kingdom Metazoa; phylum Chordata; class Mammalia; order Rodentia; family Muridae; genus Lophiomys; species Lophiomys imhausi. The sequence goes on from CAJQZJ010032114.1 coordinate 7,223,425, forward strand.
TTTTTTTTTTTTTTTTGTTACTCGTTTGTTCTGTATCTCAGGATGTTTGTCAGCCAAGCATCTTTAGTTCAGAAACAAGAAAATATTAGTTTAGCAGTGCAAACTCAGTTGAGTCAGTCCTTTAGAGCATAATAAAGGCAGAAATAGGAATTAAACACATGGGTAGAGGAGGGTTCATTTAGTATAGACCAGTATTGAGTTAGTGACTTTTAGCCCTGTACATTAAGATCCCTGGAGAGTTATGGAGAGATTAAGAGTTGATCAGTATTAGAGGCTTGCTTCTAGAGCAGAGGTTCTCAACCTGTGGGTCGCAACCCCTTGGGGGGGTCAAACAACCTTTCACAGGGACTGTAGTAAGATATCCTGCATATCAGAAATTTACATTGCAATTCATAACAGTAGAAAAATTACAATTATGAAATAGGAACAAAAATAATTTTATGGTTGGGATCACCACAACATGAGAGACTCTATTAAAGGGTGGCAGCATTAGGAAGGCTGAGGACCACTGTTCTAGAGAGTCTGATAAAATTATTCTTTACCATTGAGATGACTTAGTGAGTAAAGATGCTTACCAGGTAAGCCTGGTGGCCCGAGTTCCATCCACAGAACCCATGGTGGCAAGAAAGAATTGAAAAGATACAACCAGCCAGGCGTGGTGACGCACGCCTTTAATCACAGCACTCAGGAGGCAGAGGCAGGTGGATCTCTGTGAATTCAAAGCCAGCCTGGTCTACAGAGTGAATTCCAGGACAACCAAGGCTACCCAGAAAAACCCTGTCTCAAAAAACCAAAAAAAAAAAAGATGCAACCAACCTCTCAGAGATGTCCTCTGACCTACACGTTTGCACACACGCACACACTAGAACCAAACATTTTTTTTAAAAGATTATTCTAGGACAAGTCCAGTTAGTCAGAGTTTCTTGAAGGCAATCGATATGATTCTAGTGCTCAGCCAGAGAGAGAACCCACTGAATTTATTGACAGGCATTTTCAAAAGATCCATTTGACCCAAAGGGCATAGTTCCATAGAACCCTCTCCTAATTGATTGTGTAGAAAGCAGAGGCATTCAATAGCTATTTTGTCAAGAGACAGTAAAAATTCAAAGTCACACTAAATCTTTGTGATGTGAGATTATTATAGTGCAGTTATTTACTCCCTACCCACCCCCCCCCCCAGACAAGGTCTCACCATGTAGCTCTGACTGTCCTGGAACTCACTGTATTAGCCATGTTAGCCTCAAACTCATGGAGATCCAACTGCCTCTGCCCTCCAAGTACTGGAACTAAAGATGTGCACCACTATAACTGGCAGGAGGGTAGTTACCTTAAATAAGGTTCATTTAATTGTACTTAGGTTTGATGATATGAGTCATCAGATAAAAATGCTTGCTACTGCTCCCAATATGTAATTCGTTGAATGAATTAGCAAGTAAGTATATGTATGCTCTTTTATAGTCTCTTCAGATATGTGTAGTTTGGGGTAATTTATATAGAGTGGAGCAGAAATAAAGGTAGCCAAGTACTGAGGTTAGACATGAACTTGAGATGAGGTTAAAAAGAAAAGGCACAACCACAGTGATGTCTACCTTCTGAGTGTCTGGACTGGACACCCTAAGTGCATATGCAATCGAGAGTCCTTGCCTTCCTGTACCATTGGGTTTTAGCAGCTATGTGAACACAGGACAGTGTACCTACTTTTGATTAGCTTTTTTGTTTTATTTTGTTTTTCGAGACAGAGTTTCTCTGTGTATCTCTGGCTGTCCTGGACTTGCTCTATAGAACCAGGCTGGCCTCGAACTCACAGAGATCCACCTGCCTCTGCCTCCCGAGTGCTGAGATTAAAGGCATGCGCCACCATGCACAGCCATTATAGACAGTTTCGAACTGCTGTGTGGGTGCTGGGATTTGAATCCCGGTCCTTTGGAAGAGCAGCCAGTGCTCCTAACCGTTGAGCCATCTCTCCAGCCTCTGCCTGGCTAACTTCTATTTTTATTTTATGTGTATCGGTGTCTTGCCTACATGTATGTCTGCATCTTGCGCATGCCTTGGCTGTAGAAGCCAGAGAGGGCATCAGATCCCATAGGACTGAAGTTACAGATGGCTGTGAGCTGCCAAGCTGCTGTGTGGATGCTAGAAAGTGAACCTGGGTCTCTCATAGTAGCAGCCATTGCTTTTAACCACTGAGCCATCTTTCCACCCCCTAACTTTTCTTTTAAAAAAAATTTAAAAAGTTGGATTCATACTATGTAGCCCACAATGGCCAAGAACTCACCATGTAGAATGGGCTGGCCCTGACCTCACAAAGATCTGCCTGTCTGCCTCCTATTGCTGAGATTAAGGCTTGTGAAACCATGTCCAGCCTCAGGATTAACTTTTTTTTTCTTTTCTTTTTTTTTTTTGAGTCTGTTTCACTATGTAGAGCAGGCTGACCTCGAAAGAGCTCCCTGTCTCTAAAGCCATGCATCACCAAGCTTGGCCCCCTCAGAATAACTCTTAATTGAGTTATTAGAGAGTTATTGGAAAATTTTGTGTCCATCTGGGTCATTCCACTTTTAATTTAGGAAAAACAGAACTTCAGTGTATACCCTCATCTAACTGTGAGAGCCAGGCAGACTAACGAGAAGTTGTGTTTTGTTTTAGCATTAAAAAATGACACAGAGAAGCTCAGACAGCTCGAAATGGAGCAGAGCATCTTCCCATCCCCTCGACCTACCATTGACATTAATGTCAACAGCCAGGTATGGGATCTCTTCTATGTCTGCTTGTTATATGGTGTCATGGTTCCCAGAAACACCTCCTTTCCCAGACAGTTGTCTTAATTTGCTTTCTGTTACTTGACAAAGACTGACCAAAAGCATCTTGGAGAGGAATGGATTTATTTCATCTTACAGCTGACCATCCTTCTTGAAGGGAAATAAGGGCAGGAACTCAAGGCAGGAAGTGAAGCAGAGGCCATGGAGGGGTGCTGCTTACTGGCTTGTTCTCCATGGCTCGCTCAGTCTGCTTCCTTCCATAGCCTAGAACGACCTACCCAAGGGCAGCAGTACGCACAGTGGACTGGTCTCTACTACACCAGTCATTAATCAAGAACTGTCCACAGGTTGCCGATAGGCCAACCTGATGGGGGAGTTTTCTGAATGGAGATTCCCTCTTGTTAGGGTGACAGGAAGAGGAACCAGCACAGCAGTACTGTGTCATTTTTGGTGGGAAATCTGTCTGCTGGAGCTCCCATTTTAGAGGGTGAAATGTATGGATATGTAGGAGGGAAGGAAGAAATTTCCATGACAACATTAAGAAATTATGGTGCTGAACAGGGCTGGGCTCAGTGGATGGTGCTGAAGAGATGATTCAGGGGCTGAGAGAGCATTGTTGATCTTGCAGAGGACCCAGGTTTGATTCCATGCACCCACATTGGCAACTAACAACCATCTAGAACTCCAATTTCAGATACCCTCTTTGGAGCTCTATGTGCACCAAACACACATGTGGTGCACATATATACATTCAGGCAAAACACTTATACACATAAAATAAAAATAAATCTCAGAAAAAGTATTTAAAGTCAGAAGCAGGCATATCTCAGTGAGTTCAAGGCTAGCCTAGTCTACATCGTTTCAGGCCAGCCAGGGCTACCTAGTGAGACACTCTCTTAAAAATAAATAAAATTTAAGGTCTCTCATGATGAGTGTTTATCTGTTTGCTTGCTTGCTTGTTTTTTCAAGACAGAGTTTCTCTGCGTAGCCCTGGCTGTCCTGCAACTTATTCTGTAGAGCAGTCTAACCTGGAACTCAGAGATCCACCTGCCTTTGCCTCCCGAGTGCTGGAATTAAAGGTGTGTACCATCACCTAACTCATGATTATTTTTTTTTAAGACATACTGAGAGACTGGAGAGTTGGTCAGTGGCTAAGAGTACTGACAACTCTTTCATAGACCTGAGTTTGATCCCCAACACCCACATGGAGGCTCACCCAAATAGTACTACCTCTTACTGCAGTCCCAGGGTATCCAATGCCCTCTCCTGACTATTGTGTTCTCACACACATACAGATAAGTATACGCACATAATTTAAAAAAAATGAAAAAGCATTATTGGGCTAGCTAAAAGTCATAGATTAAGTGGTTTGTATATATTTTTTATCTTAATAGCTTGTGTTTCTGAGACTTTGAAATGAGGGCTGTTGTAATGTACAAGTAATGATTAAGAAGTACTCAAGTCTGCAGCATAGAAGTCTTCAGGAAAGCAAGAAAATGTCATTGTGTTTGAATGACCCATCATTGTAAAGGGACACAGAATTGCTGGGAGCCAAGTTTGGTGGTTTCAGGGCTATAATCACAGGCACCTGGGAAGTTAAAGCAGAAGAGTCAGGCACTCAAGGTCCACCAATGATTTCAGCATCAGCCAGGACAGTTTAGTGACACTGTGTTTCTAAAATAAAACCAAAAAAGAGGGAGATGCCCAAGATCTTAGGTTCAGTCCCCAGTAACACACAGACAGACAGGAACACAGATTGCTAATAGGAGAGAGGAGACTGCAGGCAAGGTCAAATCTTAAAAAGTGATTCTCAGCCAGGCAGTGGTGGCGCACGCCTTTAATTCCAACACTTGGGAGGCAGAGGCAGGCGGATCTCTGTGAGTTCGAGGCTATCCTGGTCTACAAAAGTGAGACCAGGACAGCCAGAGCTGTTACAGAGAAACCCTGTCTCGAAAAACCAAAAAAAAAAAAAAAAAGTGATTCTCAGACTTTTTTTATATCACAATTACATAGGAAAGCTTGTGGACTTAGGGCCAGATCTGCTTGTGTGTTCCTATAATCGTAGCCTTTGGGTCCTGAAGCAAGAGGACTACCAGCTCAAGTAGGTATTATATAGGGAGAATCTCTCAAAATACAAAATTTAAGTTCAGATTTTGGGTGCTACCTAGAGTTTTAAATAGAGACCACATTGAGAAACATAAAAATTAAAATAAGTACATCAAATTTGTTCAAACCTGGAAAATGGTATGGTATTCAGACCCATGTCTAGCAGCTATCCTGCCATTAATTATTATTTAAGTAAAGCAAAATGTTAAATGTATATAGATAGCTCATATTTCTTTTAATTGTATTAATCTGCCTCTCTTCATTTCTTTTTTTTAATTGTTTTTTTCATTTTGTGAATTTCACATCATGCATTCTATTCCCTCTCCTCTCCCACCTCCCCTCAGACTCACCCTCACATTAAAAAAAAATCTCATTGTGGAAGCTGTAGTGTGGCTCACAATATTCCCTTTTGTCAACATGTTTTTGCTTGAAAATGTTCATTATAATGACTTCTTAGTCTAGTATGAGGCCTCTGGCTTCTACTTTTTCAATTCTGGAACCTCATTGGGACTCCTTTTACATAGACTATCATTGTTCTGTGTCATGGAGATCCTGTAGTTTTGGGTCTGTGGAACTGACCTCTTCATGCACTCCAGCAGTTCATCCATGGGGTGGGCCAATTCAAATCCCTGGTTCTGGGCCTGCAATCCCCAATTGCAGAGCCTGCTCTCCTGAGTGCTGCAGCATGTGAGGAGCATGGACAGCTCTCCTGCTCTTGTGATCCCATCATGGCCAGATCTCCTATCTGTCCACCTCTGGTGATGAGGGTAAAAGGGAGGGGAGATGATCTCTCCCTCAACAACAACACCACAAAGCAGACAAAAGGCTGAGCTGGCTCTCCCATACTCACTCCCTTGGGGCTGGCTCACCTACAACCCAACTCCTCTCATCCAGGGTCAGGCAGGGTTCTTTTAGTCTCTGGCTTGCTTCCTGTTCTGGGAGCCCATCTGGTGCTGGACTTGTGGTTGACACAGGCCAGCTCCCCTTCTGGACTCCATGACGCTGAACTGGTGTTGGTATTCAGCTTGCTTTTCCTCCCCCAGGAATGTTAGGATACTGTTCATTCATATGTTCATAGGTCAGAACACTGAATGTAGACATGGCCTCTCTCCTCTCTGCCACCTAATGATGTACATGTGACATAGTAGCCATGTCTGTAGTGCCTCTAGGGTCAGGCCTTCATTTATTTCTAATAGTTAATTTTTAATTACAGTGTGTTTATTACATGGATTGTTACATACAATTTGTTACAGAAAGTCACCTCCTTCCCTGGTGACACCTCCTGAGTTAGAAGCATGAAATGTGAATGGTCAGGACCTTTACCCATCTCAATACCTAATGCCCTGTCTTTAAAAAGCTGGGTTACTGAAATGCTTGAATTAAAACATTCATGGAGAATATGTAATACTTGCTAACATTTACCCCAGGTAGGTTTCAGATTAGACACTCTAGGGGCCAGTCCATTTTATTCTGAAGCTCTTTATCTGCAGTAGATGTTTTTTTTTTTTTTTTTTTTTTGGTTTTTTTTTTTTTTTTCGAGACAGGGTTTCTCTGAATATCTCTGGCTGTCCTGGACTCGCTTTGTAGACCAGGCTGGCCTCGAACTCACAAAGATCCGCCTGCCTCTACCTCCCAAGTGCTGGGATTAAAGGCGTGCGCCACCACCGCCCGGCTTGCAGTAGATGTTTATAGGAGTTAAGTGTCTGGAACAGGAGGTAGCTGTTTAAGGCATGTTATTTCTTGGTCATCAGAATGTGAACTTTCAACATTCCCATTTCCACTTAACTATGGCTATCAAAAGTGATTATATCTTTTAACATTCAGGAAGAAGTGGTAAAGTTGACTGAGAAATGTCTTAATAATGCCATTGAGAGCCCAGGATTGAATGCAGTAAGGGCTCCTCCTGACTTCAAGAGTAATATTTTGAAGGCCCAAGTAGAAGCCGTGCATAAGGTAAGCTTCCTTTTAATGGTCCTGACATATGCTGGCTAGTTTTGTGTCAGCTTAACACGAGGTATAGTAATCAGAAAGGAGGAGGCCTCAGCTAAGACAACGCCTCCAAAAGATTGGGTTGCAGGCAAGCCTGTAGGGCACTAGAATAATAATTCTTTTTTTTTTTTTTTTGGTTTTTCGAGACAGGGTTTCTCTGAATATCTCTGGCTGTCCTGGACTCGCTTTGTAGACCAGGCTGGCCTCGAACTCACAAAGATCCGCCTGCCTCTGCCTCCCAAGTGCTGGGATTAAAGGCGTGCGCCACCACCGCCCGGCTTTCTTAATTAGTGATCAATGTGGGAGGGCCCAGCCCTCTGTTGGCAGGGCCACCTCTGGGCTGGTGGTCCTGGGTTCAATAAGAAAGCAGGCTGAGCAAGACATGGATAGTAAAACAGCAAGCAGCACCCTTCCATGGCCTCTGCATCAGCTCCTGCTCTCAGGTTCCTGCCCTACGTGAGTTCCTGTTCTGACTTCCTCCAGTGATGAACAGTGATGTGGAAGTGTGAGCCAAATAAGTAAGCCCTGTCCTTCCAAGTTGCTGTGGTCATGGTGTCCCGTCACAGCAACAGTGACCCTGACTAGGGCATGATAACATGGAAAGAATGCGGGAGTGCAAGTGGCAGTGAGAAGTTCCTCGATAATGAAAGCCTTTGCCAAGTCTGAATTCAGACTCAGGCTGCAGTCAGACTGCAGTGCTGAAGATTAAAGATGGTCTGTGTAGAAGCCACTTTAAAAACAAACACAAAGCCTGTGCCTTTGAAATGAGTTGCTAGGTTCCTTTCACTTTTATACAACCACTAAGCATAGTGACTTCATTTTTTTTTTCTGAGACAGGGTTTCTCTGTGTATCCCTGGCTGTCCTGGACTCACTCTGTAGACTAGGTTAGCCTTGAAGTCACGGAGATCTGCCTGCCTCTGCCTCCCGTGTGCTGGGACTAAAGACACTCCACCACACCCTAGCCATAGTGACTTTTTTGAGGGTTTTTTTTTTTCAATATTAAGCTTCTAATCCTACATCTTCTTTATCCATCCATTACCCTCATTTTAGCAAGATTTTGATTCAGTTAGCAATAGGACTGATGTGTAAGAAGAGCTGCGTGTGACTTGGTGAAGGCTATAACATGGACCTCCCCTGCAGGGTACGGCTGCCTGGCTCTCCCAATTGCCTTTTCTTTGCCTTCAGACTTATCTTCCATACAAAACTAGCATAGACGCCTGCCTCACCACGTAAGGTTGTCAGCTCTAATTTCATAGTTTCCTATGGATGAGAACCTTCTCCATTTCTATCCCAGGCTTTGAAGAGAACTGAGATGTCTTCAGCTATTGTGCTGGCTACTGCTTTGTCAGCTTGACATAGCTAGAGTCATCTGAGAAGAGGGAACCTCAGTTGAGAAAATGCCCAACCACATTGGCCTCACTCTGGAAGTCTGGGGGGCATTTTCTTGATTAATGATTGATGTGGGGAGTCAGTGCTACCGCTGGGCAGGCTAATCAATGCATGTACAGCAAGCCAGCAGACACCCCTCCCCAGTGGCCTCGACATCAGCTCCTGCCTCTAGGTTCCTAGCTTCAGTTTCTGCACTGGCTTCCCTGGATGGTAAACTACAAAGCTAGAAGATGGAATAAGCCATTTCGTCCCCACGTTACCTTTGGTCGTGGTGTTTTATCACAGCAATAGAAACCCAGAAACTGCCATATTGCTTGTGCTTTCACCAAACAAGCAGCATACTGTTAGCATAGACGAGAAGTGTACGATGTGAAAGTGTGGACTTTAGAATCCTGTTTCTATTTTGTCCCCTTCAAATTGTGTGTTTTAGGGCAAATTAGTTCATTTCTCAAGATAAAATGGTAAGACCTACCTTAAGATACATTGTAAAAATAAAATAAAGTAATAAATTCAAAGTGCACAGAATACTGCTTGGAACACAATAAACATTAAAAACAATGGTCCAGTTGGGCATGGTGGCACACACCTTTAATCCCACTACTCAGAAGGCAGAGGCAGGGTGCTCACTTGAGTGCCAGGCCAAGCAAGGTTACACAGTAAGACCAGGCCTCAAAAAAGACAAAAGAGCACAGCCTTGATAGTGGTAGTCACTGTAACAGCTGATGTGATTAACACACAGTATGAATTTTTTAATACTTTTAGAAAAGGGCCAAGAAACTGGCTTGTCCCCCTGTGAGGCCCATGGTGTTGACCTCAGACTTCCCAGCTCTGGCTCAGTGTGGCGTGTGTGTCTCTTAGTTGCGTGCTCTCTGGCTCATGACATCTTACAGCAACCTGATAGACCAAGACAACATGACCTTATATTCCAGTTGTTCTTCCAGATCTCTTTTGATTTAATAAAATGAGAAATAATTTCAATACCTTTAAATTACTAGGATTTTATTTTATCGTCTTTCTTTACAATGTAGACTGTATGTGTTGTGTAGAGGGCAGAGCCCAAGAGTGAAGCTGCCTAGGACCTTGGGAGCCCAGAGAGCTGGGACCAGGCTCCAGATGTCAATCACTGAGCTTTCACACTGCTGAATCTTGGTTTTGTTTTGATTTGTTTAAGTGTGCTCTGATTATGTTGTTTTGACATTAAGAAAGTATGCAACATTCCAGGCTATGTTTTGTTTTTTGTTTTTTTTTGTTTTTGGATACAGGGTTTCTCTGTGTATCCCTGGCTGTCCTCGAACTCACTCTGTAGACCAGGCTGGCCTTGATTTCACAGAGATTCTCCTGCCTTTCCTCTAAAAACACAAAATTTGAAGAGTTCAGAATAGAAATGAGATTCAAAAGCTTATACTTTTCACATGTTAACATTTATCATCTATGATAATGGTATATTTTATTTTGTTTTGTGAAAGTATGAATAATATGGCTGTCTCTGCATTTCTATAAAATCCTCATAAAGAAAATTCTAGGAGCAAATGCCTCCATTATTAAAATCTACCCAAAATTTATTTATTTATTTATTTATTTTGAGGTGTGGTCTCTCTCTTGTGTAGCTCTAGCTTGCCTGGAACTCACTATCTAGACCAGGGTAGCCTTGGACTCACAGAGTTCTGCCTGCCACCTAAATGCTGGGATTAAAGGTATGCACTACCACACCTGGCTCTACACAATATATATGTTTTTAATTATTTTTATTTTATGTGCATTGGTGTTTTGCCTGCATGTATGTCTATGTGAGGGTATCAGATCTTGGAGTTACAAACAGTTGGGAACTGCCATGTGGGTGCTGGGAATTGAACCTGGGTCCTCTGGAAGAGCAGTCAGTGCTCAGAAGTCAGAGTCTTAACCTCTAAGCTATCTCTCCAGCCCCATATTTTAAAAAGAAGCAATACCAATTCTCTATGAACTCTTTCAGAAAATAGGACAAAAGAAGAATTTCCTCATTTATTCAATTAGTGTTATCCCTGTACCAAAACCAGGGAAGAGTATTGCAAGAAAAAGATTCCAGACCAATACTCCTCTCAAACAAGGGATAAGAAAGTTCTTTGAAAGTATAATCAAGTTGTGATGAACAGTGTATATACAGTCATACTTCACGGTCACATGGGGGTTTGTGTCAGGAGCAAAAGTGGTTTGTCATTGTAACCCTATATAGTCTGCGTACTTAAAAATATGTACAGTTAAACCTGAAGTGGTGGCACACTCCTTTAATTCCAGCACTTGGGAGGCAGAGGCAGGTGACTCTGATTTTAAAGAGGGCTACATAGTGAGGCCCTACCTTTCCCTCACCCCTGCAAAGATGTCAGATTCTCATTACATGTAGAAAAAGCATTTCAAAGATCCAATACTTGGTCATATTAAAAGTTCCCAGTACATGACAGGTGTGGTGGGGTGGAGCATCCCTTTAATCCCGTTACTCAGGAGGCAAAGGCAGTCAAATCTTTTTGAGTTTGAGGTCAGCCTGGTCTACAGAGTGAGTTCCAGGACAGCCAAGGCTACAGAGTAACCCTGTCTCAAAAGGAGGAGGAGAAGGAGGAAGAAGAAGATGAAGATGTTCCCAGTACAATAGAAATAAAATGGGTCTCATTTAGCCTGGAATGTTACATTTCTTAACATCAAAACAACATAATCAGAGCACACTTAAACAATCAAATCAAAACAAAACCAAGATTAAGCAGTGTGAAAGCTCAGTGATTGACATCTGGAGCTTGTTCCCAGCTCTCTGGGCTCCAAAGCTCTTAGGTAGCTTCACTCCCGGGCTCTGCCCTCTACACAACACGGACAGTCCCCTGGGCTCAGGAGCTCCACACAGTCCTGACCACTGCATTAATTCTTGGTACTGCCATGTCCAAAATGCTGGAGTCTCCCTGAAACTATGACTGCACCGTCACCAGCGGTCTCTCCTGGCCTCTCTTCAGGAACTCCAACCTTGCCACACAGGGCCAAGCCTCGGCTGCTCTCTGCGACCTTCAAAACCAGTACAAACTGAATGACTTTGACACATTACCAAGTTTGGCTGCCAGCACAGGCTATGGCCTTGACCCCCTCTGGACCACAGCTTCCACGTGATGTCCGTGAGGAAACACTTGTCAGAGACTTCACGTCAGTGATGCTGGCCTCATCTTATTCACAGCTGACTCTTCGGCTCCAGCCGGCTAGAACCACAGTCTTCATCAGAACAGCATACCAAGAGCCCCAGTAGAGTCTTTACTTCCCTGTGTGATTTTATAAACTAGACCTCTATCATATGGAGTTCCAACAACAGCACACTAAGCTGTTAGCATGCAACAGCTTTTCTAGCCCAGAGTTCAAAAACCTTTCCATAATTTGCCCCAAAGTATGGCCAGACCTATTTTAATAATTCTCTGTGAACCTGGTACAACCTCTCTCTGTGATAGAACACCATGACCAAAAGCAAGAGAAAAAGTGTGGAGAAAGAAGTTTTTTTGTTTGTTTTGTTTTGTTTTTTAATCTTACACTTAACAAGCCATACTCCATCAAGACGGGGGGAGCTGAAGCAGAGCTATGGAGAATGCTACTTAGACTTGCTCCTCCTGGCTTGCCTAGCTTCCTTCTTTATACCCAGAGCCACTTGCCCAGGAACGGCACCGCCCACAGTGGTCTGTGCCCTCCCACATTAATCATTAATCTAGGAAATGGCCCCACAGACTTGTCTACGGGCCATTCTGATAGAAACATTTCTCAACTGAAGTTTCCTGAGTTCCCTCTTCTCAGATGACTCTAGCTTGACGTTGACAAAAACTAACCAACACCAGGGCCAGCACAATGATTTAGTAAATAAAGGTGCTTGCTTCCAGGACTGACAACTTCAGTCCCCAAGACCCACACCCGCACGGTAGACAGACAGAACTATCCCGCCAGTTACCCTCCACCCTCCATTCCTGTGCTTTGGACTTGCACACCCATATGCATTTACAAATAGAGCAGTTTGCAAATAATGATGAGGCCTGGAGAGATGGCTCTGAGGTTAAGAGCACTGGCTGCAAAGGTCCAGAGTTCGATTCCCAGCACCCACATGGTGGCTCACAACCATCTATACTGGAATCTTGTTGACATCTTCTGGCATGCAGGGGTACATGCAGACAGAGCTCTCGTATATGTAAAATAAATAAGTAAATCTTTTTTAAAAATTAAAATCATGATGAGCCGGCCACACGCCTTTAATCCTAGGACTCAGGAGGCAGAGGCACAGGGATCCCTGTGAGTTCGAGGCCAGTGTGGTGTACAAAACAAGTCCAGAACAGCCAGGGCTGTTAAACAGAGAAACCCTGTCTCAAACAAACAAACAAATCATGATGCTGTAAAGAAATAGATAGTAAAGTAGGCATTATATGATTGCAGCCTATATGAAATTGTATGAATGTTTTCAGGCAGGGGAAAATGTTATATGCTTGTTATGCACCTGTGAATATTTTCAGATTCATCAGACATTTGAAGTGAATACATTTACTGTGATGAACATCACCTCAGGAATCTTGAATAAAACTGAGCTTTTTAGAAAAACTTTTGGATTTCCTTCTTAAAATATCCATTTAATGTAAGGAGAAATAGGATCCAGATATACAGCTAACCATGTTCCTCTTTTTATTATGTAAATTTGAAAAATGCTGGCATTGTGAATTTTGCTTGTATTGGTAACACTCTGTAGTGTCTTGAGTAAGTAATAGCTGTATGGTAAGAAGATGTACTGTGTATTCAGCACTCTGACCTTGAGTCTGAGATTATTGATCTAGCTGGTGGATAGGACTGTACTAGATGTGATATTGGTAAAATACAATTACCTCTTTGAACTGAAGTAAGTTGATATTTCTATTTTTACAGGAAAAAAAGATAAACTTATTACTTGAGTATCTTATCAAAGAATCAGTGTTTTTTTATTATTTATTTTTTTAGGCTACAAAAGAAGATAGTTTATTAACTCATAAAAATGCCAACGTTCAGGATGCTGCCACAAACAGGTACAATCTTGGGTAAACAGAATTAAATTGATTTTCTTATGTTTTTTCCCTGCTACTTCTTTGTACATCATCAATGAGTTCATTATATCTATTTGAAAGACAGCTTGAATTCACTCTTTGCTGTCTGTTAGAGAGCTAGCTAGTGTCTAGTTTTAGATTCTAGTTTTAGATATCTTTTGAAGTTATTCTTAGTCATTCTTCATTCTCATTTTTCTTTAGTTGATTCAAACTATAGAGCAAAAAAATCAAATCATGCTTAATTAGTATGTACTATGACTCTTGAGTCTCATGGTTAGCCTCATCATGCCATCACAGTAACTAACATTAACTGAGCAAGTGTCTTGGCTGTCCCTCCTGTGCTGACACTTTTCTCCTTGATGAGCACAGTGCCATCTGTTTGTATTGTTGGGCATCCCTCCCTTGTTGTTGCCTCTGTCCTCGTTCATTGCTGTATTGGATGAACCGTCCCTTTCCCTGCTGTCTCTATTCTCTTTATCAGTCTCAAGTCGGGGTAGTGGACACACTTCCCTTAGCCTTTTTTTGTTGGCATAGTTACTTGTCACAGACCCCCTTAGCTTTCATTCGTCTGAGAGTATCTTCCATTCTCTGTCATTCTTGAAGGATAGTTCCCTTGGATGTAGGATTCTGAGCTGACATTTCATTCTCTTGTGGTAACACTTTTAAATATGTCATACAATGCTGTCTGATCTTGGATTTTCCATTTGTATTGTTTTGTTTTGGGTTTGTTGTTATTGGATATTTGGCAATTTTATTATTTTTTTAATTGAAAAAGAGTTTTTTTCATACACTATCCTCTGACCATGCCTTTTCCCTTCCACAGCTCCTCCTTGATCCTCCCCACCTTGCCACCCACCCACTCCACACCCTTTCTTTCTCTTTAAAAAAACAAAACAAAACCAAAATAAAACAACAAATTTTAAAAAAGAAACACACCCTCCCTCAAGCACACACAGCACAGACATACAAAGACAGAAAACAAAATATATAACCAAAAGACCAATAAGACACACACACAAACCTAAGCAAAGCAATTCGAGACAAAAAGTCTACAAAATACCATTGAGTTCATTTTATGTTGTCCATCTACTGCTGAGGCCTACCCTGAAGTGTGGTTTATATTCCCAGCGAGACTCTGTTGGAGAAAACTAATTTTTATTTGCAAACAGTTATCAACTACAGATAGCTTCTTGGTTAGAGGTGGGAGACTGTACTTCCCCCTCTCGGTAATGAGACCCCACCCGGCTTAGACATGTGCAGGCCCTCTTTATACTGCCACAGTCTCTGAGTTCATATTGCATCAGTTCTGTTGTGTCTGGGGTCATCCTACTGTTTTCTGGGAGTCATCTGTCTCCTCTGGCTCCTACAGTCTTTCCACTTCTGAAGCATAGCTCCCTAAGTCCTGAGGAGAGCGTTTGATGAGGACATCCTATTTAGGACTGAGTGTTCCAAAATCTCTGGCTCTCTGCATATTGCCAGTTGTGGGTCTCTGTACGTGTTCTCATTTAGTATAAAGAGCTTTTCTGGTGATGGCTAAGCAAGGAACTGATCTATAAGTATAGTAGGATGTCATGAGGAGTCATTTTATTGCTGTATATCTTTTGTTGAACAGTAGTATTTTGCTTTTTCAACAGTGTCAGGTATTTGTTCTGTCTCCTGGAATGGGTCTTAAATCTACTCAGAGAGTGGTTGGTTACTCCCACAACAGCTGTGCTACTATTGCACCAGCATATCTTGTAGGCAAGATTACTATACTGTTGTAGATCACAGGGGTTTGTAGCTGGGCCCATCGTTACCTTTCTCCTCTGGTAGTGTGCAGAGTATCATATGAATGTTAGTTGGTAGGGGTAAGGCCTCTGATTACACACCAGCTTGCCTTCTCCATGTTTGATGAGATATGTCAATGTTATCTTCAGCAATAGGGCCTTATCCTCTTTTGTGGTCACTGACTAATTACTTTGACCTGAGATGTTTGGGGGTTTCTTTGGTGCCCTTTGGTTAATGACTGACTAATGTAACTCATTCCTGCCACTGGAGGCTTCACTTGGTGAAAGATGTCCAGGTGGGGTATTCCTTCCCCTTGTTTGGTGACTCCACTTTGATTCCCTTGATATATGTATATATTTTAAAAAGCTTCTATAGTTGTAGCTTTTCAAATAGTCGTTAGTGTCAGTTGTCCTTCCCTGTGTCCCCTCCTTTATTTCTCTTTTCCATTCTCCTCCCCATTTAATCCCCTCATCCACCCAGGTCCCCCCTCCCCCCATATCTTCATAACAGTGTATTTACCTTTCCTTGGAAAATTCTCTTCTCCCCCCCAACCCTCAGTCCCTTACTAAGTATCTAGCCTCTGTTTTTCGAGGTCATAACGTGCATACCAAGAGCTTAAAAAACAACATCCATGGGGCTGGAGAGATGGCTCAGTGGTTAAGAGCACTGGCTGCTCTTCCAGAGGACTCGTGGTCAGTTCTCAGCACCGACATGGCAGTTCACAACTGTAGCCCCAGTTCCAGAGAACCTGACATCCTCACCCAGACACATGTGCAAGCAAACCACCAGTGCACATAAAATAAAAATAAAACAACGCCGGGCGGTGGTGGCGCACGCCTTTAATCCCAGCACTTGGGAGGCAGAGGCAGGCGGATCTTTGTGAGTTCGAGGCCAGCCTGGTCTACAAAGTGAGTCCAGGACAGCCAGAGATATTCAGAGAAACCCTGTCTCGAAAAACCAAAAAAAAAAAATAAATAAAATAAAATAAAAAAAAATAAAAAATAAAACAACACCAACAACAAAAAACGGCTGGGCAGTGGTGCGTGCCTTTAATTCCAGCACTCTGGAGGCAGAGGCAGGTGGATCTCTGAATTGGAGGCCAGCCTGATCTACAGAGTGAGTTCCAGGACAGCCAGGGCTACACAGAGAAACCCTGCCTCAAAAAACAAAAAAAAAAAACAAAAAAAACCAACATTCATATATAAGAGAAAACATACAATATTTGTATTTTGGGAGTTACCTCATTCAGAATGATTTTTTTCTTACTCCATTTACCCATGAATTTCATTTTTAACAGATGAATAATATCCCATGTGTAGATGTATCACATTTTCATTATCTTTTTAACAGTTGATAGACTTCTAGACTTTTTATAATTTCTAGCTATTATGAATAGAGCAACAATGAACATGAGCAAATGCCTCTGTAGTAGGATGTAGAACCTTTTGGTTATATAACCAAGAGTGAGATAGTTAGATCTTGAGGTAGATTGATTCCCAGCTTCCTGAGGAACCACCACACTGATTTCCGTAGTAACTGTACAAGTTTGCACTCCTACCAGCAATGAGTGTTAGCCTTTCTCCACATCCTCATCATCATGAGCTGTAATTTGTTGTATTGACCTTGGCCATTCAGACAGGTGCAAGATGAAATCTCAAAGTAGTTTTAATGCGCACTTCCCAGTTAACGAAGGTTATTAAACATTTCTTTAGTGTTTCTCATCCAAGTGTGGTTCATCTTTTGAGAACTCTCTGCTTCATTCTCTACCTCATTTTTAAATTGGGTCATTTGTTTGGGGGGGGTTGTTTTTGTTTTTTTTCGAGACAGGGTTTCTCTATGTAGGGTCTTGAGGCAGTTTGATGGCATTGTTGTTTTGTTTTTGTTTTTTGCTTTGGGTTTTTTGTTTTGTTTTGTTTGGTTTTGGTTTTGGTTTTTCGAGACAGGGTTTCTCTGTGTAGCCCTGGCTCTCCTAGACTCACTTTGTAGACCAGGCTGGCCTTGAACTCACACACCTGTCTCTGAGTCCTGAGTGCTGGGATTAAAGGCATGCATCACCATACCCAGTGAGTCATTTGTTTTCTTGATGTCCAGTTTTTTGTTATTCTTTATATATCTTAGATATTAACCCTCTATCAGGTATATGTTTGATAATAGTTTTCCCATTCTGTAGCCTGCAGTGTGTCCAAATGATGGGATGTCTTTCATCATGAAAAAGCTTTTCAGTTTTATGAGGTCCTGTTTATCAGTTGTTGGTCTTAAGGCCTGCTCTGTGATGTCTTAGGCAGAAAGTCTTTTCCTTTGCCAGTGAGTTCAAGGCAGTCTATCAGATTCAGGGTATCTGGTCTTTCATTGAACT
Organism: Lophiomys imhausi; assembly: GCA_907164525.1. NCBI lineage: Eukaryota > Metazoa > Chordata > Mammalia > Rodentia > Muridae > Lophiomys > Lophiomys imhausi. The sequence goes on from CAJQZJ010032114.1 coordinate 7,240,840, forward strand.
CCACTTGATCTATTTGGAGTTGAGTTTTTTGGTTTTTTTTTTTTTGCTTTTTGAGACAGGGTTTCTCTGAATATCCTTGGCTGTCCTGGACTCACTTTGTAGACCAGGCTGGCCATGAACTCACAGAGATCCGCCTGCCTCTGCCTTCCAAGTACTGGGATTAAAGGTGTGTGCCACCATGCCCGGCAATCTTGCATCTTCTGATGTCATCTTCAACTTTCTCAGTATCTTAAAGTTTTTATTTTATTATGCAAGTCCTTAATTTGCTTGGTTAGACTTATCCTATGATTGAGGCTATTATAAAAAAAAGTCTTGTTTCCCTAATTTCTTTCTCAGTCTGTCTATCATCTGAATATAGGAAGGCTACTGATTTTTGTGTGTTGAGTTTGTATCTAGCTGTTTTACTGATTCCAGGTGGGATTTTAGGGTCATTTATGTACACTATCAAATCACCTCCAAATAAAGACACTTTGACTTCCTCCCTTCCTATTTGTATCCCCTTAATCTCCTTTAGTTGTCTTATTGCTCTAGCTAAGACTTCAAGAACTACATTGACTAGGTATGGAGAGAGAGAGGAACCTTGTATTGTTCCTGATTTTAGTGGAAATGCTTTGAGTTTCTCTCCATTTATGTTGGCTATGTGCTTGCTGTGTATCTCCTTTATAATGTTGAGATATGTTCCTTGTAGCCCTAGTCTCTAGAACTTTTATCATGAAGGGGTTTTGTCAAAGGCAATTTCTCCATCTAGTGAGATGACTATGTGGTTTTTGTTTTTCAGTCTGTTATGTGGTAGATTATATTTATCAAATTACATTTTGAGCCATTCCTGTATCTTTGGGATGAAGCCTACTTGGCCATAGTAAATAATCTTGTTGACGTTTTCTTGTATTTAGTTTGCAAGTATTATTGAGAATCTTTACGTCTATGTTCATAAGGAATATTGGTCTGTAAATTTCTTTTCTATTTTTTTTCTTTTTGTTGTTGTTGGGTCTTTGTGTGGTTTAAATATCAAAGTAACTGCAGCCTTATAAATGAATTTGGAGATGTTTCTTCAGTTTCTGTTTTATAAAATTATTTGAAGAATATTGATATTAAATCTTTGAAGTAGAATTCTGTACTGACTCCAACTGACCCTGGGCTATTTTTAGTTGGGAGACTTTTAATTACTGTTCTATTTCACTAGGGGTTATGGGTTTGCTTAAACTGCTTATCTGATTTTGATTTAACTTTGCTAGGTCATATATATCAATAAGTTCATCCATTTCCTTTAGGTTTCCAGTTTATTAGAGTACAGATTTGTTTTTCCTTTTTCTTTTTTTTTAACATTTATTTATTTCTTCAAGTTACATCTCAATCATAGTCCCCTCCCTCCTCCCCTTCCTGGTCCTACCCTCCTTCCCTCTTCCCCCTCACCCTCCCATCTGCTTGCTTTTTTTTTTTTTTTTTTTTTTTTTTTTTTTTTTTTTTTTTTTTG
>CAJQZJ010032114.1:7242413-7269010 GCA_907164525.1 Lophiomys imhausi
TTGGTTTTTCGAGACAGGGTTTCTCTGAATATCTCTGGCTGTCCTGGACTCGCTTTGTAGACCAGGCTGGCCTCGAACTCACAAAGATCCGCCTGCCTCTGCCTCCCAAGTGCTGGGATTAAAGGCGTGCGCCACCACCGCCCGGCTTGCTTTTTTTTTTTTTTTTTTTTTAATGTGTATCTTTTTCCCCCCCAACAGCTGCCCCTTTTAGTCCAATAAAAGATTCTTTTTCTTATAACAATAAATACAATATAAAACCATAAGAAAAATTAGGCCACAATTATGAAAATTATAAGGTATAACATACATTCCCAATGTCCAGCTCATATGTATTTGTCAACTGATACTAATATTCTATTATCTGTCTATCATAGGTCCAAAGTCTGAATGTTAGACATAGCCTCTCTCCTCTCTGCCACCTACTGATGCACATGTGACACAGCAGCCAATCTGCAATGCCTCTAGGGTCATTATTCTTTGTATTCTTTTGTTTGTTTGTTTGTTTCTATTTCATTAATTTCAGCCTGAATTTATTACTTGCCCAATATGTATATTCTTTTGGGGTATTGTTTATTCTTTCTGTTCTTTCAGGTGTAGCACTAAGTTAATAATACGAGATTTCACTAATTTTTGTATTTTGGTACTTGCCTCTTAGAAATGCCTTTATTTTGTCCTATAGCTTTAGATATTTTATGTTTTCATTTTCACTCAATTCTGTAAAGTTTTTACCTTCCTTCTTGATTTCTGTCTTGACTCATTTTTCAGTCAGTCGTGAAATCGGTTTCCATCATCAGTTTGTATACTTTGTTATTTCTGTTGCTGGCAGTCAGCTCGAATGGTCCTCAGACAGAATGCAAGGTGTCTCAGCTTTTTTGTATTTGTTGAGACTTGCTTTTTGTCCAAGTACATGGTCAGTTTTGGAGAAAGTTCCATGAGTTGCTGAGAAGAAAGTATGTTCTTTTGGGTTTGAGTAAAATGTTCTGTAACATTTTACATGTAACATCTGAGTAAAATGCTAAGTCCACTTGAATTCTGATGTTATCTTACTCCAGCATTTCTCTGATTATTTTTTCTGGATAACCCATGTGTTGGTAAAAGTGGAGGATTAAAGTCATCCACTATCACTGTGTGAGGGTCACTGTATGATTTTAGCTGTAGTAATGTTTCTTTTATGAACTTGGGTGTCCTTGTATTTAGAATACCAATGTTTAGAATTGTAATATATCCTCTTGGCCAATTTTTCTTCTGTTGAGCATGTAGTGTCCTTCCCTACCTCTTCTGAGTGGTTTTAATATGAAGTCTTTTTTGTTAAAAGGACTACTACACCTGCTTGCCTCTTAAGTCCATTTGCTTGGATACCTTTTTCCATCCTTTTAACCTGAAGTGATGTCTATACGTGATGCTGAGATGTGTTTCTTGGACCCTGTTATCTAATCCAGTCTGAGAATTGAGATCATTAATATTGAATTATCAGTGAGCAATGTTTGTTGATTCTTGTTACTTTCTTTTTAAGGTGTAGGTTTTTCTCTCTCTTTTGATGTGCTGTCTTGGGATTATTTGTTCCTTGTGTCTTCCTGGGTGTTGTTAACCTCTTCAGATTGAATTTTACCTTCTAATGCCTTCTGTAGAGTTTGATTGCTAGATAGATATTGCTTAAAGTTGTTTTTTTCGTGGAATGTTTTTCTTTCTCAGTCTGTTGTGATTGATAGTTTTGCTGGATATAGTAGTCCAAACTGGCATCTGTGGTCTCTTAGAGTCTGTAGAACATTCCTGCAGGCCCTCTGGCTTTCAGAGTCTCCGTTGAGAAGTCAGGTGATTTGGGCCTGCCTTTACATGTTATTTGATCCTTTTTTTTCCTGAAGCTTTTAATATCCTTTCTTTGTTCTATGCATTTAATATTTTGGTTGTCATGTATCATTGGAAGTTTCTTTCCTGGTCTCATTTGCTGTTATTTATGCTTCTGTGGTGGTTTGAATAGGAATGGGCCCCATAGACTCGTGTATTTGAATCCTTAAATGGCCCATAAGGAGTGGCACTATTAGGATGTGTGGCCTTGTAGGAAGTGTGTCACTAGGGTCAGGCTTTGAGATACAAAAGCTCAGGCTCAGTGATTGGCATTTTCTCCCTGCTGCCTGCTCTCAGGTGTAGGGCTCTCAGCTCCTTCTCTAGCACCATGTCTGCCCACATGCTGCCAAGCTTCCTGCCATGACCACAGTGGACTAAACCACTGAACCAATAGGCCAGCCCCAGTGAACTGTTTTCCTGTGTAAGAGTTGCCATGGTCATGGTGTCTCTTCACAGCAAAAGAAACCCTAACTAAGACAGCTTCTTACACCTTGATAGGAACCTCCTTCTTTAGATTGGGGATATTTTGTTCCCAATTTTGTCGAAAGTATTTACCATGCCTCTGATCCATGTTTCTTCTCCTTCTGTTCTCCCTATTCATAGATTTGGTCTCTTCATAGTATTCCAGATTTCCTGGATGTTTTGTGCCTGGGCTTCTTGTTTTTAACATTTTCTTTGACTGAGTTATCCATTTCTTCTGCCTTGCCGTCAACACCTGAGATTCTCTTTTCCGTGTCTTTACTCTGTTGATGAGGCTTACCTCTGAAATTTTTGTTTGACATCCTAAATTTTTCAATTCTAGTTTTTTTTTTCCAGTTTGGATTTTCTCTAGTGATTCTATTTCTGCTTTCATGTCTTGAACTATTTCTTTATTTTATTCCTCTGTTTCTTTGTGATTTGACAGACTTCATTAATGGATTTATTCATATCCTCTTTAAGGTCCTTGAATATAGCCATACTTGCTGTTTTGAAGTCCTTGTCTTATGCTTCAGCTATATTGCAATTCTCAGGACTACTGTAGGTCATGGTAGAGGCATATTGTCTTGAGTGTTCATGTTTGTCTTGTGTTGAATTCTAGGCATCTGGAAGTATGATAATTGAGGTGTTTCTAAGTGTTGCTACCTGGTGATCCATTGGTTGACTGCTTTGAGGACCCAGGTAGAAAGTTCTACTGCTCCGTGGTTGGCAGAGAGGAACAGAGATGGCTAGGAGAAATCGCTGAGAGAGGCTGTGGGAAAAGAGGTAGGAGGAGCCAGTCCACACCAAAATGCAGACTGCCTAGGGAGTGGAGGTGTGATGGGAGGAAGGGCTCCTTAAAGTAGGCTGCAGGAAGACAAAGAATGTCTGGGGAGACAGAGATGAAAGGGCTAGAGAGACCCTGGGTCTATACCAAGGTCTTCAGTGAATGGAGTTGGAGTGAGAAGAGGAGCATCTGTAAGCAGGCTGCTGCTGAGCCAAGGGTGGGACTGGGAAGGTCCTAATGGAGGAAGGATAATCACTGAGTTCCAGCCCAGTGTGGCCACTGTGGTTCCATGATAGAAAGTCTTTCTGGATATAGGGGCTGACACAGAGGAGTGGAGATGACTAGATGTTTTAGGAGTTAATTAAATGATTACCAGTATTTATATTACATTTATTTGGTCAGTGGTGTTGATCCTTAACCTGCCATTATAGATAAACACACACTGACACCTGATGGACTTTATCAAGCCTTAGCCTGGATTGTGCAGTCTTAGCCCACCTAAGCTAGCTTTTAATGCTATTCCCCAAGTAAAACCCCAGTAGATACATACATCCCCTTGGGCTGTTATTCTCCACACTATGCTGATGTTCCAGGCCACGTGGAATGATGTTCTTCTGTCTAACATGACATGTCTTCTCCTTCCTCCCACTGACTTCTTCTCTCTTGTCCCTTCCCTTCGTCCTGTGATCCTCTCTGCCCAAAAAGCCTGCCAGCCTTTCTCCCCACCTACCTTTCTTCCACCTAATCCAGGCTGCAGCGTTTATTCAACCAATCAACTTTAAATTAGGTAGAGCAAGGTTCACACAACAAAGACAGGTGTATGTGACCAGATCTTGGGACCAGTAATTAACAGTAGAATAATCAGTTTTCAGATTACTCTAACAACTACAAGGGAAGGCTTCCAGAGGCTCCTTGGGAAGGAGCTAAGCTGAGATCAAAAAGTGGAATCCCCAGGGAATGCTTTGTTTTGTTTTTGCCATGTAACTCAGGCCCTCCATGAACTGCTCCTACCTCATTCTTTCACTTGCTGGGATTACAGGTATAGGTTTTTTGATGAAAAATTGGCCTTATCCTCATGAGGATCCATTGGATGGGAGGAATCATTTCTCGAGTCTCTCCTTGCCTCTGACTTCCAGTACTGTACATTTAATACAAATGGCATAGACCTCTGAGTTTATCTTACAGAGTCCAGTGAGCCTCTTATCTAGTACTTTTCAGCTATTGTTTATCAGGCATTCCTTCTGCATGATCCTCTCCTAGACTCACATAGGTGATGTATATATTGTAATTCCTTCTGTTGTTTGTTTTTTCATTGGTTGAGTTCTGTTCCTGATCTTGCATAAACTCTGTTGATCTGTTAAAGCTCTCAAGTTTCTTCTGCCTTGCTAAATCTGCTATTGAAATCCTGTAGCAAATTTTTAATTAAAGAGTCACACTCTCTGGCTCTAAATTTTCCATTTGGATATTTTCTGTCTGTGGTTTCGTTGTCCTGGTCCCCTCTTGTTTCTGAGAACTGCACCTGTTTGTGCTTTCTGAGCTTCTGCTTGTCTGCTTGTCTTTCTTCTTGTGAATGAGTCACAGTTTGTCACATTTAATTTGAAAAGTGGACATTTTGGTCTTGGTGTAATTCTCAAAGCAGAGTCTTTTTTTCTTTAGGCTTTCTTGGTTCTGCCTGCTGTGTAGTTATATAATAGTTGGTAACTGTTCAAAGTAAAATTTTGAGATGTCTTTGTTTTCTATGGTCTTTGATGCCTGCCACCCTAGTTTAGAACTCAGCAAATGATTTGACAGGCTGGAGCTGAGACATAAAAGAAAAAGAAAATGAAGAACTAGAGGAAAGTGGGGCTGGAGAGCTAGCTCATCAGTTGAGGTGCTCTGTTCTTTTCGGGAACCTGGTTCATTTCCAGCACCCACAAGGCAGCTCAAAATCACCTGTAACTGTAGTTTCAAGAGATCCAACATGCTTCTGGCTTATGTGGGCACCAGGCATGCATATGATGTGCATACATATATGCAAGAAAAATACTAATGCATATAAAATAAAAATAAATAAACCTCTAGGGGCCAGGGAGATGACTCAGTGAGGAGAGGTTCTTGTTGTGAAGCCTGACAACCTGAGTTTAATCCCTGAACTGTGGTAGGAAGAGAGAACTGACTCCCACAATTTGTCCCCTACCTCTATCTATACATGCATCTGTGCCTTGGCACAGTAGCCCCACACAGACACACACATGTAAAAATTACATGTATAAACTAATGTAATAAAATGTTTTTTAATAGAGAAAAATGTTGCCTGTGGCTTTATAGTTGGCTCTGTGATGGGACATCGTCGCAACACTAAGAAGATCGCCCGGGCCGGCTGCAGCTTAGTGGTAGCATGCTGCCTGATATCCATGCAGGACCCTGAGCTCCAGTCTGCCCTTAGCAGGGGACCAGGAGTGCTATCCCTGGCATAGTCATCATTTTCTAAATTTCTCCATTTTGGGGGAGCTTTCAAGGTTTTTTTACCCCCAAATTTCTTGCTCTGTGACTTTGCCTGTCAGCCTTTGTATTTCTACTGTGTTTTTGTTGTTGTTTGGTTGGTTGGTTTGGTTGGGGGGGGGTGTTACCCTGAGCTGCAGGTGGCTTACAGTATTTCCAAAGAATGTCTTTGTAGGTTCATCTCAGTGTTCTGAGTTAGGCATGGTCCTTGCACCATCTCCTAGGGATTTCGTGGGAAGATGAAAGCAGAACCAGCACAAGCTTGTAACCCCAGCCTGCAAGAGGCTGTGGTGCGGGGGCCCACGGAAGACTTCAGGGTCCTGCTCTGTCACTCTGCCTCCCTTGAGACGGGGTCTGTCACTGAGTCTGGTGCTATACTGGCAACCATCAAGCCCAAGTGATCCTCCTGTCTCTGCCACCTATAGGGTTAGGATTACAGGTATTTGTATGACCATATCCAACATTGTTCCCTGGGTTTTGGGGATATGAACTTGTGTCTTTGTGTGTGTTCAGTAAGCACTCTTTTTTTTTTTTTTTGGTTTTATCGAGACAGGGTTTCTCTGTGTAGCCCTGGCTGTCCTGGACTCACTTTGTAGACCAGGCTGGCCTTGAAGTCACAAAGATCCACCTGCCTCTGCCTCCCAAGCGCTGGGATTAAAGGCGTGTGCCACCACCGCCCGGCTCAGTAAGCACTCTTAACCACTGAAATATTTCCCCAGATCCTTTTTTCAGGTTCCTGTCTGAATATTTTTTTTAGTACTTTTATTATATACATACATTTTTACCAACAGTATTTTGGTTTGCATTGTTTTTAAACTTTGCATCAGTAAGATAAAATATATTTGTCATTCAGTTTTGAGTTTTTACATTTCTGAAATTTAAGAACTTAGCTTTCATTTGTTCATTCTACCTGCCATTCATAAGCCCACCGTGGTTGTTCTTTCCTACTGTGCAGTGATCTTCCTTCTACAGCACTATGGACTAAGCAGTGAGGACTGCTTAGGTGGAGTGCTGGGTTGGCACATGTACTGGTGGGTGGAAGCCCCGGGGCTGCTTCCCTTTGGCAGCGCTGTAAGCTTCGCAGGAGTCTGCTTTTAAACATAGTCCATTACTTATAAAATTCAGTGTTTAGTTGATTCCTTATAAAATTCAATGTTTGGTTGATTCTTTTCTGAGTCTTTTCCTTGTTCAGAAGCATAAAATGACTTTCTTCTGTCTCTTAGCTTTTACTATTTGCTGTTGGCTTTCTGCATTTTCATTATGTGCAAGCTTAGTATAGATTGATATTTATTCTTGTTAATATTGAAGTGGCTTCTAGAAAATCATAAGGCTTTTGATTTTGAATATTCAGTATTCATATTTTGGTTTTCAACATAGGGTTTCTCTGTGTAGCCCTGGTTTTGTTCTGGACTCACTCTGTTCACCAGACTAGCCTTGAACTCACAGAGATCTGCTTGCCTCTGCCTCCCGAGTGCTGGGATTAAAGGCGTGCGCCACCACACCCAGCAACTTTTCTTTCTTGTACCTATTCTTTGTATTTGCCCTAGTGCTGTGAGTACAACATAAGTCACTTCCACTCATTGTCACATCTGTGTTTTGCAGTCTACACCTTATGCTTCATTTTTTCTTCATCTTGTAGGATGCATGGGACAGATACTAATGTTTCCACACTTTTCAGTGATTGAAGATGGGATTTCCCACCCATGCTGCGGACTTGATAGTTGATGAGCTGTAAACCTCCCTTTGCTTTCCTGGCACTGAAGCCGCATGTAGAATGCCCTCGTTATTCTCATCAGGTGGTGAAGACCCTGCCATGTGCCAGGCCTCCATCCACAGGAGTTTCAGCATCCTCTCACCTATTGTAGTATCTGGAGCATCCTGGATGTTGCTTCTACCTTCTGCAGCAGCTCTCCAGCCTGTGCCCTCACCAGGGCTTCTCCTCTTTCCTCACTTCTCTTTTGTCTTGGATATGTATCAGATTTGTGATCCACTGAGCTTTCTCATTCATATAGTTTATCCCATACTGGGGGAGGGGGGAAGCCAGCAGGGCGTGGTGGCCTTGTATCTGTGGTCCCAGCAATCAGGAGGCAGAGTCAGGTGATCTCTGACTTCAAGGCCAGCTGGTCTACAAGACAGCCAGAGCAAATAGAAGGTCTGGGCTGGTGGCTGAGGCTGGAACTGTAGGCCACTCCAAAGGGAACAAGGTGCCCTACCTGAACTTCAGATGTTGTTGAGACCCTGTCTCAAAAAAGAAAAATCTTCCTCACTTCCCATCGTTTATATAGTGCCTCTGGATTTGAGACTGTAACCATTCTTTTCTAAAGTATATCATCCTGAATTTTCTTTTTTTTTTTTTTTTTTTTTTACTTTATTTTTTATTTCTTCAAGTTACATCTCAATTGAAATCCCCTCCCTACCCCGCCTCCAGTCCCACCCTCCCACCCTCTTCCGCCTCAACCCACCCCTCCCCTTCCTTTTTTTTTTAAGTTTAAGATATATCTTTTCCCCCCAACAGCTCCCCCTTTCAGTCCAACAAATGGCTCTTACTCTTATAATAATAAATACAATACAAAACAACAGAGGTAATTAGGCCACAATTATGAGAGTTATATGGTTTGGCATACAATCCCAATGTCCAGTCTATATGTATTTGGCACCTGACTTCAACATTCTACTGTCGATCTATCTCCATGAGTTTAAAGTTCTATATCCAACTCAACTTTCATCCCAATTTAAAAAGCATCTTCTTAGAACACCCTCTTGATTCCCAAACAACTCAAAATTTAACTATGAGACTCTAGCTATCTATTCTTCAACCACCTCAGAGACCTGAGAGGGACAAATATATCTGATTATATAGGAAGTGCAAGGCTGCAGCTTCCCAATCTAAGAAATGACATACCAGTGGCTGCCTGGACAGCTCCCATTTTCTCTCCATACATTACAGCATCAATCTTCAGTCATTTGGCCCCATTTCTCTGACAGACATTGATTGTAGAGCAGGGGTTATGAAGGACTCTCCTACCCTGTCTTGGCAGAGCTAGGCTGTCGACTTACCTGCTTCCAAGTTTTGTCCTTTTTGGACAGCAGTCTGTCTACAGTTGAAGCAAGGGATTTTTCCTACCCTGTCTTGGCAGAGTTAGGCTGTCGATTTCCCCGCTACCAAGTTTTGTCCTTTTTGGACAGCAGTCTGTCTGCAGTTGGTGCAAGGGGTTTTTTCATGCCAAGAGAAAGGCTTGCCACCAATTCAACCATCTTACAGTGGAGGTTCTTCGATGCTTATCCTCTACTTGGAGTAGAATAGGGTTGCCGTCAGGCGCTGATATGTCTTGATATAAAAAAAAATCTTGATTTAAGATAACATCTTTGAATGCCATATTCTGCAGATCTCAAGGGGTTTTTGAAGATGCCCTATCCATCTCTTGTATTTAGATAAGCAAATGTTGCTTGTCTCTTAGCAACTTGATTACTGGGTAGTTTAGAGAATATCTGTGATAGACTGTCATAGTAGCCAACAAAGAGACATGTTTGCATGACTAGGAGTTTGTTTTAACTATCCTAGACCGTTTTAGACGGTTGGTATCAAGAGGTCAGAGCTTCACATTTTATTTTTAAGTATCTCTAGGTATGATACCATTGGGAAGCATTACCTTTAAATTTGTATCAATATACAAAGATCTATTCAATTGTGGTTAAATATACTCTAATTATGTATTAATATACCAAGATCAATGCCTATGTAGCCCAATATAATCTTAATATTACGTCCATATGGAAGGGTCAATACCATTGTGGCCAACTATAATCTTAATTTTGTATCAATATACAAAGATCAATACCGGTGTAATCCAATACAATCTTATTTTTGCACAATAAACAATGGTCAATACCACTTTAGCCAAATAAACTACTAATTTTGTATCAATATACAAAGGTATAAGGGCATATTCAATAATCTGCCCCTTCTTCCTGGACCTTCCTGTGCTATGTAAAGTATCCTGGCAACCCTTAGGTTTTAGGTCCTATGATTTTCCCCCCTAGAGACAAATCTTTTCTCTCTTTAGTGTGACTTTTAGGAAGGAGGCAAGTTAGTGTGCTGTTTGACCCAGTAGCAAAGCAGTCTGACTTGGATATCAAAGCTGACTGTTCTTCTCCAGCTGCCCTTTCTTACTCTCCGTGGCCTCCATGTTCTTCTTGGAGGTTTCTCCAGCAATGTCACCTTTATGCAAGTCCTTCATGGTCTGATTTTTTTTTTCCTTCCAGTACTGTATTAAATGAAAACAGCATGCCCCTGGGCAAAGATCCCCTGACACTGGTGCACGCCACAGCCGCAGACAGTGGATCTGCACTAAAGGTAAGATGGTTGCTTGCCATTTTTCAAAAGACAACACTGAGTTTAACCTGTAATGTGACCAGGGACACCTGGTGATTTCTAGCTGGCATTGGAACTTGAGGTGGGAGGAAAGCTGACCTCGTTTCTAGGGAAGGCCTACTCCTCGGAGCAGCTGGAATCTCTCTCCCATTTGTACACTGCCATGTGCTCTAGCGTGGGGAGGTCTGGGCACTGCCTGTGTTTTCACGGGTGTCCTCTAGGGCACCCTGTTGTATGCAGACAGACAGGGAAGAGTTGAGGCTGTGTATGTCCAGCACATTTATGATTTTGTTAAATTTATGGTCTAGTTTTCCTAGAAAAACATAAGCTGTGTGAGTAGATTGAGTTCTGATTTGTTTGTTGAATCACAACCTTGCTTTGTAGCCCAGGCTGGCCTTGATGCTTAATCCCTCCACTTCACTTTTGCTAGGCTAGGATTACAGTAGTACGCCAACATTCCCAGATAATATGTTTTGTTCAGTCCTATATTCCTGCTGTCTCAAACATGACAAGTCATAGGCACTAACTAAATACGTGCAACAGCAGGTACTTCTCACTGATTGTATTAAAGCAAAACCAGCTCATTCCAGTTTCTTCCCTTACCTGTCTGCTTCCTATACCGTAATCAGGTCAGAAAGAGAGACACTCAGGCTCCTTCTAATTTAACACATTTATTTTTGCTATTTTATTGTATAATGTACATTTGTTGTAGAAATTTAACAGATGCCTCACAAATGGGAAAACTATAAGTCACCCTTAATCCTACTATGCAAAGACAGCATGTAGTTGATATTTATGTATATTATATTTTAGTTAGGGTTTATTTTAGTTTGAGCTTATATTGCTGTGATAAAATACCATGACCAAAAGCAACTTGGGAGGGATTTAGCTTACATTTCTACATCATAGTACATCACAGAGGTAAGTCAAGGCAGGAACTGAAGCAGAGGCCATGGAGGAATGCTGCTTACTGACTTGTTCCTCATGGCTTGCTCAGTCTTCTTTCTTATAGGACTCAGGACCACCAACCAGGGGTGGCACCCCACAGTGAGCTGAACCCTCCTGTTTAGTCATATCTGTTAAGATTTTATTTTATTTATTTATTTTTATTTTTTTGGTTTTTCAAGACAGGGTTTCTCTGTGTATCCCTGGCTGTCCTGGACTCACTTTGTAGACCAGGCTAGCCTTGAACTCAGAGATATGCATGCCTCTGCCTCCCCAGTGCTGGGATTAAAGGTATGTGCCACCGCACCCGGCTGTGGAGACCATTTTTATTGCAACTATAACATCAGTCTCTTCCTGAGCATGAGATTCTTGTTACCAAAAGAATAGAGGTGGTTAGGAGTTAGTAGACTCAGTTCTCATGAGACCCTTGAATTCAGGCCCGACGATCAAAGCAAGATTCTTTTTAAGTATCAAATCAAAACCAAACACATACTTAAACTTCTTTATCAACTTGAAGAATAATTCTTGTGTTCATCCAAAGATGGTGCAGGTGTGCCCATAGCTTCATCTAGAATTGGACAAATAGCACTTCCGTAAACATCATTTTGTTTATTAGCTGCAAAACAGTATCAAAGTATATGTCTGCGACAGTCATGGTGGCGCACACCTTTATTCCCAGCACTCCAGAGCCAGAAGCAGGTGGAGCTCTGAATTCAAGGCCAGCCTGGTCTACAGAGTGAGTCCAGGACAGCCAGGGCTACACAGAGAAACCCTGTCTCGAAAAAAGAAAAAAAAAAAGTACGTGTTTTCCTTGAGCTCTCTCTTGTCAACCAGTCCTGCAGTTCAAGCACCAACTTCTTCTCTTATATTCTGCTGCTGAATGGGCGTTGGCTTTCTGCTTCCATATTAAATGGCCTGCGTCTCAACACCACCTGGATGTCCTTTCCCTTCTCATCTTAGGAGTAGAATGCATGGGACACCATGACTGTCCTATCCAGACCTGCCAGCCTGGCCACAAACCAGCCGCTGTCTTAACTCTGCCAGGTTTTGTCTGTGTAAATGGGATGGCTACATGAATATTCACTTCTTTTTCTAGTTCTGATTACACTATAGATTCTCCTCCTTGAAGCAGAGTCATGGATAGCTAGCTCATTTCTGAACATCCCTGTTTTGCTTAAAGGATCAGTACTAGCTAGGCCCAGGTTACTATTAGAAACTCAGAGACCATGAAAGAGCTTAGTGTGGTGATCACTCCTGGATTCGTGGTGCCTTGTCTTCTGCAGGGTGCTACAGATGAACTGGATGCCTTACTTCTTTCTCTAACTGAGAATCTGATGGACCACACAGTCACACCCCAGGTAAATGTGTCAGCAAGGTCGAAAGACATTTGTTTTGAAAATAACTCTTGCTAGGTTCCATTTCTTTTCTTATTTAATAATTTAGTAAAATTTTCATTTAATAAGAGTTTTTAGGACTGGGAAGATGGCTCAGTGGGTAAAGCACGTTACTGAAAAATCATGAGGACCTGAGTTTGGGTTCCCAAAACTCACATATAGCTAGACACAGTAGTGTGCGTAAAATGAAGCCGAAATAGAATTGCCAGAAACTCTCAGACCAGTAGCTGGGTGTACACACTAGAGCACAAGAAACCCTGACAAACACACTGACACCTAAGACCTCCACATGAGCAGTGTGGCATATATGCACCCACACAAACAAAATAGCCTATATTTGCTTCTTTAGCATTGCCTTTCTCTACTCAAAATTCTGCTGCTTTGAATTTGTGTTTCTATGAAAATCACATGTTGCTATAGACCCATTCATAATTCAACACTGAGCCAGGCATGGTGGCTCACGCCTTTAATCCCAGCACTTGTGAGGCAGAGGCAGGCGGATCTCTGTGAGTTCGAGGCCAGCCTGGTCTACAAAACAAGTCCAGGACAGCCAGGGCTGTTACACAGAGAAACCCTGTCTCAAAAAACCAAAAACAAAAAAAAAAAACACTGTATTAAATAACATGAGAGAAAAGCCCGAGGCCTATACCAGCATGAAGACAAGGAGCTCTGTGTTTAAGAGCTCTTGCTGCTCTTCCGAGATCACAGGTTCTGTCCCTGGGCCCCAGTTAACTCCAGTTCCAGAAGATACATTGCCTTCTTCTGGTCCCTGCATCCACTGAGCATTTATAATGTACTTACATACTTACAGGCGAAACATTCATACACATGGATTAAAATGATTTTTAAGTGTTAAGACAATAATCTGGGCGTAGTGCCATATGTCTGTAATCAGCATTCGGGAAGATTGCCACAAGTCCAAGGCTAGCCTGGTCCATGAAGCACGTTCCAGGCCAGCCATAGCGATGGCAGGGACCTGTCTGTGTCTAAAGCAAGTGTTAAGGACATGTAACTCTTTTACGGAAAGGTGGGCGTATAAGTAATGATTAGTATTGAAAATCTCAGCCCCTGTTTAACCTGAAGGCAGCAGGACTCAGTGCCATCGCCAAAAATCAAATAAGGCACAGTTCGTGTCTTCAGGCAGACATCCAGTCAGGCTAGAAACACAAACAACCTCAGTGACTGCAGGACAAGAGCTGCTACATGAGTCAGATTCCTCTCTGGGATTCAGGTGGTGCAGGCAGCACTTGTGTGGTGTAGGATGCTCATGTAAATCATTAATGGACAAACCTGAATGTGTAATGGCAGTTAGATCAATATAAATCAGATATAGTGAATATCTAGGGGCTTCTGATACAGTCTCTTAAAAGGGGGCATGAAGATCAGCTTGGCATCTTTGGGCACTTTGCATGGCAACATATGGACTAAAAAAGGTTTTATGACTTGGCACTGTTTTCATCTGGCCTTACAAAGTGGCCAGAGCCCAGATTAGGCTGAAGCCCGGTGAAACCAGGAGAGACCCTATATAAGGACGTAGGGGCGGAGCCTGAGAATTCCCATGCTAGAGACAACTGTTGGGGCCATTGCAGGCGGACTAAAAAGCGGATCTCAAACAGAACTGTAAAACATAAGAGAGACGAGATAGATAGTCTCTAAAACTAATGCCAAAAAAACCCTGAAGCCCAGAGAGACAGAATTCCTGAGAGCATAATTCAGAAGTTACATCATGCTTGCTCTCTTAGTGATAGGGGCCTCACGGAACCAAACAGTAGTGTGGACTAGTGGCCCACACCTATAGTCCAGCCCTCAGGAGACAGAGGCAGGCAGTCTGTCCCCCTCGTCTAGACGCCACAGGCTTCTGCACTCATGTGACATAGAGAAAGTCACTTGTACACGCACTTAAATAGATTAATTAAACTCATCAAAGCAGGCAACTAGACTTGGGCGCCGGAGGCGGCACGCTTACCTTGACAGAAAGGTCCCTGTTTTAGTTGTGTTGACACTACAGGGATCAGGTGTGGTCAATGCGGTGTTTGCCTGGGCTTCGGTCCCTGTAGCAGAAGCTGGCCTAGAAGTAACTTGTAATTCCCACCTTCACTTTCCAAGTGCTGAGATTACAGGTGTGTCTCCACCACACCTGAATTGTCTGACTTGTAAAACTTTGGCATTTGTCTGTGTATCGTCTGTGTTTGTGTATGTATGTGGGTGTGCATGGCACTGCGCATGTGGGGTCAGAGAACAACTTGGAGGAGTCATTCTTTCCTCAGGTCGGGTGTGTCCCAGGTATCCACCACGGGTGGTCAGGCTTACCCACAAGTGCCTTTGTCCCATAAGCTCTCTCTCTCTTACCTTGTCTAACTTTCTATAATTTAATTTAGTGACTTTGTTTCAGTGTTTCAGTTATATAAGTTAAATTGTATATCACCCCCCAATATTGATATTAATTTAGGTTTCCTCTTGTGTAAGGCACCTAGTGGTAGTGTTTGCCTGGTTTGTTGGTTCTCCCTTTTCTTTTTTTTTTTTTTTTTGTTTTTTCGAGACAGGGTTTCTCTGTGTAGCTCTGGCTGTCCTGGACTCGCTTTGTAGACCAGGCTGGCCTCGAACTCACAGAGATCCGCCTGCCTCTGCCTCCCGAGTGCTGGGATTAAAGGCGTGCGCCACCACCGCCCGGCTTGGTTCTCCCTTTTCATACTCATTTCCAGAGCTGTAGTTTAGATATCAGCTTGAGGTTACCCCCCACCACTGGGTAGACTCCAGCCACTATCCATTTTATAAAGAGGATAATCAACACAGAGGAGAAATATCCTCCATGCTTCTAAGCAAAGCTATGATCAAGCAAGGCCTTTGACTTATCGACGGCGCAACAACTGGCCAGAGGAGCCAGAGACTCTTCCCAACCTGGTGAACTCTGAGAGCCAAATCCTCAGCTGACCATAACAGGTTGTTTGTTTGTTTTTTTGTTTGTTTAAAAAGTGATTTTTTTTTTTTGGTTTTTCGAGACAGGGTTTCTCTGTGTAACAGCCCTGGCTGTCCTGGACTTGCTTTGTAGACCAGGCTGGCCTCGAACTCACAGAGATCCGCCTGCCTCTGCCTCCCAAGTGCTGGGATTAAAGGCGTGCACTACCACGCCTGGCAAAAAAAAAAAAAAAAAAAAAAAAAAAAAAGTGATTTTTTTAAAGTGCATAGTCTCTAGCATCCCGTGTGAAAGTATAATCAAAATTAAAATGTAACATAAAACAAACAAAACAGTGGGCCACGCTTTCCAAGACTCCGCATGAGTGGCTGACATGCTAGATGGAACAGTCACAGCCACCCAGATGTAACCAGTTTTCAAGGGCTCTCATCCCCTTCCTGCTGCTCTTTGTGTGTTCCTGATTATTCTGCTAATGTCTTCTTAAGACCACACCAGGTACCACCAACCTGTTGGTGAACAGCCGCAGACCTGGATCTCCGGACCTCAGGGTGAACCTGGGTTGAATCTGTTAGGGTCTTATAGTAGTAGCACTCTTGAGTTACAGTTTTCCTGTTAAGGATTCTCAAAGTCTTGAAAGTGTCTAAGGAGTGTGAGTGTCGTGAAAGCCTGGGTTGGAAGCGACTGCTAGCTCAAGAGGCTCGTTGGAAATTATGTTCCCTGCAGTGCATTTCACAACTGAGGATGTTATGTGTGTGATTATGGAAATAAGTCCGTCTTCCCTGAGATTAAGTGGCTATGAAATGTGTTTTAGGTGTCTTCGTCATCCATGATCACACCCCGGTGGATTATTCCAGTAAGTTCATGCTATTTATGATTCTTCTTTTGGCTACAATTTCAGAATATTAAAGGATTCTCGAGTTCTTGTTTTTCCTACAGATATTGGGGCCATTATCAAAGCTCTATTATTTTAATGACTTCAGATTTATGGCTCAACTTTTCTGTAAATGCCAAACGATTCAGACAGAATAAAAGTAAAAATCTGAGGTGAAGGGGACTGGAAAGACAGCTCAGTGGTTAGGAGTACTTACTTTACTGCAGAGGGCCTCGGTTTGAGTCCTAGCACCCACATGGCAGCTCACAGCCACATTGCAGATCCAGGGGATCTTATCCCTTCTCTGGACTCCACAGGCAGCAGCACACATATGACACACAGACACACAGGCAGGCAGAACGCCCATGCGCACGAGCAGCCGCCCCAGCTAGTGAAGCTCCTGATGGGACAAGGCTGGTGCTTCTGGGTCAAGACATGTCGTACCTCTTCCGCAGCAGAGCACTGCCATCTCCAACGGGCTCATGGGATGTGGAGCATCCTTGGCAGGGACAGAAGGATGCGGTAACAGAGATGGACTCTCACTGATTTCTCCCCCAGCACCATTCTTGGTAGACGCTGTGACCAGGTGAGGAAATTACTTCTCAGCTGCAGCTTTCAGAGCATCTAATAGCAGAAATTTTAAATTGATTATAATTAAAATACTAGTGTTCTTGTAAAGTCTAAATTGAATCTGGCTGAAAGTGTGTAAGTCTTTTTTCTCTGAATACTGTTTAACTTAGTATTTTTTTTCTTGTTATTGGTAATTTTCTATAAAAGTATTAAAATTTCTTTGGGAAGTCTCTGCTAGATAAAAATATTAGCTGGGTGTGGTGGCACACGCCTATAATCCCAGCACTTGGGAGGCAAAGGCAGGTGGATCTCTATGAGTTCAAGGCCAACCTGGTCTACAAAGTGAGTCCAGGACAGCCAAGGATAAACAGAGAAACCCTGTCTTGAAAATCTAAAATATGTATATATTAGTAGGCTTATCTTTAAATCTCTGTGTTTGTCTTAAAATCAAATTGTTCGTCCTTTCCTGCTTTACTCCTGTGACTGTGTCTGCTCTCAGGGATGAGTAGTGGTGGTTCCCAAGGCGAGGACCCTGGTGTAGCCTTTACTGGATAAGAGTGTGAGCAGGAGCTGGCCGTGGTGGTGCATGCCTTTTCTCCCAGCACTCCGGAGGCCGAGACAGGTGGATCTCTGTGAGTTCAGGGCCAGCCTGGGCTACAAAGCAAATCTAGGACAGCCAGGACTACACAGAGAAACCCTGTCTCAAAAAAACAACAAAAAAAAAGAGTTGTGAGCTTGGGTGGCATGGGTCCTGGGGGTTGTCCTCACCACAGAGGAGATGTGCTTGCTGCAGTATCGTTCTTACTAATGAGCGTACCTCGTGAAGAAGGGTTAAGTGTATGTTACCTTGTACTCAGGAACCAGGAGCAACAACTGTGTAGAAACGAGTGGGATGGGCTGTCTCATTGCTCATGAGGCAGCGCTGTGTCACCAAGTGTGTATGACACCTTTCTTCTCAGCCTCTCTATGTGGGCACTAGAACATGAGTCTGTCGCTGACTAAGCCTCTCTCTTCCATGTAGCTCTGCCCCTCTGCCTGAAGACTCAGCCTTGAAGCAGAAGTGCTTGCTGACCACTGAGCTCTGAGGGCTGCTGCTCCCACCTGTAAAGGAATCCTCCTGCTACCCTAGTCAGTCCTGGATCCAGCGGAGTGTGTCCTTCACTTGAAAGAACCTGCTACCTGGATTTGACTTTAACTCCATAAAGAAAGTAGCTGTATTTTCCGTCCGACTGGAAACTACTTAACTGAAGATACTGCCTTATCTTCCTGTGATTCTGTTTGCACTGCCAATTTCTGAATCGATGAAACTCACTGGTTTCCTTCAGACTCTTGGCTCCACCTAGCGGTTGTAACTGTTTATGATCTAGGGCAAGGCTTGATGTTGAGAAGAAGCCTGTTCATTGCTGTTTCCCTGTGATGTCGGGGGTAAGATCCTGGCCGGAATGCCTGCTGGAGAAATGAGTGACAGGCACCTGTGCATTCCCTGGAAATCAGAATTCAGGAGGTGAATGGAAATACTGTGTAGTAGATCCCAGGCCAGCTCTCCATGGTTATGAGGATTCTTAGAGAAGCTGAGAACCCAGAGGGTTGAAGATGTCATCCACACTTTGAATTCTGTGTGGTAATGATCTTAACTGCTATGAATTTGCATCAGGGATAAATGTTAGGAACTACAGAGAGATCGGTCTCTCAGCGGCGTGTACTCCTCGACCCCTTTTCCTATAGGAAGCATCTACACTCCCCTTGTCTTTAACTTTGTAGCCTCGGAGGGAGCAGGTTGTCTGGTCAGAGACCTGAGTCCTCATTCTGAGGCCTGTGCTCTCCTTCCTGAGCCAGTGGGGAACGTGGCCCTAATAGGCTTTCCAGTGGTGAGGTCAGTGCAGCAGGGCTCCAGTCAGGACACGGTTAGGCACAGCCTCAGCTCCTTTCAGTATACACTGAGTGAGTTTATGGCCTTCAAGCTGAAAAGAAAACACCTGGCAGAACAGGGAATGTGGTGAGAGGGATTGGGTTCTTCAGTGAGTACCACCGAGGACGCTGTGCACAGTTTAATGAACGAAGTCAGCTTACATTAGCGGTTTTCTATTGGTTTTTAAAGTTCTCTAGAATTCCCCGTTCTCTTAGCCTGCTCTCTTAGCCAAAAGAAGTTCTTATGTTAAAGTAGCGTAGAAAAGTGTATGGATATGTACCCATAATCCCAGCACACAGAAATGACACTAACATAGCTTTAACTGTTTGGGCCAAAAGGTCAGGACCTCAGTTGCCATGGGAATGAGAATGGTATGTGATGCTGGTGAAACCATTGGTGTTGCCTCGTTACCAAGCATGGTGTTGGGTTGTGTCTCCTGGAGGCTGTTCGGTTTTCTGCCCTTCGTGTGATGTGTGTGTGGTTGAGCACTCATGCGTTCTTCTCAGCTGAGAAGAGCTCATCCAGCTCTGTGTTCTTCACAAAGCTGTGATTTGGACTACCCTGGCTTCCCCGTGGCATAGAATGTGCTCAGGCAAGCACTAGTGCCTCACTGGAGCTCAGGGGATTCACGCTTCCAGTGTCCAGGGGAGCTGGACAGTTTGCAAACCACTTTGCTGAAGGAGACAGTTGCCCTTCTGATTGGCTGTCCCCTCCTAGCAAGTGGTGCAGCCTGGGCAATCATTGGCGTGTTTTGCCAGTCCTTAGTGGTGAGACATTTCTCACAGTTTGACACATTTCTCCAGGACACACTGGACTGGGTGTCAGATTTCCAGTGTCTGGAGGTCCTGGATGGCCTGCAAGCTTAGCTATGCTGCTAACACACAACAGCTAAGGCATGATGGCTTAGAAATCCTAAATGTCCCATTCTGTTGAGGAGCGAGCATTGTCCTTTCAAGATTGAGTGGCTGAAAGTACCCCATCATTTGTGTCTCCGGGACCTGAATTCTTGCCATTCCAAATATTTGCTAAGGAGCTGGTTAGGATTCACTTGAATCTCCACTAAAACGAAGCCTTGTGTCCTCGTGTCAAGTAGCAAGCTTAGAAGTTAATACTTACATGATGGCTCTTCCCTGACAGGTCAGTAGACACTTGGCAGGTGTTTCCTTTGCTGTATTCTACTTCGAGAATGGTAGTGTTCTCATGAGACAGGCCTGGGGGTGCCTGTAGAAGCAGTAGGGGTGGGGCAGTACACGAAGCAGTCGAGAATGCTGACAGGTGAGGCTGGAGGTGATAACTGGGTAGGAAGGCAACTGGAGGTGTGAGGCTGAGTCAGGGAGATGGGCAGCAGCCAGCAGTGTGGGTTTATGTCACGTTGGACATGGTGCCAAGAAGCCGCCCTGCCATGTGCTGGGGAAGATCTGAACAGGGTTGGTATTGTGTCCCTGGCTGGGGTGTGAGGGAGGGGTCCGGGTACTGACAGCTTGTGTGTAGCAGCTCTTTTCCAGACAGGCCCAACTCTTGATATTTCATTGCTGTTCCATGGGAGGCTGCTGAGCAGAGCAACAGCAGACAGATGCCTTCACGTGCTTACCTTGCTCTGAGAAATACCCCTGACGGTCCTGCTGACGATCCCTAGGCACTTGCTCTGCACAGGTGCATTATGGGGAGGTCTTAGCTGGTACTAGCATCTACTGTTCATTCTTTGACGTTCTGGCTAAAGCTCAGACCTCTCTTTTCTTTTGTTTTTTTGAGACAGGGTTTCTCTGTGTAGCCCTCTTCTCCTAACTGAGTCCCCAAAAGTCCTGCTGTCCCTTGCTAGATTGTTTGCTAGTCGCTCAACTGGTGAAAATTTTGGGTATTTTCCTTCCTTCCTCCCTCCCTTCTTCCCTCCCTCCCTCCCTCCCTCCTTTCTTCCCGCCTTCCTTCCTTTCCTGGTTTCTCTATGCAGCCCTGGCTGTCCTGGAACTCATTCTGTAGTCTAGGCTGGTCTCAAACCCAGGAACCCCCCTCCCTCCCCCCCCCCCCCCCCATACTGGGATTAAAGGCGTGGGCCTATACACGTGGCAACTTGGGTATTTTCTAAGTAAGGGTCTTGTCTTCTCATTTAGCAAGTATCATAAACTCATTTTCCATGTGGCTGCAAGATGCAGTTGTGGGTCTCATCTGTGGAGTCTGGTTGAGATCCTGTTTAATCCATCTCTTGACCATCATTTAACTGGAAAATTGCTGTAATAAAAATGTGCATTTGAGCCGGGCGGTGGTGGCGCACGCCTTTAATCCCAGCACTTGGGAGGCAGAGGCAGGCGGATCTTTGTGAGTTCGAGGCCAGCCTGGTCTACAAAGTGAGTCCAGGACAGCCAAGGATACACAGAGAAACCCTGTCTCGAAAAACAAAAACAAAAAACAAACAAACAAAAAAAAAAAATGTGCATTTGTAGATCAATTGTGCTTTTTTTTTCTGGAAAAAACAAATTAAACCTAGGTTTGTGGATGGACTGGAGACATTCCTGTGTCTCCAGGATGGGGAACTTGGTTTGCATTGTGGAAACCTGGCCCGAGCTGTGTTCCACTGTGTGAACTTGTTGGTGGGTTACCTCTTTCTCTTGTATTGCATTGTTGGGTGATATCCACTACTTCTCAGGATTTCTTCTTATCAGAAGTAGGGGTGTGTGTGTGTGTGTTTTCATGGAACCCTTTATTCTTTTTGTTTTCACATCTGGGTACAACAGATAGATTGAGGACTTACCAACTATTTTGTTTACCTTTTCTACATATTAAGCTCTGCAGTAGCTTTGAAACTGTAATTTTTTTTTTTTTTGGTTTTTTCGAGACAGGGTTTCTCTGTGTAGCTCTGGCTGTCCTGGACTCGCTTTGTAGACCAGGCTGGCCTCGAACTGACAGAGATTCGCCTGCCTCTGCCTCCCGAGTGCTGGGATTAAAGGCGTGCGCCACCACCTCCCGGCTGAAACTGTAATTTATTTTTGTATCAAGTGCACTATATTCAGTGAGTTCCCATTGTACATGGTTTGTCTTAGAAGCACTACACTGAACTGTGAGTTGTCTGTACACTGAATAAGAACTTTAGATATGACCCATTCAAATAAAACTTCCATGAGACATTCTTGTTGAATGAGCTGTTTCTTGAGCATAAATAGCCCTGGCTGAATTTCAGAACCACCATTAACAGTAAGCAGATGGGTGATGCAGCACTGGTACAGTGTCGAGGATTTGTGTCAGTGTGGATTGAGGAGATTGGGAGTGGAGATGTTTCCAAAGGCCAAAACCTTCATTGGTGACAGGAGAGAATACTCGGTAAGTAAAGCACCTGCCACACAAGCGTGAAAAGCCTGAGTTCAGATCCCCAGAGCCCAGGTAAAGCCAAATGTGGTAACACATTTATAATCCCAGCACTCCTGCAGTGATAAGGGATTCAGAGACAGGAAAGTCGCCTGAAACCCTTGCCTGGCGTTACGCAGAGATAAACAAGAAACCCTGCCTCAATGTGGATGGCCAGGATCTACAGGCGAGGTTGTCCCATGACCTCCACGTGCATGCTCCTGCACTTACACACATGAACATACACACAACGAAGTTTTTTTTTTTAAGTTGTTGGTCAGTGAGCATGGTGGCACATACGTGTAATCGTGTAAGAGCTTGGGAGGTGCACAGTGGAGTGTCGGTATAGACTGTATAGCAACGCTGCCTCCAAAAATGGATACATAAGCTCTCATTGGCCATACGTAGCCTATCCTGGAAGGCCACAGTGTCATTCCAGAGGACAACAGGGCCACAGTAGATAGACACTTTACCTCAGGACTTGAGTCTACACTGCTTGCTATCACAGGCATAGAGCAAATCATCTCAGGCCATCATCTTGGTACTGTCGTCTGCAGACACATGCAGTGTGACTCATAGCCTCTTGCTGACAGAGTCAGGCCCCTCCTTGTCCCCAGTCCCTTTGATACAGTTTTCTGTGAACAGCATGACTGTCCAGATCATTGCCGGGCTTCTGCTGGGCCAGATACAACTGCACAAGGTAGCAAGTCTCCAGGAAGGTCGTACCATCTTCCCATCTCCTCTCTTTCCTGGAGAAAAGCGGACTTGTAGGCCCTTCAGTTGCAGTCACCTGTGCTAGAAGCTCTAAAGAAATGCCTGACAGTAAGTAACAAAAGCCATTCTAGGGGCTGGAGAGATGGCTCAGTGGTTAAGAGCACTGGCTGCTCTTCCAAAGGACCTGGGTTCAAATCCCATCACCCACATGGCAGTTCACAGCTGTCTGTAATTGCCGGGCATGGTGGCGCACGCCTTTAATCCCAGCACTTGGGAGGCAGAGGCAGGTGGATCTCTGTGAGTTCAGGGCCAACCTGGTCTACAAAGTGAGTCCAGGACAGCCAAGGATACACAGAGAAACCCTGTCTCAGAAACAAAACAAAAGCCATTCTGACTTAAGCAGGACAATCCATGGGAAAACTGAATTGTTCTCCACAGGAAACTTTCATGGGCAGAAACAAAGCGGCCGTTGGTGTGGACAACTTTCTACCCAGCTGCTATGAGTCAGAGGATGAGGTCCCTGCCCAGGCTATGCTTCCCTTAAGGAAAGGGAATGGATGCTCAGCCACAAAATATCCACGTACCAGGTGGGCCTGCACTGAGCAGAGCCTGCAGGCACTGTGGGAACAGACTGTGGGTCGGTTGTGGTCAGGGGCCCTGCGTGCGTGTTGAGACTGCGGTAGGTCAACGTGGTCTGTACAGTGTGAGCACCCATCTTCCCATGCTGGGGTTCTCCAGTTCCATTCTGAGGTTGAGCTGAGAGAGGTGGCAGAGTATGTCTCACACTCCACAGCAGGGAGCACAAAAGTCCCAGGCCAGATTGGTAGCTGTGTAGCTCATGCAAGATGTTACGGAGAAAGACTGAGGGAGCCTGCCCCAGCTCCTCACTTGAGGGTTGAGACTTGAGCTCAGGTAGTTGTGGGGTTACCCAGCACAAAGTCCAGAATTCCATCCCCAGCACCACATAAATCCTGGCATGGTAGTGAGCACACTTAATCCCAACACATGAAAGGGGCAGAGGAGTCAGGAGTTCAAATCATTCTTGACTACATAGTGACTTTAAAACCAGCCTGGGCTACCCTGCCACCAAAAAAAAAAAAGAAAGAAGGATGGTCTGTTCTGCGTTTAGGTAGGAAACAATTCCAAGGAGGGACAGGGACTTGTCCCGGGCTTGTGGCTCAGGTCTTGAGACTCACTGCTCTGTGGTCCTTGTCCTGCTCCCTGTGGTACTATTTGCTGCCTTGGAGCAGAGCGCTGCAGCAAAGAGTCCTGCTGCTCCATGGAGTCCCTTCCTAAGAGGACCTGGATCCCCACCCCACGGAGGAGCTTATCATTGTCAAAGCAATCCCTTTCCAAAACAAAGAAAATATCCACACACAGATCTGGGCAGTGGGGTGGGGGTTAGTTTGTGTACCTTCCTTTTAGATTCCTCCTTTTCTCTCCCTGGAGTGCAGCCAGCTCTCTCTACCATGGTATGTTCTCTCCATTCCTGTCATAGGCTCCCAAATGTGCTGTTTCTTTAAGAGCTCTCAGTAACCAAGCCTGGGTAGCCTAGTGCTCTAATTCCAGCACTCAAGAGTCAGAGGCAGGTGGGCCTCTGAGTTTGAGGCAGCTTGGTCTACATAGCAAGTTCCAGGACAGCCAGGGCTCCATAGAGAGACCCTGTATCAAAAAACGGGAGGTAGGGGAGAGAGAGAGCCGTACAGCTTATTAAAAAGCCCCACTCTCTCCTTAGAAATCTTCTTGATTTGAAGCAGTCTATTTTGTTCTGTTAATTTTGGACACAGGGTCACATGTTCAAGGCCAGCCATGAATCCCTTGTAGCTCACTATGATGATCTTTAATTCCTGATTGTCCTGTCTCCATCTCTCAAGTGCTGGAATTATTGGCATGCACCATCTTGCCTAGGTTATATGGTGCCTGGGATCTAAGCCAGAGCATTCTAGGCACACATACTGTCAGCTGAGCTCTCCCCCCAGCCCGCTCCTGGCTGGAAGTCTTACTTCAGGTTACAGACCTGGACCTATGGGAGATTTACACATAATTTTACACACTTGCTGATCTTTAGAGACCTCAGGTTGGCAACTCTGTTCATTGGGTAAAACTGTCAGGCGGACCAGAGAGTCATTGGGCAGAGGGGTCTGTTCGGGGAAATCCAGTATAAAAGAGCTTATCCATTGGCATTAAGTGCTGAGAGACTGAAGAAAAGCAGACAGACCAGACTACAGGGTGCAAATTTATTTTGGCTTACGGAAGCCTGGGCTTACAGAGTGGCAACTGGACCAGTAGATGGTTAAATCTCCTAGCTTATCTCAAGCTGATATCGGGGATGCCAGGCACATTCCTGACCCTGACAGGACTAGAGTCTGCTTACAGAGTTCTACACACTGCTTTAGGAGTTTTGTGTATAGCAATGGTTTTCAACCCATGCACGGGGTTGTGATTCCTTTGAGAGTTACATACCAGATATCCTGATATTTTCGTTATGATTCTTAATAGTAGCAAACTTAGAGTTTTGAAGTAGCAATGAAATAGTTTTATGGTTGGGGGGGTGGGGGTCACCACAACATGAGGAACTATATTAAAGGGCCACAGTGTTAGGAAGGTTGAGAACCACTGTTCTATAGTATGCTGGGAGACTGCAGGGGAGAGGGGACCACAGGGTGACTCAGAAGAAAACATGACAATTCAGCAGGGCTGCAGTCAGGCCAAACTAGGTCTCTGAACAGTTTTCAGAGTATAAAGTTCATGGCCAAGAATAAGTCACATGGCACTTAGAAGCCACCCATTTAGAGTGCTACTGAATTACAGAGCACAAATAGACCCTGATGGAACCTTATTCACCATTCCCTTCTGCCTGGTCCTTGTAAAAAGGGGGTCCTGATAGTGACACCTGCCTTGTACTGGGGTAAAGATTGAGCATGTGCTGCGGAAAGGTCTGCACACAGAGTGGGGAGGAGGCTCGGTGGGAAAGTGCTTGCTGCTCAAGCACGAGGACCTGAGTTGGCATCGCCAACAACCACTTAGCTGAGTGTAGTGGTATATGCACAGAACTCCAACGCTGGGGGCTGGGCAGCCAGCCAGTCTAGCTGAGGTGACAAGCTCTGGGTTCAGTGACAAGCCCTTTCTCAACAAATAAGGAATAAGTTGACTTCTGGCCGCCACATACATGCAAGTGTATACACATAAAACCACACTGTGGTGGCTTGAATAAGATGTTCCCTATAATCTCAAGCATTTAAATACTTGGTTCCCAGTTGGAAGTATTATTTAGGGAGGCTTAGGAGGTGTGGCCTCGCTGGAGGACGTACGTCACGAGTTGCTGGTTTGGAGACTTGGCCATTTTTGAGTTTGCTCTCTCTGCTTCTTGCTTGGCATCTGAAATGTGAGACCTCAGCTATTGCTAGCACCATGCTGCCACAGTTCCATGCCATGATAGAGTCAGCCCTCTGCAACCATAGCCTAAATTAACCCTTCTTCTGCTGTGGTCAGGGTGTTTTATCACAGCAAGAAGTTGGTACCAGAGAATGGGCTGTTGCTGTGACACACCTGCTGTGCTGGGGTGTTTGTTTGTTTGTTTGTTTGTTTGTTTGTTTGTTTGTCGTTTGAGAAATGTGGAAGGCTTTGGACCTTGGAACTGAAAAGTGGTAGAACTCTGTAAGCAGCGCTCGAAGGGCTGTCCTAAGAGAAGCTTGGAAGACAATGCTGAGGGCGGTGAGAACTGTGGAGGTCCAGCTCACGTGGCTTCCAAGGGAGACAATGTTAACAAACCGGGCTTGTCATAGCTCAGGTTTCTGTTGCTGTGATATAAGATCATGACCAGAAACAGCGTGGGGAGGAGTTTATTCGGCTTAACTATCCTGGACACTGAGGAGGTGTGGTCTTGCAGGAGGAGGTGTGGTCTTGCAGGAGGAGGTGTGGTCTTGCAGGAGGAGGTGTGGTCTTGCAGGAGGAGGTGTGGTCTTGCAGGAGGAGGTGTGGTCTTGTGGTCTTGCAGGAGGAG
>CAJQZJ010032114.1:7277027-7307714 GCA_907164525.1 Lophiomys imhausi
TGTGTGTGTGTGTGTGTGTGTGTGTGTGTGTGTGTGTGTGTGTGTGTGTTTGTGTACGGGTTTAAGTGCACCTATATACGTGTACACATGTGTGTAGAGGTCAAAAGACAATCTCAAATGTCATCCCTCAGGTACTATCCATTATTTTTTGTTATTTTGTTTTTTTTTTTTTTCGGGACAGGGTTTCTCTCTGTAGCCCTGGCTATCCTGGAATTCACATTGTAGACCAGGCTGACCTTGAACTCACAGAGATCCACCTGCTTCTGCCTCCTGAGTACTGGGATTAAAGGCATGCACCACTATGCCTGGCCATTACAGACAGTTTCAAACTGCTGTCAGGGTGCTGGGATTTGAACCCTGGTCCTTTGGAAGAGCAGCCAGTGCTCTCAACCATTGAGCCATCTCTCCGTGGTTTTCAAAAATGTACTGGAGGCTATGTTACCAGACATTGACCCCACAGCCCAAGCAAGCAAGCAAACAAAAAACCAATACCAAAATGAAAAAAGAAAACCTGTTGTCAAGTGAGTTTTTGTATAGCTTTGTCCATTCCAATAGACTCCAGTGACTGGAGGTAAGGAAGCCACATGACCTCATTTCTCCAGCTCTACAGGCTGTGAGAAAACCTACACCCAAGGCTGACTCAAACCTACCCTCCTCCTGGCCTTTCCAGCAGGTTGTAGTAGTTGTGTGACAAATCTTTTCCCAGGGAGACACAACACACATCCCAGATAGAGAGCCCACAACAAACCAAAGTACAGATACTACCAAAGCCCACTTTGGTGAATCAATGTGTTTTATTGAAGTCACCTACAGGAATATGGGTGAGCAGTTACTTATAGGAGCAGAAATGACTCAAAGCAGGCGCACCATCAACACTCACCCCAGCATGGGTGACAACAGCTCACAAAGCTGGGAGCCTGGAGCACACTGCACAGCCTGCAGGCTAGAGAGTGTCCTTTCCAGGTACTTTAGTTGCTCTGTTGGTCTGAACCTTTCCCAGGTAGCCTGGTTGGTTCCTGCTTCCTCTAGGTAGATCATCTGGAAGGCAAGTCGTCTTTGCAGCTTGTCTCTTCCGAGTCTTTTTGGCAGCTCTGTTCCCTTTGCTTACTCGGGCAGGGTGGGGCCTAGTGAACCTAGTCGGTTTCAGGGACTTCTGGAAGCTATTCTGAGTTATTTGCTTTCCTGCTTAAGGAACTTCCCTGCAGGGTGGGATGCTACACAACAGAAGCTGAGGAATTTCTCTGGCAGGAGGAGCAACGCTAGTTACTTTTGGTGGCAGAGTCAGGTGGTCAGCCGTAGTGTTTCCAGGGGCAGCCTCCTGTCTCCTGGCTCCCTGAGGTACTTAGCCCTTGACTAGGTTTCCAGGTGTGGCTTCCAGGGTCCCAGCATGTACTTCCTGCTGCCTGCTACCTGTGAGCTACCCGACTCCCATCAGCTCCCTGTTCTTACCTGAGCCCTGGAGATGGCGGGGTGGTGGCTGCTGACCAGACCACTGTCCTCACTGGCTTGTACATTTCTCAGTACCCTCCGCCTGGCTGGCCTCCCTGTACCATCTTCTAAAATAACCCTCCAGGGAAGCCCCTGGACTCTCGCACTTGTTAAAAAAATGCATGTGTGCATGTCATGTGTATGCAGTGGAGGTGTGAGAACTCCATCTGTGTGGTCCTCAAGAACACAGTTCGCCTTCAAGACAGGGTCTTGCTTTGGAGCTTGCCAATTAGGCCAGACTGTTGGCAAGCAAGCCCCGGGGATCCTCCTGTCTCCTCCCCCACAGCTGGAGTTACAAGGTTCCACCCTGGTGCTCAGTGTTTTTACACGGTTTCTGGGGCTTGATCTTGGACCCTCGCTGAAGGCTAGTGCGTGACTACAACACCCCTCCAGCACTTTTTAAACATTTTTTATCTTGATTTGATTTTTTTTCCTTTGAGACAATATCTCATCCAAGGCCGACCTTAAACCGATCTTGTTTCTGTCAGAGGAGAGCTGAGATTGGCACTTTATAATGGCCTCTCCACTGTTCACAAAAGGATCGGACACAGGGCCTTCCCACCTCAACTCAGAACCCAGCAGGCTCCTTCCAAGGGTGACAGCGCTTGAAAACTACAGGACATTTGCAAGAGAAGAAAATCAGTCATGTCCTACACATTCTGATTCCTTTAGAACCACCCTGTCACACTCTGCAGACTGCTAGCCGCCTGTGCAGACTGCATTATTGTCCCTTGCATAATACTGCCTCACCTGACAGGCTTGACCTTGTGCTCGGGCCGCTGAAACTGATTGGACCGGCCATGTGTCACATGTGAGGAGGAACTGTTCACTTGCAGGCTTTGGCTTGGCCTCGTTGCCTCTGCCAGAAAGGGCAAAGTCCAAGATTGCTGCTCCTTCAACCCACCATCCTGACTAGGACCCATCAAGGAGACCTGGGCTAGATCCCAGTCTTGAGCGTAACCCTCAGCCAACTTCAGCTGCAGGGAGGAGTTTGGAGTTATGAGTCATTGAGATTCTATGTGTGCAAGTTCATGTGTGCAACAGATTACTACTGTCCGCGTGGGTACACATGTGCATGCGTGCCGCAGTGGTCTTGTGAACGGCAGAGAACTTTCAGGTGTCCACTCTGTCCTTCTATCATGAGATCCAGGGATCCAAAGCAGGTCACCAGGCTTGTGCGGAGCTTTTTCCTGCTGAGCCATCTTGCTGGTCCTTAAAAAGTTTACTTTGACCTTAGATTTTGTTTGTTCGTTTAAAATAGAGTCCATCATTGGCACAGAGCTCAAACACTCTGGCAGGCCGGCTCCCAAGCCCGGGGGATCCTTGCCTTTGCCTCCTACACTGGAAATACAAGCTCACGGCAAACCTGGCCTTTGTGAGGTTCTGAGGATCAAAGTTGGGTCTTCATGCTTATACTGCCACGCACTCACCGAGCCAGTCGGGCAGCACGGCCACCGAGATCTCGGAAGTTGTTGAGTAGAACTGAGAAGCCAACCCTCTGCAGAAGCCATTGTAACAAAAGTGGCAAAGTCAAGTGTGGAGTGCTGCTGTGTGGCCATCACACCAAGGCTCAGTCCTGTCTTTCCAGTTCCATGAATCCAACCATTGACCACAGCCCCCATTGACACTTATCTAAGGGTCTTGATGTAAAACAGGCCTGAGTGGGGACAGTTGGTTTGGATGGGATGGTTGTAGAATCGTCCTGACGGTGGCTCTCCAACACGACCCTCATTCCTGGGAGGACAGGGCAGATTACCACCAACCCTCTTAACCAACCCTTCAGTTGCTTCAGAGACACCTATATTCTTCCATCCCTATTTTTAAAAATTATTTCATGTGTATGGGTATTTTGTCTGCAAATATATCTGTGCACCATATATGTGCCCGATGCCTGCAGGGCCCAGGAGAGGGAGTTGGGTCTCCTAGAACTGGAGTTACAGTTGTGAGCCACCAGCTGAGTGCTGAGAAATTCAACCCAGCCCCTCTGGAAGAGCCACCAGTGTTCTGACCTCTGAGCCACCTCTCCAAGCCCCACCTTTATGACCTACTTTGACAGAAGCTGTTGCTTTTCAGATGGTTTTGAAGTTGGAGCAGAGGTGGTGGGGAGGTGGGGTAGGGTGGCTGCTTGAAGCTCGGATAAGTTCACCCAGAAGCCAGCAGCATTCTTTCATGCTTTTTGTACCTGATTTTCTCAGCTCCCTCCCTCACAAAAGCACCTGCTTCAAGGATTCCCTGTGTAGGAAATGTTTATCCCACTGCTGCTCAATACCGCCTCTCCCATTCTGCCAGCTGTTGGAAACCAACTACATTGCAGGTACACAGAGCCCCCATTAGCTTTTCATGTTTTTAGCTAGCATGCGTACCAATGTTATTTCAACATGGTTTTGCATGATGCTAAAATACTCAATTCATCTTGCTTGTGAATATGTGTAAACCAGAGGTCAGCATCTGGTGTCTTTATTGTTTTCACCTTAAAAAAAAAACCTTTTATGGGTATGGACGTTTTTCTTATATGCATGTTTACGTTATCACTCGTGTGCCTGTTGCCTGCAAGACCAGAAGAAGGCATTAGATCCTCTTGAATTGGGAGTTAACAGCTGTGAGCCACCACGAGTGCTGTTAATCAATCCGTGGGTCCTCTGGAGGAACAGCCAGTGCTCCTAACCACTAAGCCATCTTCCCAGCCCCTCCACTTTATTTATTTTAAGATTTGTTTTGGGTGTGATAGGCAGAGAACAACTTGAGAAGAGTTGTGGGTCCCAGAGATCAAACCTAGGTAATGAGGCTTACTGGCAGGCACGCTTGCCTCTTGAGCCATGTGTGGCCACTCCGCCTTGGATTTGGAGACACAGTCTCTCCAAACTTGGAACTCCATGCTTTAGAATGGCTAGCCAAGAAGCCCCAGGGATCCACCTGTCTCCACTGCTCCCGTGCTGGGTCACGTACACTGCAGATTCTGACATGGACGCTGAGGATGTGAACACTGGCCACGCTTGCATAGCGGTCTCCTCAGCACCAAGTCTATCTTTTTCTTCAAATGGGACAGGTCTGCCTCACAACCAAAGCAAAGGAGGCAGTGATGTACATGGAAACAACACAGGTAATTTTTGGTGAGCTGCTAATAAAAAGACACCCCCCACCTCCAGCCTTATCCTCAGTGATATTAGTACTCCATTTTATTTTAACTTCCATTTCCAAGTGTTTATTTCTCCCCAGTCAGAACCTTATTCTTAGAAGGTCTGGCTTTTGTCCTCTGGGTTTGACTTCCTGGTGCGACTCCAGCATGTGAAAGAAACACCGCACTCATCTTTAAAAATACCCTCAACACTCGTTCCCTTGTTACTGATGGACCAAAACCGTTGCACCTTACAATAAGCCCTCACCCTGTTTGTTGCTCTCAGCAGTCCACAGTAATGCTTCACATTATGACAGACCTTAGAAATGGCCAGACTACACATTGCTTATTTTGGTTGTTCCTCAGGAGATGATACCACCTGGGACAAGCCAAGGAGGTAAACAACAGTGTTAGTTATGGCCTGGCACCACACTGGAGCATGCCACCCATTTATTCTCCAAGCGGTGTCCCTTCTCTCTGGGGGCACTACGACAAACTTAAAAATTTTTAGGGCTCCTGACTACTGTGGACACCAGACCTTCATTCCTAGTACTGACAGGATCCCATGTCAGGGACATACTAGCATCTTATGCAGTTTTTTTTAAATAGTTGCAATAAATATGTATCTTCACACAGAAACTTGAAAAAATACTTTAACACAATACATTGGTACTGCCAAGAACTCCATTTCAACACAGATAACACTGCTAAAACATTTATATAAATATTAAGTTATGCAGATTCACTCCATTAGAAAATTCATCTATTACAATACTAAAGACCTGTATCAGCAAAGCCCAAAGAAAACAACTATTTGAACAGTAGGAACACTAGAAATACCAACTATGAGGGTTACAGGACAGTGGTGGGGGAGAATTTGGTACATTTGCCATTACGTCACAATGGACACAATCTAAAATACAATTTTAAACTAGCAGTGTATAAAAATACTTTTTAAACAATACTTTTGGTAGGCATAAGTAGCACTTAAAAACAAACAGCTATGTGGTTTTCAGGTCTCTGGAAGGCCTAGAAACAATTCAATTTACCGCCTTCAGCTAGCTCGTATGACATGGCCCTGGGAAGCAAGTTCTCTCACACATTATGTACACACGCCAGAGAATACTACAGCCTCCTTCCTCTGCCTACAGTACACGCGGACCACTGCAAGAGGCTTCTATCTCACAGAGGGTGTAAAACGAGGAGCCCCGTTTCCAATTCCAGGGCTGGATGAACACAGGAAAAAAAGCAAGGTGGAATTCATGGGTATGTGGTTTCTATTTTGCTTATAGGCCAAGACTGTTGAGTTTAGTCTGGCATATCAATGTTTAACTTGGGAGGTGGGGGAATGTATTTTCCGGGGCTCTGGGTTATAACTACCCGGGCCTTCTTTCCGAACATTGGAGCAATTTTCGGAGCTTCTGGCACTGATGTATCTTCGGCATCTTCATGGTCTTCGTGATGGAGATCATAAGAGATATTCCCATACTCTCTTAAAAATGGGAAAACTTCAAGTAGAAACTGACAAAAATCCCTGCGAATGCCGAACCACCAGTGATTGCCCCCTTTCCGCCTAAACGTTGTAGCCATCAAAGTCAGCAATGAGAGCCAAAGGGGGATGAATATAGAAATGTAAGAGAATGCATTGTGGTCATCCAGTCTGTGAACTAGCAGGACCTCAAAGGTAAGCAGGGGCACGACAATCGTGATCCAGCTGATGGCCATGGTCACGTGTGTTCTTCGCTGCTCAGCAACCACATCCAGGGACCGTAGGAACAGGAGGGACCACACGATGTAATAGAGAACAACCAGGCAGAGGAACGACATGAGGATCCACAGGGGCACGAACACCACCAGCCATGGCCAGTGGATAATCCTGTCCAGCCGCAGGGCGATGAAAATGAACTGCAGGATGTTGACAGAGCACAAGATCTCCAGTTCCAGGGACCTGTCATGTCGGAAGCCCCAGACGCAGGCGGCCACAGACACAGGGGAAACGAAGAAGAGCGGCATGAAGACCAGCAGCCAGAAGTGGGTGCCCCTCTCCACCCTGTCGCAGACTAGTATCTCAAACATGAGCAGCAGCAGGTGGATGCCCACGGCGATCAGCATGGCCTTGAACTCCACGCAGGCTTCCCCCTCCGCGCGGTAGCGAGGGTTTCGGGCCCACACGCCCGCACCCACCGAGGCGCCCACGATGACCAGGAGCTTCCACAGCCAGATGGGGGCGAAGACCGCCCAGTAGCTCCACTGGATGATGCCGTCCAGGCGCAGGGGCAGCAGCACGGAGAAGACCAGCAGGCAGGCATAGATGAGGAACTTACTGGGGTTGAAGTCCTGGAACAGGCCCCTGGGGTTCATGGCGAAGGTCGCACTGCCCGTAGATGATGGGCATCCGCCCTCGGTGCGGAGGAGGCTCCGAGAGGCCGGAACACGTGCGCTCGATCACGTGGCCCGGCCGGAAGCCAGCGGGGGGGGACACGGCGTGCGCTGGCCGGGAACGGTGCGGGACCTACGCTGGCGGCGCTGCCCGGGCCCCGCAGCTCAGGCCTGGGTGGGCGCCCACGCCGCCTGCCTTCATTCCGCCCCCGCGGGGCCGACACCTCGCCGCATCCGCTGTCCGGTGGGACCCGGCGCGCTGCGGACCCGGGCGCCCGCGGGCCGCTGGCCGTGAGCAGGCCGAGGCCTCCAGAGGTCAGTTCCTGGAGGAGGCCGGAACACGGAGGAAGGGATGAGCTCACATCCGCCCCGCAGGCTCGGGGGCGGGGCCCGGCGCGAGGCGGGGTCGGGCACGGGGCTGAACGGAGGGAGGGCAGGGCCCGCCTGTGTGCATGTGTTTGCGTGTTCAAATGTGTGTGTGTGTGTGTGTGTGTGTGTGTGTGTGTGTGTGTGTGTGTTCCCTTGTCTCTGCTTCTTAAGAACCGGATTGTGGGGGGCTGGAGAGATGGCTCAGCGGTTAAGAGCACCTACGATTCTTCTACAGGACTTGAGTTCAATTCCCAGAGCCCACATGATAGCTCACAACTGTCTGTAACTCCAAGATCTGACACCCTCACACAGACATCCATGCAGGCAAAACACCGATGGACATAAAATAAAAGTAATAATAAAATTCTAGAAAGAACTGGATGGTATGACTCTGATAGCTTTGTGTGGCTTCTGGGAATGCAAGCGCTTTATCCAGTGAGCCATTCCTCCCAGTACAGCTACCCCGAGGCTAGATATAAACTGAAGCTTAAAATTGCACCCACAGAAGTGTGTGGGATGCAATGCTCAGACCATCAACACGGTGGGGGACTGAGGGCCCAGTGGACAGGGACTAGTGTATTCCAAACGGTGGGGAGGCCCAGAGATGTGGCCTGCCCAGGTGTCTTCCTCCTGCCACCCCTGTTGGGCAGCCTCAGTCGAACCTTGGGTCTAAATTGAGTCTCTCCTAAACTCTCCTGCTGGCCCCTGTGTGGGGAAGAGGATACAGAGGACAGAGGATGGCAGGTCATCTGCCTCTCTCCATTTCATTCCCTTCAAACAGAATCTGTCTGAACCTGGAGGCAAGTTGGCGGACAAGCCTGAGCATTCATGTCCACCCTGACCTCCAGCACTGGACTAAAGGAAGCCATGTACAGCTCCTTATGCGGCTGTGTGAGATTTGTCCTCAGGTTCTCATACTCCACATGACAAGCATTTTAAGCACGAAGCCTTCTTGCCAGCACCATGTCCCCAGGTGACACCTGACTACTACTACTTCCAGCCCTGGGCTAGAGTCTGGATCTTTCCGAGGCCTCTGGCCTTTGCTGGACGTGTCCTGTGATAATACTGCAAACCTAGGAAGTTCCTTTCCAGACACATGTGATTCATTCATATCTGCTCTGTCACAGAGGAGCCATGGTCCACCTGGTGTTTTCTGGCTGTGCTGTCCCTGAACAGCACAGTCACACCGGTGCCTACAGCAGCAGGGTCCAGCTCCCCACACGTTGTGGAGGTGGAGGAGGCCCCATGCTGTGTCAAGCCACCAAGCTTCCCCCTGTCCTATCTGTGGCAGAAAGATATCCCCTTCAAAGTGAGGACAAAGGACACAGTGTAGGAAAACCTGATGCCAGGTTCCCAACAGTGGTGGCTTTTGTCACTGTCTGTCTCTGCATCAAATTAGATGTCCCCTCCCCCAAGGACAGGAGCCACTGTCTCAGGGCTTCCACAGCAGTCCTGCTGTTGTGACCTTGTCGCCTGTCATCCTCATAGCCATGCAGGGCTGTGTGAGGAAACCCTGGAAGGCAGCAGTGGGGCTGAGGTGCGTGTGTGTAGTGTGGCTCCCCCAAAACCCCACCCAGACCGAGCAGCACAGCTTGGCCACGAGCCAGCGTAAAGTCGCAGGTCTAGGGGTCACTCAGACCAGGCGCTTGCAGGGCACAGCATTTTCAAAGTATGCCATCACCTGGAGCCAACTTGAAAGTCTCTGCTCAACCTGAGTCCGTGGGACTCCTCAGCTCTTTGCTGGTGTCCCCCTAGCATGTGAGTATGTCCCCAGGCTCAGACTCAAGACATCACCGCCCCAGGGAGCCAAGCTTCATCAGGAACTTTGAGACTTAGTCTCAGGCCCTAGCAGCTTTCCGTATGTGTTCATTCCTTAGCTTGTGTATTAACTAGACACAATCCGAGCATGTGCCCTGTGACCCAGCCCTGCCGTCGATGCGGTGCAGCATGGAGCTCCTCCCATGGCTTCTCCTGTGTTGGCCCCTCCCAGTTCTAGTGTCTGTCACCTCCTCTAAGAAACCCTTCCTGATGATGCCACTCGAAGTTGTCTCCTCCCTGCACACAGCACCCTGCTTTGTTTTTCCTGACTCTTCTATGCGTGTGTGTGAGGCTGCTGCACATATTGCCACAGCCTGTGTGTGGAGGTCAGAGGACAACCTCAGGGTTCTGTCCTGCCCCTCCGCCTTGTTTGAGGTAAGGTCTCTTGTTGGCTGCAGCATACACACACCAGGCTAGGTAGTCCTCAAGCTTCCGGGATCTGCTGTCTCCCCCTCCTCTCAATGTAGGAGTCCTGGGATTCCAGGTGCATGCTACTGTTGAGTTCTCCATGGGTTCTGAGGATCCAAACTCAGGCCAACAAGCTTATGTAGTAAGTCCTTTACCCACTGAGACATTCTTCCAGTTCTCTCCCTCCCATTTCTTATGTGCTCACTAATTGATCATCAGTTCAGAAGAAGCGTGAAGTACAGAGTGCTTGAAGAAGGATGAAGGTTTCTAGCTTTGCCACCTACAGAAATCCACCATGGGCGCCTGACTATGCCGCTCCGCCCATTTGCTTCTCCCGTTGTCATCCTAGCATTAACATGGCAGCTCACTCATTTCTGGTTGGCCTCTCTGTAGCTGGCGGCAGATAGAGGAGGGAGGGCAGGTGTGTGCTTTCACTGTTGCCTAGGTACCCCACCAAGCGAAGCTGAGTTCTTTGTTTTCTGTTTTGTTTGTTTTCGTTTTTTTTTTTTTTTGTTGTTGTTGTTATGGAGACAGGATGCCATCCCAGGCTGGCCTAGAACTAAGGATGTAGCCCAGGACAACCATGAACTTCTGATCTTCCTGCCTCTGGGATTAAGTGTACTCCACTCCACTCCACTCAGTTTATACAGAGCATGGGGTAGAACCCGGGGCTTTGTGTGTGCTAGGCAAGCAGTCTTCTGACCAAGGGACAGACGTACAGCCCCCCCCCCCCACTTGAGCCAACTTCAAGTTAAACTCACCGACAGAATTTGCCTGAGGTGTTTCTGATACTTTTGATGCAGATTCAGACAAGCTCTTAGCTCTGGCTAGGTCTGCTCTTGGGCAGGTCTGTTCCCTCCCTGTGGTCCAGACTCTGCATTCCATGGCTTTTTATTTCCTTGATGAGGCAGTATGTTGTTCTTACACCAAAGATGCTGTCTTTGGGCCCATGCTTCTCTTAGAGGCCATTATTAAATGATCCATCCAGCTCAGGCATCATTTTCCTTCTTTGACAATATGTGATGCAGAAGTGGAATGTCCCCTGAAAAGGAAGAGCCACACCTGGTAAGGGTTCCATAAGGCCAAATGACTGAACTTGCTGATTATAGAGAGTCAGAATGTTGCAGACGAGAGTGAAAGGATCTTGAACTACTTTTCTCTGTCTTTGAGATCCATTCATTACACACTGCTACGTGTGATGTGTCCTGTGACTGTCAGAATCCCTTACAATGTATTCCTAGCAGATCACTAGCTTCTACCAATCCAGAAGCTAGGAATGTCACCAAAGATGATATAAAGCCTTTGCTCAAACCACTTGCCTATAGTTCCCACCCATGTATTTGATAAATGATTTGATTACTTTGTTCTGTAACTAATAAAATCTCATCTGACCACTTCCACAGTGGAGCAGCCCGAGTCTGTGTTGCAGGGCCATGGATACCCATTTGGCTCAGGAGTCAATTGTCTCTTTTTCTCCTTGACGTGAGAGCTGTGTTTTGCATCAGCACATGGTGATGTGTCTTATATTCTTCACCAGTGTCCTAAATATCATGAAATCCCACAGGTGGGAACAATTTTCGGGAGCCCATGGCTGGGTGTCTGTCGGTGGCCACTTTGATGGTTCATCCCAGGGTGTCCTGTCCTTGTCCTGCCCCTCCATTTTTATTGTCCTGTGCATGAGTACAGGCATATGTGTCACGGAGGAGGTGTGTGAAGGTTAAAGGACAACTTACAGGATTCAGCTTTCTCTCTCAACTGTGGGATCCAGGGTTTGCCCACTGAGCCACCTCACCAGTTCTAAAATGTCTTAATAATCTCCGACTATGTTTTTTCCTGGAATTCTTCTTTTCAGCAAAGCCATGAATGCTAGTTTTACCTGAATGGAGATCCCCAGGGGTAAGTGTGCAGATTCAGGGATGACCTGGAGCTGTCCTTCTGTCCCTGGCAGTGACAACAGGATCCGTAAGTTTCCAGCTTTTTAAACTGCATATCTTGACCTCATAGGTGCCCAGGCCACTGAATGCGGGTGTTGCAAAAATAATTTGATAGTAGCAAAAGGCTTTTGAACTTTGAAATCAGGTAATGAATCCCAGGTGTTTCTGGTGGTGTCCCACCCCATCCAACCCCCGGGTTGCAGCCTGTGACTTCACTACAGCCTTGGTTCTGAACACGGAGCATACACACTTCCCACTGCGCATGGGCCAGGCCACCCAGCACAATCCAGTGTTGCCTGAAACCCTGGACTTCAGATATGAACTGCAGGGTTTTACCATTCTACACACAAAGTTTTCTGATGATGGTTTAATTATAGAAAGCAGACTGACCGCCCCCCACCCCGTCCCTGTCCAGTATCAAAATATCATGTCAGTGCATTGTGTTACAATGTTTGACTTTAAAGCTGCTGTTTGAGTTGTTGGTTTAAGTTTCAGAAAACATCACTCAGGGAGTTTGGCCTTGGGCAGAGGACAGAATTTCTCAGTTTCTGAAATGGCCCTGAACATGCTTCTGCGTGC
This sequence comes from Lophiomys imhausi, assembly GCA_907164525.1. Taxonomy (NCBI): domain Eukaryota; kingdom Metazoa; phylum Chordata; class Mammalia; order Rodentia; family Muridae; genus Lophiomys; species Lophiomys imhausi. The sequence continues at coordinate 7,289,118 of CAJQZJ010032114.1, forward strand.
CATCCAGTTCTCAGCACTCATGGTTATAAAGTCTAAGTATTCCTCAACTCTGAAAAATACTTGATGAAGATGATCTGCTCCCTACACTATCTTTTACTCAGGCAAGATCTAGCCTTTATGTAAAATTAAGCACTTCTGGCTCACTGGTATGTACATTTGCTTTCATCCTTAATAGTAAAATTATTTTGCCAAGGAATTGTTTTAAAATAAATTTCTTCATGACTTCATATCAGTGAATGTTTGATTTGTGTGCCTACTTTATATACTTGGGGTGTATGCCTATAAAAATCTATGATGATCCACTTGGACTTAAGTTTTGTGCAAGGTGATAAGTATTGGTCTATTTGCATTCTTTTACATGTTGACATCCAGTTAGACCAGCACCATTTGTTAAATATGCTGTCCTTTTTCCATTGTATGGTTTTGGCTTCTTTGTCAAAAATTAAGTGACCATAGGTGTGTGGGTTCATTTATGGGTCTTCAATTCGATTCCATTGATTAACTTGTCTGTTTCTATACCAGTACCATGCTATTAAGTCCAAATGGATCAAAGACCTTAACATAAAACTGGACACACTAAATCTAATAGAAGAGAAAGCGAGGAAAAACCTTGAACTCATTGACACAGGTGACAACTTCTTGAACAGAACACCAATAGCTCAGGCTCTGAGACCAACTATCAATAAATGGAACCTCATGAAACTTAAAAGCTTCTGTAAGGCAAAGGATACTGTCATTAGAAGAAAATGGCAGCCTACAGATTGGGAAAAGATCTTCACCAACCCCACATCTGACAGAGGGCTGATATCCAAATTTTATAAAGAACTCAGAAATTAAACACCAACAAACCAAGTAACCCAATCAAAAAATGGGGTACAAAGCTAAACTGAGAGTTCATAAAAGAGGAATCTAGAATGGCCAAGAGCCACTTGAAGAAATGCTCAACATCCTTAATCATCAGAGAAATGCAACTCAAGACGACTCTGAGATTCCATCTCATTCCTGTCAGAATGGCTAAGATCAAACACTCAAAAGACAGCATATGCTGGAGAGGTTGTAGAGAAAGGGGAACCCTCCTCCATTGCTGGTGGGAGTGCAAATTTGTACAACCACTATGGAAATCAGTCTGGTGATATCTTAGAAAACTTGGAATAGATCTGCCTCAAGACCCAACCATACCTCTCCTGGGCAAATATCCAAAAGATTCCTCACCAATCCATAAGGACGTCTCCTCAGCCATGTTCATAGCAGCTTTATTTGTAATAGCTAGAAACTGGAAACAACCCAGATGTCCTTCAACTGAAGAATGGATTAAAAAAAAAAAAAAACAAAAACCTGTGGTTCATTTACACAATGGAATACTGCTCAGCTATCAGAAACAAGGAAATCATGCAATTTGCAGCCAAATGGATGGAACTAGAAAAATCTCATTATGAGTGAGCTCAGACTCAGAAAGATACACATGACATATTCACTTATAACTGGATTTTAGCCATATAGTAACCATCCTATAATTGTAGGATAACCATCCTACGATCAATAGACCCAAAAGAACAGGAACATGGACGTAGTTACCTGTTAGTGGACACTCCACCCTAGTGGAACTGCCATGTATGCCTTCTGTACAAGAGGAAGCTCTTAGACCTCATGTGACTAACGAACTAAGGGGGGCTGATACACGGAGGCACCCCACACCGGAGGGATGGGATGGGTGGGAGAGGCGTTAGAAGGTAGGACGAGGAGGGGTTTGAGATGTGCAGTTACTTAGAGGGGCAGAGCACTCCTTCTGTGTTGAACACCGTGCAGCTGCAGGAGAGGTTTGCCCTGGGCGGTGGTTAGTGTGTGAAGTGCCTCCCACAGGCTCATCCATTTGGAAACCTGGTGTCATGAGAGTGGTGCTGTTCTGGGGAGGATGTGGAACCAAGAGGTGCAGAATGGCTAAAGAAAGTGGATCCCTTGGGGCAGTCTGCTTCTTGTCTGTAAACAAATGAATCCCACCAGGCCTTCTCCACCATGCTGCACTATACCTCCTCAGATAAACCTCCCCTAAGCTGCTCCCTGTCAGGTATTTGATCACATCAGTGAGAAAAGAAGCTGTGGTGGTCTGAATAAGCACAACTTCCATAGGCTCATATTTTTTAATGCTTGGTCTAAAGCTGGTGGAACTGTTTGGGAAGGATTAGGAGGTGTGGCCTTGTTGGAGGAGGTGTGTCACATGGTGGATTTTGAGGTTTCAAAAGCCCACACCATTTCCAGTTAGTGCATGCTCTCTCTGCCCTCACTGTCTCTGCACCCTGCTTGGGTTCCTCGGCTGCTGGTCCCATGCCGTACCTGCCTGCCTATTGCCATGCTCCAACCATGATGTTCATGGACTCACACTCAGGAACCGTGAGCCCCAAATGAAATGTTTTCTTTTATACCTCACCTTGGCTCTGGTGTTTTGTCATCTCAATAAGAAAGCAACTAAGACAGTAACTCAGACATCCGTGTTACAGGGGAGGAGACTAAGGCTAGGAGAGACCAAGAGCCTGACTCAGGAATCCTGGCACCTTCTGCCTCCACAGCAGGGCAGAGCAGGAGGCAGGGTGGATGCAGACACTGACCACATGTCTGCAGGAGAAAAACTTGGAGGGTTCTGTTAACCTGTTGGTCAGCTGCCGTTTTATTGCCTAAGGGAAGGCCCAAAGTTTGAAAGAATTCTTGCTTATAAGGGCCATTTTCATTGAGAGCACCACAATGCCTGAGCACACATGTTCACCATGTGTGTGCTGGAGCCCACAGGGTCAGAAGTTACTAGATCCCCTGGACTTAGAGGTACAGGGGTTCTGGGCACTAAGCCTGGGTCCTTTGCAAGAGCAGTAGGTACTATTAACTTAGCCATCTCTCCAGCCCCTGCCCTGCTTTTTTTTTTCTTTTTGGTCTGGGATCAGGGCATTGAGATCAGTATTTGTGATTGCAGATTTCAGTGAGCAGGCTTGGTGATGGTCTAGTACTGCCCCATCTTCCAGTCCAGAAGCCTGCATGGATTCAGTTCTCTCCCTCCCACCAGACACAGGGACTGCTGGAGTCACCATGAGAGACTAGAAGTCTGAGTCAGACCCAGGCTGCAGTGAACTCCCTGCATGTGTTCTGATGTCTGTCTCTAAACACCACATCAGGTGTTGGCTTCACCCAGAGCAAACTTCCCAAGCAGGGCTTGCCATGGCTGTTTCTAGACTCTTCTTCCTCCTCATTCTGTTGACATTCTTAAATTGCCTGAGTACTTTGACCTGCCATCTGTCCTCCGGCAGAGTTAAACCTTTACTTAATGCCCCCAGGAGGTGTCTTCTTGCTTCCATTTTCGCTGCAGAACCATGGCTTACAGCTTGGACTTCTCACAGAATGGTCTGTTTCTCCCACCTCTGCTGCTGGGTCCCTGAGCCTGTGGTTGAACACTGCGGGCCTCACTGTACCTATTTGATTCTCTGTCCAAAACTCACACCAAAGGTGCCTCCAGGGCAATTCTTGCAGTATTTTATGGGGAAACCTACGACCTCTGTCCCCAAACTGGAATTGATCTTTTTTTTGTCCCAAGCCTTCATTTGCTCACAGCTCTTCTCTTAAGATAAATAAAATAAAATAGCAGAATCACCAATGTGGGAGAAACTTGCCCTGGCTCTGAAGTGGGGTCTGTCACTGTGCACACATACATACATGTGAGAACCCTGGGGCTCAGACATCTAGGGGATGGCAGAGCTGGGCTGCAGCTCTGAGCTGTTTGCATGTGGGCACTCTCTCAGCTCACTGAAGACAAATCATATTAAACACTGTATTAGTTACTTTTCTCACTGGTGTGACAGAATGCCTAACAAAAGCAACTCAGGGGAGGGTTTATTCTGGCTCACAGTCTGAGGGTGCACAGCTCATCATGGCGAGGCAGTCATAGTGGCTGCTTGAACTTGAACGGGCAGCTCACGTGACACCCAGAGTTAGGATGCAGAGAGATGATTGCTGCCCTTCCTTCCTTTCCATTCTGCCCAGAACTCCAGCCTACGGGATGGCAGCACCCATTTAGAGTGGTCTTCCCAACACAACCCAGTCTAGAAAGTCCATGATAGACATGCCCAACAACTTTTCTTCTATGCCACTCTAGATCCTGTCAGGTCGATAATCTCAACCAACGCAAGTGCCTACTGTGTTCCAAGGGTGGTAAAGGAAAACAAGATTAAAGCCCCTGGTTAAATATCCCCCAGTGAAGATGAAAAAGAATAGAGAGGAAAGGAGCAAGAGCGGCAGCAGGCAGCAGTGACAACCTCAGCCAGTTAGGGCTGGTCAGGCTCTCTCTGAGTGAGACAGAGACTTTTGGGACCCTGGTGGTCTGTTTCCACTGTCGCTCACCATGCAGGGCTGATGACCCAGAACACATTTGGTCATTAGCAGTTAGCCTGCCTGGTGACTGGCCAAATGCCTCTCCTTCAGGCCACTGTGAGTGTGGACACTTGCCAGGCCAGCACCAGGGCACAGGTCCCAGAGCTACTCCCCCATGGAAGCCCTTGTGGAACACCCTGGAGCTTGGGCTTAACAACTGGGGTTGTAGAATCCAAAGTGACGTTAATGTGTCCTTGGGGGAAAATCTGAGTCAGGATGGGTTTGGCCAAATGTCCAATGGTTTACAAGATGGAAGATGGAGGTTGGGTGCCAGGGTTACTGGCTGAAGCCTCTATCTTCCCGAGTTGATGGGAAGTGCATCTGGGGTGAGGAGGCCTCCTTGCCAGCTCTGCGTGCTTCACATGTTCCCACAGGGGTTCTTGTTGAGCACCCAGCAACGTTCATAATGAACATGACATTGGCTCTAAGGGAGGGCACTGATGTGTTACTGTGGGTCAGAGCCAGTTACGTAGCAGAGCCCAGCACCAGAGGCAAGATGAGTCTTCTGTTACAGACTCATCAGTGGACAGACCATCTCAGGGATGTTATTGTTTGTAAATGAAATGTCTTCTGTGGACTCATGTTGAAGGCTTGGTCTCCAGAGGGAGCTAATTTGGAAGAATCAAGGTGGCAGAAACAGGAAGGGGGCCTGGGGAGAGCTCATTCAGTGGAGTGTTCGCCTTGTAAGGACATGGACTGAATTTGAACCCCAAAGCCTATGCACAAACAAACAAACAAAACAAGACAACATAAACAAAAAAAAACCCCAAGATATGTTGGCATGTGCTTGGGAGGTGGAGATAGAGAGAGGCTGTCTTGCTTACTTGGCAAGTTTTAGACTAGTGAGAGACCATGTATAAGCACACACACCACACACATCACACCACACACACATACACCACACACATCACACCATACACACCCACATACATACACAACACATACATCCACACACCACACACATACACAACACATACACACCACACACACCATACGTACACACCACACATACACACCACACACACACTAAGAGGTGAAGGATGGTCTGAGGATTGACAGCCTCAGTTGTCCTCTGGCCTCTATACATATGCACACAATGACATCTCACTTTGTAGCTCTGGTTGGCCTGAAACTTGTTATGTAGACCAGGCTGGCTTTGAACTCACAACATTCTGCCTTTCTCTAGCTCCCAAGTGCTGGAATTGAAGGTGTACATCACCATATTCAGTGTGCTTTACCCCAAGGAACTGTCAATTTCTTTCCTCTCCTTTTCTTCTCTTCTTCCTTTCCTTCTTTTTTTGGGAGAAGGGAAGGGATTTTGAGACAGGGTTTCTCTGTGTATCTCTGTGTAGCCCTGTTGTCCTGGAAATCACTTTATAGACCAGGCTGGCCTTGAACTCATAAAAATAAGCCTGCCTCTGGCTCCTGGGTGCTGGGATTAAAGGCATGTGACACCGTGTCCAACTCAGAACTGTCTATTTCTAACCATGTTAGAATTAGTACATGGTACAGTTCTTTGTCCTTGGACATAAGAACCTGGGGATCCCAGTGTGATCCCAAAGGGTACCGTGGCACTCAGATCTGTACCTATAACAAGAGGAAGAGACAGGTAAGCCTCACATTTAGTTTTCTGTGGCACAAGCACCTGAGAACATGAACACACGCACACATACACACAATTGTGCACACATGCACATGCACACACACACTCTCTCACACACACTCTTTTTTTTTTTTTTTTGGTTTTTCGAGACAGGGTTTCTCTGTGTAGCCCTGGCTGCCCTGGACTCACTTTGTAGACCAGGCTGGCCTCGAACTCTCAAAGATCCACCTGCCTCTGCCTCCCAAGTGCTGGGATTAAAGGCGTGCGCCACCACTGCCCGGCTTCACACACACTCTTTATTGAGGCATACAGATACTGGTCGTGGAGAATGAAAGCTGCAGGGAGTTGTGCAAGGAAACACTAAACCCTGAGAGAAGAACTGAGCAGTGGGCAATGGGGAGAGTGGCTTTGTCTCACAGAACTACCTCTTGACCTTGAGGTCACAGGACCTCGGTCTGCAGAGGAAATCTGCAGAGATTTGCTCCTGAAGCTTCCTGTCTGCAAGGCTTTTCCTGTTATTCCAGGATTTGGGCTGTTGGTGTAGTTTTTGAAATTTCCCTTCCATTCTTCTCCAGGCAGCCCCACTGAGGTCAGCTGCTGTGAGCCAGGGTCACTGTCTTGGGCCTGTGTGTGCCTCAGAGCCCAGCCTCGACCTTCCCGCTGCTCCTTTCACCCTCAAAATCCTCTTCACTTCTCAGGCACAATTTAGTGAGCTTGGTCCCCACTCTGGCCCAGGAAATCTCGAGCTGCCTGCTTCCCTCTCCCAGGAGGGCCCTCTGCACCAAAGTCTCTGAAATCTCCACTCAGGCAGTCATGTGACGTCATGGGTATGCCTTAGCCAGCACATAGTAGACACTGGATGACGGCGTCCTTCCTTTCTTGCTTCAACCAGGTGCAGGAAGACAGCGGTTAGATACAGTCTTCTGGGGTAAGCAGGACTGAGGTGCAAGGAACGGGATGAACAGATGTGGCAATGATGCCTTTAGGAGAGTCCATGTCTGTTCCTGGAATTGTCAGGGTCAGAGTCTGGGCCTGGCAGCCCGAAGGTTTACTACAGAGACAAGAAATAATAAAAAGTGGGAAAAGATTTATTCAATGTGGCCCGTGACACCTTCCCACCCACCCCACACCCCAGGCCTGAATGATGTTCAGCTTTAAATAGAGAGCCAGGAATATGTGTGGCTAAGCAGTCCAGGTCAAGGTGTGGTCCTGCTGATCACTGACCCATCATCAGCTGGGCTCCAGTTTCTCCTGAAAGGAGGTCTGACTAACTGTCAAAACTGTGTGAACTCTTTTCCTGAGAGACAAGATCCCTCTGTGATTGGCACCAGGTCTTTCCTTCTTCCACCAGTAGACTTCCTGGGGGAATTCAAATTCCTTGGGGTCCATTGTTTCAATACTCAGCCAAAGAAAGGCACAAGTGTCTCTTTAGAATATCTGTCAGGCAAAAGACACTGTCATTCGAACAAAATGGCTGCCTACAGATTGGAAAAAAATCTTCATCAACCCCACATCTGACAGAGGGCTAATATCCAAAATTTACAAAGAACTCAAGAAATTAAATGCCAAGAAACCAAATAATCCAATCAAAAAATGGGGAAAGAGCTAAATAGAGAATTCACAAAGGAGGAATTCCTAATGGCTGAGAGACACTTGGAGAAATGCTCAACATTCTTAATCATCATAGAAGTGCAACTCAAGACAATTCTAAGATTCCATCTCACACCTGTCAGAATGGCTAAGATCAAAAACTCAAATGATAGCACATGCTGGTGAGGGTGTGGAGAAAGGGGAACCCTCCTCCATTGCTGGTGGGAGTGCAGGCTTGTGCAACCACTATGGAGGTCAGTCTGGCAATATCTTAGAAAACTTGGAATAGCTCTGCCTCTGGACCCAGCCATACTACTTCTGGGTATACATCCAAATTATTCCTCACCAAATCGCAAGGAAGTTTCCTCATCTATGTTCATAGCAGGCTTATTTGTAATAGCTAGAAACTGGAAACAACCCAGATGTCCCTCAACCGAAGAATGGATTAAAAAACTGTGGTAAATTTACACAAAGGAATACTACTCAGCTATCAGAAACAATGAAATCATGCATTTGCAGCCAAATGGATGGAACTAGAGAAGCTCATCCTGAGTGAGCTAACCCAGACTCAGAAGGATGCACATGACATCTATTCACTTATAGTCGGATTTTAGCCATATAGTATAGGATATCTATACTACAACCAATGAACCAAAGGGAACAGGAACATAGACTTTTTCCTGTCAATGAGACACTTTTCCCTAGTGGTGCTGCCTTGTAGGCCCCCAGTGTATGAGGAAGGAGGCTCTTGGCCCTCATATGACTTCTGAACTGGGGCAGGGGACTGTTATGTAGGAACACTCCACTCCAGAGGAGTGGGATGGAAGGGATAGGGGGTAGAAGGTGGGAGGGCGCGGGACTGGGAGGGGTGAAAAGAGGACACTATGATGGAGATGTAACCTGAAGCAATAAATTTAAAAAAATATCCCTATTCCTGCCTGGAAAGTCACTTTACGTGTATTAGAAGGACAGGAATGACAGCCAAGAGCAACAGAAGATGAGGGATGGGAGAAGCCATAGGACAGGAGGACAAAGGGGAGGGGATATCAGCAGGGTAGGGTACAGGCATCATATAGGGAGTCTTGGGACAAGGGACTAGGTCTGGGGTGAGTTAAGAGACTATGGTAGTCACGGAGAAGGGTGGCACCTGGGTCTTGATTCCCTGTACAGCCGGCTGACAAGGTGGCTTTTTGGCCAGGCAGGGAGGGTACAAGGCTGGCTGTGAGGTGTCAGCCCTGACTCACAGTGAGTCACAGTCTCGATCCTGGACTCTCTATCCCCAACTGCAGCCCTAGCTGGGATGTAAGGTGAAAAGTATGGGCTTGCTTTGCTCTTCGAGGTTGCCTTGAGTTTGGGTAGAGAAGGTGGACTGGACAGGACATTCATTTCTTTATGTGCCTCCAATTCTGAGCCCCCACAGTCCCAATCCAGTGCCCTTGAGTCTTTCTCCCTCTGGCACTTGGCTCTCTCACTGTGTTTCTTGCTGCATGGTGCCAAGGATGGAGCCCAGGGCCTGAGGAGAGCAGCACGAACATCCGCTTGCTGAGCACACCTCGGAGCCCAGCCTGGTTCCCACCCTCAGCCCAAATCCCCATTCCCACCTTGGGTGCAGGTGAATTCAGCAAAGATGGAGGAAGAGGTGCGCCCTCCAGGTTCTCCTCCCCAGGCCCCAGGAGGGTGGGTTTGACCACTGGACTGGACTTATCACCCAATGGCTGCCAAGGAGACAAAGAATTGCCTCCCAGATGACCATCAGGTTCCAGATTCTCTGTCTCCAGCTTCCTTCACTGGTCTTTGCTACCTCTGGCTGAGCCCTTGAACTTCCAATCCTCCTGCCTCCACCTCACAAGTACTGAGACTCTGGATAGGCTCCATCATACTCAGATAGTGCCATGCTGAGCACGGAACACAGCCTGGCCAGGGGCCTCAATGCCAAAAGCACCCTTAACATGGGTGACAACTGAGCCCTCCTCAGAGTGTCTGTCCCTGGCCTCCTTCCTCCTCCCCTGCATCCCCAGGAATCATGTGCTGGGTGGGGGAAGTGGACTGGCTTGTGGCCCAGGTGACTACTCAGGGTCTGCAGTTCTGAACTTTCTCAAAGCTTGGCAGCAGTTGGGGGACTTCCGGAAGGAGGGTGGGGGAGCCAGGAAGGAAGGCACTGTGGGACCTGGTGTTTCCCCAGAAGCCAGAATACAAAGAAAGGATGGAGTGGAATTCTGCCCATGAGGTTGTTTTTTCCCTTTAGAATAGAGCCGGTCCTGGTCAGAAAGGGGAGGGCCAATGTCCTTCAAATTCACTAGTCCAGACTCTAAATGGCAGATGTTTCAGAAACAGGGCCTAGGGTGGGGGCAGGAGGCTCTCCACACTAAGCAGCATAAGTCAGGTGGTGGGCACCCTGGTACAGAGGGTGGACCTAGACTGCAGCCTACAGATAAAGCTCAGAGATGTGAGGTGACTTGCCTGAGGTCACACAACACATGTTGACAGAGCTATTTTTATTATTTCCTTATTCATTTATTCACCTGTATCGGTGCATGTGTATGTGTGTGTGTCTGTGAGTGTGTGTGTGTATGTGAGTGTACATTCATGTGTGTGCATATGAGGGGTCAAGTCAGAAGACAACCTCACCTGTCATTCCTCAGAATATATGTGTGTGTGTGTGTGTGTGTGTGTGTGTGTGTGTGTGTGTGTGTATACACACACATATACATATGCATATATATATATATACATATAGTGTGTATGTGCCTTAATGTATATGTGTGTTCTGTGTAAGCACAGGTACCTGAATATATCAGAAGAAAGCATCAGGTCTCCTGGAACTGGAGTTACAGGTGGTTGTGAGCCACCATGTGAGTGCTGGGAGCTGAACCCTGGTCCTCTTCAAGAGCAGCCATTGCTCTTAACCTCTGAGCCATATCTCCAGCCCCGGTCTACCTTGTTTTTGAGACACAGACACCTAGAACTCACTGAGTAGACTAGGATGATTGGCTAGTGAGCTCCAAGAATCTTCCTGCCTCCTTCCTCCCCAGCACAGGAATCACAAATGTGTGCCACCAACCAAGCTTGCTTGCTTGCTTGCTTGATCTATCTATTTATTTTTAAATATGGGTTCTGAGGGTTAAACTCAGGTCCCCTGCTTGTAAGGCAGAACTTTACCAAAGCACCCTAACCCCCATCCCCACACCACCACCAGCGAAGTGGCTCCAAAGTCACCTCTTTGACAGGAGAAACAGCAGGCCTATCCAGTTGTGTTCTAGATCATTCCAAGCCCTTCTTCATCAGAATGTGTTCTCCCTATTCTCCCAATCATTGTCCCGCTGCCCAAGAGCTGTTGAGTCTTGGGGAAGGTCAGCTTCTAGGCACCACACATGAGAGGTAGGTGTAGAGAGCTGCGATGTGCCGCGCCTTAAAGATGGCGCCGGTTTCCACCTTCCACCAGCCCGACGGTGAGCGCTCTCAGTGGTAAACAAGTCCATATTTGGCAAATACCGCTGATCTGGCTTGCTTCCGCATACGTGGGCCTCTAAGATAGCACCACGTGGCTTTACTTGATTGGCTGTTCATATAGTATTTAGCCTGTAGGTTGGGTCTGCCCGGGCATTCGGAAGACTGTTTTCAAGGGACCTGAATAAACTGCTGGAGAAGAGCTTTTGCGAGTTGCGTCATCCTTGCTGGTCGAGGGGGACGCGACAAGTGGTGGCCCGTACGGGGACCCAAAAAAGACTCAGAACTCCTGCAGTCAGGGGCAGCACTGGTAAGTTCCTGGGATAAATTAGGACAATAAAGTTTCACGGAAATAGCGAACAAAAGGTCAAGTTTCGCGGAAATAGTGAACAAAAGGTAAAGTTTTGCGGAGATAGTGAACATACAGTAAAGTTTCGCGGAGATTGCGAACAAAAGGTAAAGTTTCGCGGGGAAGCTGCGAACCGAAAGTAAATTTTTAATCATGGGATTGTCTGAGTCACATCCAATTTTTCTGGCTCTTCAGGAGCTACTTTTAGCTAGGAATTTGAAAATTAAGAAGTCTACCCTAGAGAGATTTTTGAATGAATGCGATTCTGTGGCTCCGTGGTTTGCGGTGTCCGGGAATCTTACGGTATCCTGCTGGGACAAATTAGGCAGGGACTTGGATTTTGCTTGGGAACAAGGTACTCTAAAGCATGGAGTAAGACCAATTTGGAAAATGGTGAGGAGTTGTTTAGAAGATCAGAGATGCTGTAACGCGATCAAGGAGGGAGAATCAGCCTTGGAACTGCTGCAAGGGGAAAGATCTGAGCAGGCAGACAGTGAAAAGGAAAGTAAAAAAGGCGAAAGACCTGAGCAGGCAGACAGTGAAAAGGGAAGCAAAAGGAAGGTCCCTCTCTATCCCGATCTTAGAGATTTTAGAGATTTTGAGGACTCAGAGGGCACGGATTCTGAAGGGGAGCTACACGCTCTAATAGAACAGTTGGAGAGGACTGTTATTAGAAAAAGGGAAAAGAAAAGGGTAAAAGAGAAAGACACGTTGGCGGCAGTCGGTGTAAGTGAAGCCGTTGCCACAGCGCCTTCAGCCACGTTGGCGGCGGTCGGTGTAAGTAAAGCCATTGCCGCAGCGCCTTCAACTCCCCCTCCATACCCAGAAGCCGTTCAGATAGATCAGCCTGTTCAGTCCCTGAAAGTAGGGAGATCTTTCTGCCCGGGGATGTGGACACAAGTAAGAACAGAATTACAGTTTGCCTATCCGGTATACCAAGACCCACAAGGGAACAGGTACGAGGAACCGCTTGATTTTAAGGTAGTTAAATCCCTTGCAGAGTTGGTTCGTACCTATGGTACTACCGCTTCTTTTACAATGGCTCAAGTGGAAGCATTAAGCAGACATTGTATGACTCCAAGTGATTGGAGTGGCCTGGTCCGCGCTGCTTAAGTCCAGGGCAATATTTAGACTGGAAAGCTTTCTTGATTGAGTATGCCACTGAGCAAGCAGCCATTAATCAGAGAGATGGAAATCCAGCCTGGGATAGAGATATGCTGCTTGGGCAGGGGAGATTTGCCAACCAGCAGATAGGATATCCTATTCAGGTTTATGAGCAAATAAACAAGATAGCTATCAAGGCTTGGAGATCTCTTCCTAATAAAGGGGAGGTGACTGGGAACTTAACTAAGATTCTACAGGGCCCCATGGAGCCCTTTTCAGACTTTGTGGCACGAATGGTGGAAGCAGCAGGGAAGATTTTTGGTGACCCGGATGCTGCTATGCCACTAATAAAACAGTTGGTCTATGAGCAATGTACCAAAGAGTGTAGAGCCGCTATCACCCCTTACAAGAACAAAGGTCTGGAAGCCTGGATGAAAGTGTGTAGAGAACTTGGAGGGCCGTTAACTAATGCTGGTCTTGCTGCCACAGTAATACAGTTGACCAGAAAAGGTGGAGGAAGTTCAGGAGTTTGTTTTAAGTGCGGCAAGATGGGACACTTTAAAAGACAGTGCCCCAGGGGAAGGAGTACAGAAAGTACAGGAAGTGTACAACGCCCCAGGCAGCCGGGGTTATGCCCCAAATGTAAAAAAGGGAACCATTGGGCTAATGAATGCTGTTCAGTGACAGACATCCATGGCCAGCCTTTAACTCAAGGTTATGGTGGCGCTCGTCCAAAAAACGGACAGCGGGGCCCACGACCCCAAGGCCCACAAATATATGGGGCAGTAGAGAATCAGGACAAAGAACAAAATCAAGAGAGATGGTCAACCCTCCGCTATCCGAGAGACTGCGGAGAGCCACTGCAGGCTCAGCAGGATTGGACCTCTGCTCCACCACCAGACTCGTATTAACGCCCCAAATGGGGGTCCAGTTAATTGAAACAGATTTTAAAGGACCCCTTGAACCTGGTACAGTTGGTTTGCTGTTAGGGAGGTCATCATCAGCCTTGAGAGGACTTATTGTCCATCCTGGGGTTATAGATCCATATTATACAGGAGTGGTTAAGATCATGGTAGCCTCCCCTCGTGGTATAACGGCTATCTCTCCTGGAGATAGAATTGCTCAGTTGGTCATGTTGCCGAGCTTACATGATCGCTATGCGGCAAGGGATCGAGAGAGAGGAAAAGATGGTTTTGGGTCCACGGGCACAGATCTGACTTTTCTCTCCCTGGATTTGGACCAATGCCCCGTCTTGGAGTTAAAAGTTGATGGTAAAAAGATCCTGGGCCTTTTGGATACTGGGGCTGATAGGAGTATCATAGCAAAGAAAGACTGGCCTTCAGGTTGGCCCGTACAAGCCTCTTCTCAAACACTTCAAGGCCTGGGTTATGCTAAGACTCCAGATATGAGTGCAAGATTATTAAAGTGGCAGGACCAAGAAAACCACTCAGGAGAAATGCAGCCATATGTACTTGAGCTCCCTATCTCCCTTTGGGGAAGAGACCTTTTAAAGGATATGGGATTTAAATTGAGTAATGACTATTCTGATTCAGCCCAACGTATGATGCAAGATATGGGATATGCTCCAGGCTTTGGAATAGGAAAATATTTGCAGGGGCGGAAACGTCCCATATCTATGCAGCAAAGACAAAAGAGACAGGGCCTGGGTTTTTCCTAGGGGCCACTGAGGAGGGTATTCCCATAACTTGGAAGACGGAGGATCCAGTATGGGTTCCTCAGTGGCCACTTTCCTCTGTAAAATTGAATGCGGCCAAAGAGTTGGTGGATGAACAGATGTCTTTAAAGCATATAAAACCATCTGTATCTCCCTGGAATACACCTATCTTTGTCATTAAAAAGAAATCTGGAAAATGGAGATTGTTGCATGATCTGTGTGCCATAAATCAACAAATGCAGATCATGGGCCCAGTGCAACGCGGCTTGCCGCTTTTATCATCTTTGCCAGCCTCATGGCCCATTATAGTTATAGATATAAGAGATTGTTTTTTCTCCATCCTTTTGTGTGCCAAAGATAGTGAGAGATTTGCATTTACTGTTCCATCATGTAACCATGAGGAACCTGATCAGCGGTTTGAATGGGTAGTATTACCTCAGGGCATGGCAAACAGCCCCACTATGTGCCAACTGTATGTGGGGGAAGCCATTGCTCCCTTGAGAAAGAATTTTCCAGATTTGAGATGTGTTCATTATATGGATGATATCTTACTGGCAGCTAAGAGTGAACAAACGTTAGATCGAGCCTATGAAGAATTAGTTCAATTATTAAAAAAGAAAAGGTTGTTTATTGCTCCTGATAAGGTTCAAAAGGAAAATGTGGTTGATTATTTAGGAGCGAAGTTTGGACCTGAAAAGATAATACCTCAAAAGATTGAGATAAGAAAAGATAATTTAAAGACTCTAAATGATTTTCAAAGGTTGTTAGGAGATATCAATTGGGTAAGAGGCTATTTGAAGCTACCAAATTATGAAATAAGACCCCTATATGATATTTTGAAAGGTGATTCAGCACTTAATTCTCCTAGGCAATTAACAGTAGAAGCAAGAAAAGCTTTATGTAAAGTGGAAGAAAGGTTGCAGAGTGCCTTCCTAAAGAGATGGCAGGAAGGACAGCCCATTGCATTGTGCATATTTGCCACCTATGGTCAACCTACAGGATTGTTATGGCAGGACAGACCATTATTATGGACCTATTCAAAGATTTCTCCAAAAAAATCCAAAGAACATTATCCCACTGCAGTTGTTGCTCTAGCCTTGAATGGTATCCAACAATGTTTGCAGTCTTTTGTAGTTGCTCCTGCCAGTATAATAGTGCCCTATTCCAGTCATCAAATTAAGATTTTGTGTGGCACTGTAGATGATTGGGCAATATTGCAATGTAGCTTTGAAGGAGTGATTGATAACCATTATCCTAAGCATCCATTACTATTATTTTTTAAAGAGCACCCAGTAATATTCCCTAAGGTTACTTCAGCAGTACCACTTCAAGGGTCACCAAATGTGTTTACTGATGGCTCAAAGACAGGCTGTGGAGCCTATTTGATAGAAAGACAAGAGCCCGTGTTATGTCAGTTTCAACCGGGCTCCTCCCAAATAGTAGAGTTGAAAATAGTAATTGAGGTGTTTAAAAGATGTCAATTTGCATTCAATTTGATTTCAGATTCAGTCTATGTGGTCAACGCAGTGAAAGTATTAGAATTAGCAGGTCCTATTAAGAATAGTAGTACTGTATGTGCCTTATTACAAGAGTTACAAGTTTTAATCTGGCAGAGAAAAAGGTGTTTTTATATTCAACATATCAGAGCACATACAGGATTACCTGGACCATTAAGTGAGGGTAATGATAAAGTTGATCAATGGACTAGGATGACATGCATTTTTTGGAGCTCATTCCTGGACCAAGCCAGACATTTTCACCAATTATTTCATGTAAATGCAAAAACTCTACAGAAGAAATTCCATTTGTCTAGAGCAGATGCTAGACAAGTGGTTTTGGACTGTCCTCAGTGTGTGATTCATCATCATCCTACTGGGAGTGAACCCTAGAGGGTTGATGCCACTCAAAATCTGGCAAATGGACGTTACCCACATTTCAGAGTTTGGAACCTTAAAATATATTCATGTATCTGTGGATACCTGCTCAGGTATCATACATGCTACACCTATGAGTGGAGAAAAGGCTCGCAATGTCATAGGGCATTGCTTAGAAGCCTGGGCTGCATGGGGAAAACCACAGCACCTGAAAACGGACAATGGACCAGCCTATACAGCACAGTCCTTTGTCTCCTTCTGCAACCAGATGGAAGTACAGCTTAATCATGAATTACCATATAATCCTCAAGGACAAGGAATTGTGGAGCTTGCTCATCGCACCTTGAAAGAATGTTTGCAGAAACAGAAAGGGGGAATAGGCCAAGGCCGTACCCCCAAGGAGAGAATGTCTTTAGCCTTATTTACTTTAAACTTTTTCAATTTGGATGCTCAAGGCCGCTCAGCAGCGGACAGACATCAGGATTCCCATGGTTCACCTAAAAGCATGGTGAAGTGGAAGGATATTTTGACAGGCTCTTGGCGGGGGCCTGACCCCGTGCTAACATGGGCGAGAGGGTCTGTTTGTGTTTTTCCTCAGGATCAACAAGATCCAGTGTGGGTGCCTGAACGCCTTGTGAGGAAGATTCGTCATGAAGACCTTCCTAAGGATCCTGCTGTTAGTAGCAGTGAGTATGTCAGGAATGACCGAGCCGAGATGGGGGATCCTGTCGATATTCCCAAAGCCGATGCCGGTCAGACATGATGCAACTGTGTTTCCACGCTTATTTAGCAGTAATAGAAGCTTAGGCTTACCCTACCTTCCCTTTGATGATCAGAGAAGCCCTATAGAGGGTAATAGAAATGTCAGCTTGAAGGGTAGTCTGTGCTTTTTAATGAGCTTCAATAGGTCAGATGATACAAAATGCATTAAATTGTCTCAGCAGTCAGCAGATTTTTTACCACAACTGAGGTTTGGGGGTAGGAGTGGTGGTTTGTTTTCAGGCAATGGTTCTTGCCTTGAAGGATGGTGGCCCACACGAGTCTCTGACCGGGACCCCCCCCAGACAGCCATGCTGGGCACCTTTTTGTAGAGGATCCACAGGAGAGGAAGGACCTTTTCCCTGGACTGGATGTCAGGAGCGCAGAGCAGTTTGGGTTCAACAAGATTATTTTTCCTTTAGCCCCATGATTAGTAATATAGTGAATAAGTCTTGTACAGGAATGCTTGATATATCTACTAGGGATCCTCAGCAGACTGCCACCAATCCTTTTGATTTGTGGCTTTTGTGTGGAGTAAATGGAAGTTGCATGGACTTGGGACCTGTCATTATGCTTGGGGGAGGAATTTATCAAAGAGGTAATTTTTCCCTAGGGTCCGCTACCAAATTGGATTTTTCTAGCGGTAGTGGCTCTGGTATTTGGAAATCTTTGTTTCATTCTTACCGCAATAAGACCTTTTCAGCTTCGCCAGTATGTCTCTGGCCTCCTTTTCTGTGGATTGTAAGTAATGGGAGTGCATCCTTAGGTGAAGAAAAGTTAGTATGCACTCCGGGCACATGTTTTTATGCCCTATGCTGGAATGCCACAGCCTTTCCTGTGGCTGTGGTGACTAGAATGCCTCGATATGTACCAGTTCCTGTAGAGGCTCCTAATACTATGATGCTATTCAGGTTTAAAAGAGATTTTGGCATCACTGCAGCTATTGTTACTGCCATCACTATTGCTGATGTGGGAGCTACTGCCTCAGCTATTGCCTTGTCTAGTTCTATACAGACTGCCAATGACCTGAATAATATCTCAGCCACTGTGGCACAGGCATTGGATACTCAGACCTCTATGAATTCTCATCTCAAAGGAGGCCTTATGATAGTTAATCAACCATAGATTTAATACAAGAACAGATTGATTCTCTTTGGCAACTAGCACAATTGGGGTGTGAGTGGAAAATGCAAGGTTTGTGTGTTACTTCCGTGCAGTATCAAAATTTTACAAAGGCTGCTAATTTGTCTAGACAATTGTCAAAGTTCCTCTTACAGGATTGGTCGGCTGAGTTTGAAAATTTAATGAGAGAGCTGAGAGCGACAATTGTCCACATCAGTTCCACTCGGGTGGATCTGAGCCTGGCTACTGGTTTGACTTCCTGGATACAGACGGCTATGGATCATCTTAAGGAGTGGGCGGGCGTAGGCTCTTTGGCGATACTGATGATACTAGCCTCTCTGGTTTGCCTATGGTGCATCTACAAAATGAGAGCCACACAAAAACGTAATGCAGCCATGATTATGCAAGCCCTTGTTGCCATTGAGGCAGGCCAGTCCCCTCAGGCATGGCTCGCTGCCGTGAAGCCTTAAATCTTCATTGAGCATAGTCCCTGCCCACTAAGGTATTCGTTCCACGGATATTAGGGTCTGGCAAGTCAGTGACGGAGTTGACGGGTAAGTCTCGGCCACCTAAGACAGGGCAGTCCCGAGTGGGGAGGCTGACCCAGAGACGGGTAAGAGTTTGAGCACCGCCCTCCTACAGGCTCAGGCCCACTGTGAGATCCCCA
>CAJQZJ010032114.1:7327042-7357670 GCA_907164525.1 Lophiomys imhausi
GGGGACCTGCCGCCCTGGGCTGCCTGTAACTCCAGCTCCAGGGGACCTGCCGCCCTGGCTTCTGTAGGCAGCACCACGTGTGCGTGGACTCCCACCTAATTTAAAAAGCAGGGATGGAGGAAGACCAGATCTCACGCACCTCATTCTGGCCTCCAGCTCCCTCTGCCGGTGAGGGTAAGTGTGAACGGCTGATCTCTGTGAGCTGCCACACATGGTTTGTGGTCCAGGGGATCACACCCGGAATGCTGGGCAGGCACTGTATGGGCTGAGCCACACCCCAGTCCCCGTTTCTGGACTTGGAGGAAAGGTTTTGATCTTCAGTGATTATCATTAAAATTTCCTACAGAGAAATTGACTTTATTTAAGATGAAAACAAACAGAAAACAGACGTAAACGGTGCTAGGGAAACTGTTCATTGGTAGTGTCTGCCATACAAGCGTGAGGACCTGAGCACAGAACTCCATCCAGAACTCACAAAAAGCTGGGGATGTCTGCGTGCACCTGTAACCCCAGCATGGGAACATAGACGTGGGCGGGGACCTGACATTTGTCTCAGGTTTGGCTAGAATCCCTGTCTCAAAAAATAAGGGGGACCTGGGGAGGTGGCTTCCTGCCAAACTTGTCTACCGGAGTTTGATTCTGGAACCCACATGGTAGAAGGAGATAATTGACTCCTGTAAACTGTCCTCTTACTTCCATGTATGTGCTGTGGCATGGGTGTACACACACACACACGCACGCACGCACGCACGCACACGCACGCACGCACGCACGCACAGAAAGTGAATTATTGCAACTTTAAAAAAATTGAAAGTAAAAGTGGCAAATGACTGAGGAAAGGGATCCAGTGTCCACTTCTCACCTTCTCACATATACAAGTGGATATGAATCTGCGAACACCCCACACTAAAACGTACATACAGCTTCTGCCACACACGCGTATTAAGAACATATATCTATATAGTGCGTAATTTGGTGTCTGCATGTGTTTGAAAGGACCCAGACAAATCTTGGTTCACTTCTGTTAAGTTCACAGAAACGAGGTTGGCGGTGCTGAGAAGCTGTGGGCCACTTAGGGTGGTGTGGGTCCCACCTCACTCACTCACCAGCCTCAGCTCTGCAGGAAACAGCAGCTGTAAACCAGGCCAAAGGTATTTTCAAGTTCCTGAATCATGGCCTTGTGGGGCGCCTGTACCCCAATTTCTTCTATTTCTATCCCCACTCAGATGTACTTAATTATCTAGTTAATTGCTTAGCTCACTCATTAAAAAGTGCATAATTAGCTCAGGGGGAGTAGGGCGGATGCCTGGTATGGGCAGGAACCTGAAGAAGAGCAAAGACATGAATAGTTCTATGCCCTTGACCTCGAGCAGCACCCCCATGCCTAGAGATAACACTAGTGCTAAGGGGCCCCAAATCACCAAGAAACAATGAATTATGTTCAGTCTGTCTGATTTCAAACACAGATAAAGTACATGGAAAAATAGCTTGCAAAACTAGACATATGACCTCAGGCTTTAAATTAAGATGCACAGTTAACAGTGAATGCCAGACCAGGTATGGTGGTGCATGCCTGTAATCCCAGCCCTCTGGAGGCCGAGGGGGGAGAATCCTGAATTGCAGGCCAGCCCGAGCAACACAGTGAAACCTTGTCGCAAAAGAAAACAAAAACCAAACATTGCTCCAACAAAACAAAACCGTCCCCACAAAGAACACAGCTTGGGAGTTAGCTCGATCACACAGGATTTCTGGGCAAGGGTGAAAGCCAGAATTCAGAGCTCCCGAACCCTTGTAAAAAGCTAGGCATGGCAGACCATATCTGACTCTAATGCTTGGGCGATGGACACTGGCGGCTCTCTTGAACTTTGTGGGCAGCCAGCTGAGTAGAAGCAGTGTGCTCCAGGTTCAGTGAGAGACCCTCTCTCAAAAGATAGGGTGGGTATCCAGGTGTGGGACACACGCCTTTAATCCCAGCACTGTGATGGTTTGCATGAGACATGGTCCTCATCAGCTCAGGCATTTAAATGAGCCTTCATTGGCTCAGGTCCAGTTGGTGGCATTATTTGGGAAGACTTAGGAGGTGTGGCCTTGCTAGAGGAAGTGTGTCACTGGAGGCGGAATTTGTCACTTAAAGGACTTGGGCCTTTTTTGCTTCACTTTGTCTGTTTTCTCTGTGGTGCAGGATGTGAGCCCCACCTTCTGTTCCAGCCTCTGTGCCTGCTGCCCACCCTGCTGCTTCCCTGCCATGAAGGACTCTTATCCCTCAGAAGCCATGAGCCAAATAAACCCTTCCTTCCATAACTGCCTTGCCCATGGTGCTTTATCACAGCAATAGGAAAGTAATTAATACAGAAGTAGAGGCATGTGAATCTCTGTGAGTTCAAGGCCAGCCTGGTCTACATAATGGTTCCAGATCAGTCAGGGCTACCAAGTGAGTGCCTGTCTCAGAATTTAAAAATAACTTTTAAAAAGGTTGAGGAGCCAATGAGATGGCTTGGCAGTTAAGAGCACTAGCTGCTCTTCCAGAGAACCATTCAGTTACCGCTACCCATGCGGTTCACAACTGCCTGTAACTTCAACTCTAGGGGCTCTTCTGGCCGCTGAGTGCACCCCATATTTGTGTTATACACAACATAGACAAACGCACATACACATAATTTAAAAAATACAGTGGACAGTGACAAAAATACCTGATGTCAACCTATGACCTCTACATACATACTATGCACACATGCTATATACACACATACGCACTCATAAACATACTATACATACATTATAACACACATATACACTATACATATACTATATACTCATGTGCACACATACTACACACACATACTATATACACACAAATATGCATACACACTATACATATTGTACATACACATATACATGTACATACACAGCACACATACATATACATACATATGTATACATGCTTATACAATCAAACACTTATACACATATGCAAACACTATACACTCATAAACACATAAACATACACTATACACACATACTTGCACATACACATACTATACACATATGCTCACACACATAAGCTCATATACACACTATACATACACATATACACATAGACACACACTATATACACATACATACTATGTATACACATATGCACACTCACATACACACACTATACACACATACACACTATGTGTGCACATATACACACATACACACATGTACATACTCTGTATACACATACACTACATACAGACATACACTCATACTATAAAAACACATACAGACTATGTATGCACATATACACACACACGTACATACTCTGTATACACATACACACTCTACATACAGAAATACACTCACACTATAAACACACATAGTGTTTTCAGCATTCTAAGTGACTTTTTTCTTTTTTCTTTTTTCTTTTTTAAAAGATTTATCTATTTATTATTTATACTGTGTTCTGTCTGCATATATGCCTGCAGGCCAGAGGAGGGCATCAAATCTCATTGTAGATGGTTATAAGCCACCATGTGGTTGCTGGGAATTGATCACAATCACTGGAAGAGCAGCCAGTGCTCTTAACTCTGAGCCATCTCTCCAACCCGTGACTTTTTTTCAAGTCCACATTTTAATTTTTTTCTCTTCAGTTTGAGACAGGGTCTTATGTATTCCAGGCTAGCCTTGAAGGCTGTACATAGCTGAAGATGGCCTTGAACTTATGATCATTTTCTTCCCTTGCTCTCTTGAGTGCTGGGATTAAAGGCCACTACTTTTGCTTCGTCCATCTGATCTTTTCATGATGTTACTTTTGTCTCTGTTAATGTTGATCAAGTCCTTATTTGTACGACACCAGTCTGAGAAGTCCCCTAGGGGGTGTGTGCTGACTTCTGTTTGATTTGCTCTCTGGTATTGGAGGCTGGGATGGCGGGTGTGTGCTGCCCCCAGAGGGGAGCCTGTGCCTGCTTTGCACAGATTTTCTGTGGCTCTCTGTGTCTCAGGCTGTAGCATGATTTGCATGTTAATTGCTTGACTTTGGGGGAATGCTGTGGTGACAGCTTTTCAGGGACAACTTTCCTGCATCAGGGGCTCTGATGATCAAGGAACCTCTTGATTGTCGTTAGAATGTTAGTTCCTCTAACCTGTTCATTCAAAATTTAAAAAAAAAAACAACTTGTTTTATGCCTATGGATATTTTGCCTGCTTGTACATCTGTGTATCACGTAAATGCCTGGTACCTGTAGAAAGAGGGCATCAGATCCCCTGGGACTAGAGGTACAGATGGTTCTGAGCCTCCATGTGGGTGCTGAGAAGAGCACCTGGTCCTCTGGAAGAGCAGCCAGCGCTTTCAACTCTGATCCATCCCTGGTCCAGCCCCATCCCTGGGTCCCCAGCTGCCTCCCCACTATGCCCCACTCACTTTGTGAGACAGGTTCTCCCCGTGGAGCCATGGATGGCCTGGAATTCAGTTTGTGAACAAGGCTGGCCTCAAACTCAAGAGAGTTCTGAGATTAAAGGCATAGTCTACCTGACCTGGCTCTTTTAATTGATTCTTTTTAAAAGAAATTATTATTAATTTTGTGTATGGAGGGTGTGCCCATGCCATGGCACCTGTGTAGATGTGAGAAGACAACTTAATCGGAGTTGGTTATCTCCTTCAACTGTGTGAGTCCTGGGGACTAACCTCAGGTTGTCTTACTTAGTGACAAGCGTCTTTATCTGCTAAACAACGTCACCAGTCTCTTTACTTGAAGGTGGCTCCTTTAGAGTATTGGTTTCTCAACTGAACAGTTTCTTCAGTTCCAACTCTTCCTTGCATAGTCACAGTGTGCATGCGCACGTGTGTGTATGTGTGTGTATGCATGTGCGTGTGTGTGTGTCTGTGTGTGTGCATGCATGTGTGTGTGTGTTTGTGTGTGTGTGTTAGTGGTGGGGAGTAAGGGGCATGAATAAGGAGAGAAGTGAGGCTAAACAGCTGGAGGTTGAGGTCCCCAAACTGTCCCCAGTAGCACCTGTTTGACTCTGGAGTAATTGGGAATAGGAACTTGAACCATCTGCTTACTTCATCTTCCAGAAGCTCCATGGGGGCTGCTGTTACTTTAAAATCAGTGTGTCTGATGTGGAGGTGGGAGATGCGGGGGCAGGTGTGTGTGTGTGCGCGTGTGGAGGTCAGAAGACAGCCTTGAATGTCACTCTTCAGGTGCCTTCTCCTAGGCAGGGTCTCTCACTGGTCTGGAACTTTACATAGTTGGCTAGACTATCAGGCCGTTGGGCCCCAGACATCCACCTGCTGCCCCCTTTCCAGTGCTAGAACTGCAAGCTCTGCCTCTTGAGAGCTGGGACTAAAGGCATGAACCCCAGGCCTGGCCTGATTCTTTCTTTCTTTCCTTCCTTCCTTCCTTTCTTTTTTTATTTTATGTGCATTGGTATTTTGTCTGTGTGAGGGTGTCGGATCTCCTGGAACTGGAGTTACAGACAGTTGTGAGCTGCCATGTGTGTGCTGGGAACTGAACTTGGGTCCCCTGGAAGAGCATCCAGCACTCTTAACTGCTGAGCCATCTCTCTGGCCCCGATGGCCTGGCCTTTTTTCACATGGGGTTTGGAGTTTGAACTCAGGTTCTCACATAAGCACTTTGCAGACAGGATCTCCAGCTTAGGGGGTATTGACTCCTTGCCACCCTCCCTAGTGGTGCAGGCTTGGGATGTCCACTCCCATTCCTCCTTCTCAGCTTTGTCCCAGCCTGGCTCCCCTAGGATAAGTGACTTCAGAGTTGTCAGACTGTTACAGGTCTTCCTCTCCAGCCCTCCTCTGCTGGAATGGGTCAAGTGTTTCTAAAGTGCAGGGGAGGGCTGGAGAAGAAGGGCTGGAGGATGCTAAGCGTACTATGACCGCCCCCAGCTCCAGCCCCAGAGGATCTGACACCTTCTTCTGGCCTCGGAGGGTACTACACTTAGGTGCGTATACACACACAGAGGCACATACAGGCACACAAACATATCTACACATACATACACATAATTTAAAATAAAAAATCAAGTATTTAAAGTTTAGGGATGTCATATGTCATTTGATTTTTAAGCGGATAGAGCGAACGCACACCATCTCTGAGTTCTTGTCTGTCCCCTGCAGTTCCCCATCTGGGCCACCTGTCCGTGTGTCACCACCTCAGGCCAGCAGGATGGCTGCCAACAAAGGCAAGAGCCAGGGATCCCTGGCACTTCACAAGGTCATCATGGTTGGCAGCGGAGGGGTCGGCAAGTCAGCCCTGACGCTTCAGTTCATGTATGATGAGGTAAGTGACCGTGCCTGCTATGGCATCATGTGTGCCCGCCCGCTCCAGCTGTGTCCTGTGTCCACTTCCTCATGGAGTTTTTGAATAGCTTCATGCGGAGGGAGCTTCAGCAGAAGATTCCTGATGCTGATGCAGTGTGATTTTAGCTGTGGTAGAAATGGAAGGAGTTTCTCTGAACACTGTGTTTCCATGTTATGTGTGCTTTCTTTGAGATAGGAGCAAGGGAAGAGAAAGGCCTCTGTGTAGGTGCTATAACTTAATTTTTTTTATTATTTTAAATTATGTGTATGTGAAAAACATGTGTATGTGTGTGGGGAGGGTGGGTCGTTTACAAAAGTGCAGCCGCCTCCAGAGGCCAGAAGAGGGTGTAGTTGCCCAATGTGTGCTCTGGGAACCAAACTCCTGCCGTCTCCAAGGGCAGCAGGTAGGAGCTGGGCCATCTCTCCAGCTCCAACTTTATTTTAAAGACAGAATCTCATGTAGCCCATGCTGGCCTGGAACTGACTATGTGTCAAGGATGACCTTGAACTTCTGGTCTTCCTATGCCTCCCCTTGCTGGGATTATAGGTGTGTACTCTAGGGATGGAGCTCGGGGCTTTGTGTGTGAGTTGTGCACACTCCACTGGCTGGACTCCCAGCTCCAGGGGTCATAGTTTAAGGCTTGAACGTCTCTGAAGGCTTGGAGTGTTGAAGAACTGACCCCCAGCCTACAGCACCTTAGGAAGCTGAGTTCAGCAAGTTCAGGAAAGTTAGGCCCTTGGAAGTGTGTCCTTAAGAGAGATATTGGAACCCCAGCCCCTTCCTGTTTTTTCTCTGCTTCCTGGTTGCCGGGAGGCGAGAAGCAATTTCTGCTGTGTGCCCTCACCACAGGGCCTAAGAACTGTACAAAGACAGCTCTGAAACCTTGGTTCAAAAATGAACCTTTCTCTTTTGGTAATTCTATGGTGTGCGTGTGTGAGAGAGTACATATCCGTGCCAGTGTGTGTGTGTGTTTGTATGTGCACATGGATATGGAAGCCCAGAGGACAACCTTAATTGTCCTTCTTCAGGGACTGCCGATCTTGACTTCTGAGACTGGGTCTCACCGTCCTGGAGTTCTCTGAGGCTAGGCTGACTGGCCAGTGAGCACCAGGAATGGCTTCCCTCCATTTCCCCGCACTGAGATCGCAAGCACACACGGCCACGCCCAGCTTCATATGTGGGTTCCAGGACTTGAACTCGGGTTCTTGCGGTTGTAAGGCAAGCACTTTTACCAAGTGAGCCACCCCAAACCCAGTCCTTCCTAACACTGACACTGGCAACCATTGTTCAGCCTGAAATTCAGGAGGCGATAAATCATAGCCGAGGCAGGCAGGGCTGTGGGGAGCTGCGGGAGGACTCCTGTAGTTCTGGAATCCTGTTCACGTCTAAGAGCCATGCTTACATGGTTGCAGATACGGGAGGGTCTAGCAGAGCCTTGTCTGGATTTTTTTTTAAAAAGTTAATTGCGTGTATGTGTGCATGCCACAGCAGGTTACAGGACAGCAAGAAGGAGTTGCTTTTTCTCTCTCCATCACATAGGCCCTGGATTCAAACTCAAGTTTTCATGGTTAAAAGACAATCATCCACTAAGCTGTCCTGCTGGCCAAAAGTCCACTGTTTTATCATGTACAATTCAAGCGGGTGTGGTTGCGCATAACTCCAGCACTCAAGAGGTCAGTCAGCCTGGGCTGCATAGCAAAGCTCCATGTCAGAAAACCAAAATATAAAATAGTGAGTTGTTGTCCTGGGTGCTTTCCTGTTGCTGTGATATTAAACCTTAACAAAAGCAACTGAAAGGGAAAAGGGCTCGTCACAGTTCCTGGGGACACCATCTGTTCTGTGAGGGAAGGCATGGCAGCAGGAGCAGGTGGCAGGCTGGTCGCATTGCATTCACACTCAGGAAGCAGAGAGGGAACACGGCCAGGTGCACGTGTGGACGTCGGAGGGCAACTTGCAGGACTCAGTTTCTTCCACCATGTAAGTCCCAGGGTTGGAACTCAGGGTGTCAGGCTTGGTGACATGCACCCTTATCCCTGAGCCATCTCACCGGCCCACAGTTCACTTCTTTATTGTTTTGATGGATACCAAATTGGTATCGTTTGGTGTCCAGTGCCAGGCCCAGGCTCTGGAAAGGCTGGCCGTGTCTCCTTCCGAGTTTCTATCTTAGCTCTGATGTCTGAGTTAGTCGTTACGTTCCGTAAGCACTGCATAAGAAGTCCAGTTATACCCACCATTCATTGTGTTTTCTAGTTGCTCCTGTCCTTTGTGTAGTTGTTACTTTTTTCTATGCTTTTTAACTTACTTTTGTGTACCGGTGTTTGGGTGTGGGACATGAGAGCATGTGGCTTTGAAAGCCAGAGAGACTTCAGCTCTCCTGGAGCTAGGTTTACAGATGGTTATGAGCCACCTCATGTGGCTGCTGGGGACCAAACTCAGGCCTGTGAGCCATCTCTTCAGCTCTCTTTTTTTCATTCTTTTTCTTCTCTTTCTTTTCGGGGTGGAGGAGTGGGGTTACTAGTTATTAAACGTGGGGCCTCACACATGCCAGGTAGCACTGTGGCCCTGAACTGTGTATGTGCCCAGCCATTTTCAAATCTTCAGCTCTTTATTTTTAGCTCATTAACTAATGTATTTACTTAGGGAAGGGGCTGGAGAGATGACTTTGTGGTTAGACTGCTCATCCAGAGGACTTGGGTTCACTTCCCAGCACCCACATGGCAGCTCAGCAACCACATGTAACTCCAGTTCAGGGGAATCGGGTTTCCTCTTCTGGCCTCTAGTCACCAGCACCCATGTGTGTGCTCACACATGCGCGCGCACACACACAAACAATTAAAATGATAATTGAAATTATTTTTACTTTAGTATTCGAGTATTTTGTCTGGGTGCCTGGTAGCCATGGAGGCCAGATGAAGGGTTAGGTCTCCTGGGAGATCTGTAAGAGCAGGAAGTACTCTTAATCCCTGAGCCATCTCTCCAGCCCGACAGGTAGATCTTAAAGTTGAGTCTATAGCAAGTTCCAGTCCAGCTAACGTTACATAGAGAGTCTCAGACAATCAAAGTGAGGGCTGGAAAGATGGCTCAGCAGTTAAGAGCACTGGCTGTTCTTCCAAAGGACCCAGGTTCAAATCCCAGCACCATATGGCAGTTCACAGCTGTCTTTAATGGCTGGGGGTGGGGTGGTGGTACACGCCTTTAATCCCAGCACTTGAGAGTAGTGGCAGGCAGATCTCTGTGAGTTCAAGACCAGCCAGGTCCACAAAGTGAGTCCAGGACAGCCGGGGCTACACAGAGAAACCCTGTCCCGAAAAACCAAAAAAAAAAAAAAAAAATCTACCCATCTTTGCCTCCCAAGTGCTGGCATTAAAGGTGTGTGCCACCACGCCCATCTTCCATTCTTCTTTTTTTTTTTTAATTTAAATGTTTCACCAGGTGATGGTGGTGCATGCCATTATTCCCAGCACAGGCAGATCTCTGAGTTTAAGGCCAGCCTTATCTACAGAGTGAGTTCCAGGACAGCCAGGGCTTGTTACACAGAGAAACCCTGTCTCGATTTAAAAAAAAAAAAAGTCAAACTTATTCCTTAGCAATCATTCTCCATCACTGTCTTTCCCCACTTCCAGCTCTCACTTCTCAGTCCTAAATAGTCATCTACTTTCATGTCTATTTTGTGTGACTGCTGGATTCAGTTAGAATGCTTGCATGAGCGTCATGGAGGGGTGTATTTGAGGTACAGTCTCATTAGATTGCTCAGGCTAGCCCCAAAGTTTAGAATCCTTCTGCCACACCTCTGGAGTGCTAGGCCTGGCTGAGACAGCTCAGTGGGTGAGCAATCACCATGCAAGTGTGGGGGCCAGAACTTGAACCCCTAGAGCCCATGTAAACCTGGATGGAGTAGTATCTGTAAGTCCAGGACTTCCATGGGAAGATCAGAGGTGTGGGCAGGAGACTCCCCAGAAACTCTTGGGCCAGCCAGCCCAGCACGTGCACAGTGGCAAGCAAAAGGAAGAGAACCTGCCTTGTAAACAAGGTAAGAATGAAGGCTGATACCTGAGGTTGTCCCCTGACCTCCACATATGTACTGCAGCATGTGCTCTCCCACATTCCCACCCACATACGTCGCATACACATACAAACATACACATAGACACACACACATATACACACGTGCACACATAAACAGACATACAAACATACACGCACACACATGAACATACACACAATTGCGCACACACACACACAAACACACACACACTAATTTTAAATGGAAGTGCATTTTATCAAAATAACTAATTCTCATGAATTAGTTAATTTTTTTCTGTGTGTCTTTATTACCAAATTAACATTTGGGGAGGCTAATTTGCTTCTATTTTTCTTTTTGGCAGCTTTTGAATTTGTTCTGTCTTTTGAAGGAATACATCCTTACACACATACATAATAATCTCTACTGTCCCTGGTGATCTTTTGCAGAAAGACACACAGTATTCCAGAGTTTTCTACATACCTGTATATATATATATAGTTCCTGGCTTCCTTTTTCACAGCGGTGTAGTACTCTGTTGCGTCACCAACCATTTGGGGCCCTTTATCTTCTGTGATGCCTTTCGGTGCCACTGACTTCCTTAATTTTTGGGCAATACTTCTGGAGATTAGACTCCAGGAGCTGGATGGAGGAGGGTCAGAAGATAAAGTATTTCTCCTTTTATCAGATGGTGACAAATCTCTCTGTGGGATGGTCCTGTCCTCTGTCCCACAGGGAGCAAAAATGTCTTTCCCCAAAGCCTGTCTCAGGGTAGCTCTTTCTCCCTGCCTCCTCCTTCCCTCCCCCTCCCTTCTCTCCTTCCTTTCTTCCTTTTGCACATGTTTGGTTTGGGGATTCTCTGTTGGGTGTTGGTGCCTCTCCACTGGTATATGTCCAGATCTTGTTCGGTTTAGTGTTTGCACTTTGCTGTGGTGTGTTGTGCCTCTATTGTTTTCATTCTTGGGAAATCTAATTTATCAATTTTTTTTTCTACATGGCTTCTGGATTTTGAGTTATAGTTAAAAAGGCCCTCTCTACTTCAAGGTAATAGGTTCTCATCATGTCTCCTTTCAGTGCTTGACTGGATTTGTTTATTTATCAATTTACATGCATGTAGCATGTTCACATATGCAGATGTGTGTGTTGGGTGTGCACATGCATGTGTGTGCACATGCTTGTGTGCCTGTGGAGGTTAGAGAATACCTGCAGGTAATGTTCCTCACTCATGGTCCACCTTGTTTTTGAGACAAGATCTCTCATTGGCCTGGGGCTCCCTGAGCTGGCTGGGTTGGCTGACCAGTGAGCCCCAGGGTCAGCTGTCTTCACATCTCAGCACTGAAGTTATAACTGTGTGCTATATTACCATGTCTGTTTTTTAAAAAGATTTATTTTTATTATTTTTAGTTACATGTATCCATGTGTAACTGTGTGGGTATATGCATATGAGTGCTGATGTTCATGCATGCTAGATATGTTGGGTCCCCCTGGAGCTGGAGTTACTGACAGTTGGGAGCCACCCAAGGGTACTGCGGACTGAACTTGGGTCCTCTAGGAGGAGCAGTATATATGTACTCTTAACTGCTGAGCCATCTCTCCGGTCTCTAGCTTTTATTATTATTATTTTTGTTTGTTTGTTTTTACACATGAGATGTGGGGATTGAACTTAGATCCTCATGCTTATTGGTCAGCCCTTCACTCACTAAACCATCTCCCAGCCCCTCAGTTGGTTTTCTTTTATACTTTGGTTCCTCTTGCCAAATTACTTCAGGATGATTTTTTTTTTTTTTTTGGTTTTTTCGAGACAGGGTTTCTCTGTGTAGCCCTGGCTGTCCTGGACTCACTTTGTAGACCAGGCTGGCCTCGAACTCGCAAAGATCCGCCTGCCTCTGCCTCCCAAGTACTGGGATTAAAGGCGTGCGCCACCACTGCCCGGCTCAGGATGATTTTTATACTTCTGTTCATTATGAATACAGGTTATCCCATTGTTTATATTATGATTTTAGGCAGTTTGACAATAATATCACCAAGAATTCTGCTTAGTGCTTGGGTTTCTTGTCTTTAAAATGGGACTATCTGCCCCTGTTGTTGAAAGCCTTAAAAAAAAATAGTAGAACTCAGAGCTATCAAGAAAGAAAGGGTTCCCAAGCATGGTGGGGAATGCCTGTAATTCCAGCATTTGAAAGGCAGAAACGGGAGGCTCAGGAGTTCAAGACCAGCCTGAGCTACATAGTGTGACCCTGTCTCAGAAAGGAAAGAAGGAAGGAAGAAAAGAGGGAAGAAAGGATTGATTGTTTGTACTCTTCAGTATCTTCTCCAGGATGTAATAACTCTAGGCTCTCAGCGAACACAAAGCTGATCATAATAGGTAGAATCAACGTAGAATCAGGGGGCCAACTGTACTCTTTAATTCTTACTGTTTTTCCCAGTTTGTAGAAGATTATGAACCCACCAAAGCTGACAGTTACAGAAAGAAGGTGGTTCTCGACGGAGAAGAGGTCCAGATAGACATTCTGGACACAGCCGGCCAGGAGGACTATGCAGCCATCCGAGACAACTACTTCCGGAGCGGAGAGGGCTTTCTGCTGGTGTTCTCCATCACAGAGCACGAGTCTTTCGCTGCCACGGCCGAGTTCAGGTGAGCCCGACTAGGGCCTGTGGCCCTCCTGCCAGGAGGGATCTGGGCTTGAGTAGAAGGGTGATGGCTGGGCCTATGATGAGGAAGAACTCTGCCACAGGGTTTTCTGAATCCTGGTACTCTTTGATCCACCATTGCTTCCATCTCTTTGTGCATTCATGTTTTAGGATTTCTGGACATATCTTAAAAAAAAGATTTATTTAGTTTTATTTATGTGTACTAGTGTTTTGCCTACATGTATGTTTGTGCACCATGTGTGTGCAGTACCTACAAAATTCCATTGTGAGTGTGCCAATGGAACCCGAAGCTTCTGCCAGGGCAGCCAGTGCTCTCAACTGCTGAGCCATCTCTCCCAACTCCAAATTAATTCTGTTATAAAGAAACAGTGAGCCATCGTGGCACACTTTTTCCATAACTGTCTCTTTACCACATGAGCATTCCATTCTCTTATATAATTTTTTCATCTGTTTTCCTTAAGAACATTTCTGTGCTAATCTACTTCTCCATTGCTGTGACCCCAGCTCGTCCACTTATTAGAAGAGAAGAGTACTTTGCTTTGTGATTTCAGAGGTTACAGTTCACAGTCACATGGCCTGTTGCTCTGGGCATGTGGCAGGACAGTGTGTCATGGAAGGGGTGTGTAGTATGTACACCCCATGGCATCTGGGAAGCCAAAGAGAGAGGCTAGAGCCCTAGTGTCTCCTTGCAGGGCACACCCCAGAGACCTAGCTTCCTCCCACGGGGTCCCACCTCCTAAAGGTTCAACCATTTTCCAGTAGCACCACAGACTGGACATTGAGCCTAAAGCACATTTGGGGGGACATTTAAGATCCAAAGTGTAACAGTCTTCATAGCTTTGGATAGCTTGAACTCAGTTTGTAGGCCAGGCTGGCCTTGAACTCATAGAAACCTACCTGTCTCTGCCTCCCGAAGGCTGGGATTAAAGGCGTGCGTCACCATAGCTTGAAGGTGACATTTTAAGAACCTGATTAGAGCCGAGTATGGTGGCGCACGCCTTTAATCCCAGCACTGGGGAGGCAGAGGCAGGTGGATCTCTGTGAGTTCGAGGCCAGCCTGGTCTACAAAGTGAGTCCAGGACAGCCAGGGCTACACAGAGAAACCCTGTCTCGAAAACCAAAACAAAAACCAACCTGATTAGAGTCTAACAATGAGCTAAAGATGAAAAAAGGAAAACCAAAACCCTATATTTTCCCCTAATCCTTTTTTTTTACTCTTCATTTTATTTATTTCATGTGTACAACTGTTTTGTCTACTTATAGTTCTGTGTACCACATACATACCTGGTGTCTGTCGAAGGCAGAAGTGGGCATCAGCTCCCCTGGGACTAGAGTTACAGAAGGTTGTGAGCTACCGTGTAGGTGCAGGGAATTAAACCTGGGTCCTCAGGAAGAGTGGCCAGAGTTCTTGACCACTGAGCCATCTCCAGCCACTGAATGTGTGTGTAAGCCATAGATCAACCTCATCTGTCCACTTTAGTGTTTGACGCAGCGTCTCATGTAGTGAGGCTGGCGGGTGAGCAAGTCCCAAGGGTCCTCCTGTCTCACATTCCCAGTGCTGAGGACACAGGGCATGCTACTAGCTATCATGTCTGACTTTTTTATGTGGTTCTTGGGAACAAACTCTCAACTCAAGCATCTTCCCGGCTTCTTTTCTCCGCCCTTTCAGAACGCTTTTATTATGATGGTATTTGTGTGCGCTGGTGTATGTGTGCACACGAGTGTGCATGTGTATCTGTGCTGCAGAGAATTGTGTGGAGATTGGGAGGACGTGGAGAAGTTAGCTTTTCTACCATGTGGATACCAGGGATTGAACCCGGGCTGTCAGGCTTGGTGCCAAGCTCCCTTCCTGGCTGAATCATGTCCCTAGCTCCCAGCCTCCATCCTTTAACAAGTTTTTTCTTGTTGTGAAGTCAGATGACCGACCAAAGGTAAACAGAGTCAGCTAAACATTTCCCAAGGTGTGAGAGGCAGCCTCAGTGAGCCAGGGCGACATCACGGGCTGAACTCTGCCAGTCCGGTGGAGAAGGCAGGTAAGGCAGGACCTCTGGATGTGCTCGTGGTCTCAGATCTGCAGAGAGCTGAGGTCCTGGCTTTCTGCAGCTGCGGTGTGTATGTGGAGAAGACTGATGGACAGCAGGAGTTGCTTCTGTTTGTAGGTTTTTTTTGAGTACATCAGGAAGTTTCTATGTGGATGGAACTCTTGTGATCACAAGTGTGTTTCCTCTTCATAATCCAATTTTGACACAGTCCTAAGGATAAAACAGGAAGCACTTACACACTGCCTTATTTTCTCTCTTGTCCCTATGTTGGAATTATTAAGCGTGTTCGTGAGCTATTGCTTTGAGTTTGATGGGGATTTTTTGTTTTGTTCTGGGTTTTTTTGAAGTGGTATCTCATGTAGCCCAGGTTAGCCTTAAATGTACTATGTAGCCAAGATGGCCATGAACTTCTGGTCTTCCTCTCTCCACCGAGTACTGGGATTATAGGCATGTACCGCCATACATGTGTGTACAGTGCTGGAGACGGAACCCGCGTCTCTGTACATGCAAGGCCAGTACCCTGCCCACTGGACCACATCCCCAGTCCCTTTTAGTTTGTTTAATCCCTGAGATTCTCAGAGGGTTTCTTCCCCAACTCCCTCTCCACCTTTTTCTTTCCCCTCTTAAACTGGGGACCCTGTTGAGATGCAGGCCCGGACTTCCTGTGTGTACATCTCTTTTGTAGGAGTGTGGGGCAGATGAACCTGCATGTGGAGAGAGACCAGTGATCACGGTGGAGGAAGCTGAGGGCCAGCCGGGAAAGCCCTGGCCAGTAGAGACCCATTCTGAAAATACTCCAGAGGGAGTGCTTTCTCTTGTTCTGTAGCCAAGCGTTTTAGATGAGCTGTAAACACCCAGCTACTTGTACGGCTGACTTCTTACTCCAGCCTTAAGACAAAACGAAGCAAATGTACTTATGTGTGTGCACTGGCTCCAGTACCACAGTGTTCATGTGGAGATGAGAGGACCTCTTGCAGGAGTCATCTTCCCCCACTCACCGTGTACTCAAATTCAAGTCATCATGGAGGCCAGCACCCATAGCTGCTGGGCCATCTCTGTGGCTCCTCCCTCTTACTTTAGCTTTCTTAACCACACTGTTCTTGATGAACCATCCTTAGGGAACAGATCCTCCGAGTCAAGGCCGAGGAAGATAAAATCCCACTACTGGTCGTGGGCAACAAGTCTGACTTGGAGGAGCGGAGGCAGGTGCCCGTGGATGAGGCCCGAGGCAAAGCGGAGGAGTGGGGCGTGCAGTATGTGGAGACATCGGCGAAGACCCGTGCCAATGTGGACAAGGTAACGTGAGTTCTGGAGCTTTCTTGGAAACTGGCTCTTACTGTCTAAAGACACAGCCATCCCACTTGCTTGATTTTTTTTTTTTTTTTTTTTTTTGGTTTTTCTAGACAGGGTTTCTCTGAATATCTCTGGCTGTCCTGGACTCGCTTTGTAGACCAGGCTGGCCTCGAACTCACAAAGATCCGCCTGCCTCTGCCTCCCAAGTGCTGGGATTAAAGGCGTGCGCCACCACTGCCCGGCTCCACTTGCTTGATTTTTAATTTAATTTTATCTCTCTCTCTCTGTCTCTCTCTCTCTGTCTCTCTCTCTCTCTCTCTCTCTCTCTCTCTGTGTCTCTCTCTCTGTCTCTCTCTCTCTCTCTCTCTCTCTCTCTCTCTCTCTGTGTGTCTATGTAGGGGTATGCACATGTGAGTGTAGGTGCTCACAGAGGCCAGTAATAGAATCCCCTGGAGTTGAAGTTACAGGTGGTTGTGAACTGTCTGATGTGGGTACTGGGAACCAAGTTCAGGTCCTCTGGAAGAATGGTACTGAGAGAGTACCTAACCACTGAGCCACCTCTCCTGCTGCTGCCCCCACCACCACTGCTCCTTTTCTTCCTCTTCCTCCTCCTCCTTCTCCTTCTCTTCTTCCTTCTTTTCTACCTTCTCTTTCTTCTCCCCCTCCTCTTCCTCCTCCTTCTCTTTCTTATTCTCCTTCTCTTTTTTCTTTTTGACAGTGTCTCATAACACCTTCAGTGTTGCTTATGTAGCCAGGGATGACCTTGAACTTTTGATCCTCCTGCCTCCATCTCCCAAGTGCTGGCATTACAGGTTTGCGCCACCACAATTCCTTGCCATTTTCTGTTTTTCTCCTTCCTTCCTTTCTTCCTTTCTTTTTTGTCTTTTTGATAAAACCTCACACAGGCTAGCCTAGAGCTCCACTTGTAGCTGAAGAGGACGTTGAACTTCTGATCTTCCAGCCTCCGCCCCTCCGCCCTCCAGTGCTGGAATGACAGGCGTGCTACCGCACCCGGTTTATGCAGTGCTGGGGATGGGGCCCAGGGCTTCACACAAACACACGGCCACTCTGTGTTCTTCTTTTACATTGCAGTTCAGGGTGTTACCACACACCTCACAGCTGAACTTCTCTTTCATCTGCTTTGCCATGGGCTCTTACTTCATGTCCTGGGCTTGTGAAAGCAGTGCTGAGCCATGGCAGGCAGAAGAGCCGAGTCTGTACCCAGTTATCCTTATCCACAGACCTCTCTCTGTACCTCTTCTTTTTCTCAGTTCACACTGTAGCCCAGGCTAGTGCTGTAAGATGTTATTTCCCCTTGTACCTACCAGGGAGAGCTGTTTGACTGTCTGGCTCTGGCGGAGGGCTTGGTGCTCTCAGTGGGACCCCAGGTGGCTTGGCTCTAAGTAGGAGTCAGTGCCTTCAACAGACCTCTGGGTAGCCTGAAGTACAGTGTGAACTGTGTTCCCTCATCAGTTGGTTTTTGGTTGTTTTAATTAGCTAATTTATTTATTTATTTTTAAAATTACATTTATTTCTTTATGTGTACACACACACACAAACACACACACACACACACACACACACACACACACACACACACATCTATGCACTCACGTGCCACAGCACACATGTAAAGGTCTGAGGACAACCTGTAGGCTCTCTCTTTTTATCACGTGGGTTCAGGGAATTGAATTCAAGTTGCTAGGCTTGTCAGCAGCTACCCACTGAGCCATTTCCCTGAATCTGTCTGTCTGTCTATCATCTATTTTCAGACAGGGTCTTGTATAGGACAGACTGACCTCCAGCTCTCCAAGTAACAAGTGCTAGAATGGCAGGTGTGTGGCGTCACTCCTGGTTTATGTGGTGTCAGGGTGGAACCCAAGGCTCCATGGATGCCAGACAAGCACTCCACCAGCTACCACATCCCAGCAGCTCCGTTTCTTTATATTGTCATCTGAAGTCTCATGTTGCTTCTTGTGATACTCAAACTTCTGTTTCTTTTCTCCTATCAACTTTCCAGCTGAGGGAAACAGAGGAGAGGGCATCCAGGTATAGCCTTCATCTTCTCCTGTGAGACAAGGTGTCCCAATTTAGTCCTGGCCAGTCCCTGTCTTCCACACCAAGCCTAAGGTTTTATCTTTTAAAAACCAAGAAGGCTGTCTGGTCGTGGTAGCATAGGCCTTTGATCCCAGTACTCAAAAGGCAGAGGCAGGCAGATCTCTGTGTGTTCAAGGCCAGCCTAGTCTACATAAGGAGACCTTGTCTAAACAATAACAAAACAAAACAAAACAGGACTTTCTCAGCATGAAAATGCTGACGTTGCTTTTGAGGGGTTGGGAATCAACTCTTTGAGATCTCGTGGTGGGGGGTGTGCACACCATCACCTCTCCCGCCTCTCCCTGGGCAAGCTTTGACCTGCAGGCAAGACCCAGCAGGAACTTGTAGCAGGCAGTAAGTAAGTTTTCTTACCTTTCCTGCAGAAAGGATGTGGAGAAGCTCAGTCCAGAAACAGTGTAGGCATTTTCAGTTGAATGTTCCCACAAGTCTCCCCTCCTTTTATCACAGGATGAAATGAAAGTCTGTCCCTTTGAACCTATGGCTGTGCTAGCAAAAAGGGTGTAGAGGTCAGTCTGAGACACTTGGGATTCCCTTCCTTGTGTCTGGGACTCCTGGTAAGCTCATATGGAGCGCCATACCAGAAAAGCAACCTTGTTTTTGAAGCAGTAATTCATGTGCCCTGGGCTAGCCTCAAATTTGTTTATAGTCAAGATGACCTTGAACTTTGAAACTTTGCAGACCTGTGGCATCACATAGGACTTTTTATTTTTATCTTTTTTGTTAGTTTTTAATTTTTTCTTTATTAAAAAAAAAAGCGATAGGGTCTTGTCTACCCTAGGCTAGCTTCTAGCTCAATATGTAGCTGAAGAGGACTTTGAGCTTCTGATCCTCCTGCCTTGTCTCCTGAGTGCTGGGTTCCAGGAGTGCACCACCATGCCTGGTTTGTGTAATGCTGGGGATCCGACCCAGGGTCTTGTACATGCCAGGCAGGAGCCACATCTGGAGCCCTTGCACTTGCTTTTGTCCTTGGTTTGTTTCTGAGAATCAGCTCAGAGCTGGTGGAGATTTAAAAAAAAAAAAGGCCTGTGTTCCTTGTCACGCTTCCAGTTTCTGTGGGAAATCTCCAGTGTGTCTTTGCAGGGAGCATATTTTGTCTGCTGGGGTGTAATCTGTCCTTTGGTGATTGTTGGTAGCAGAGGGCAAAACCCGAACCTCATTGACGAACGATAGTGCCTGTCTAGATGATACGCAGTTGCTCATCTTTCTTGATAAAATTCCTCTTGGCAATGGGGTGGGGGTGAGGGGTGGAATGGAGGTGTGGGGGGTGTGAAGGTTGGTGTAGCTGATGAGGATTGCTGTAGAGACTTCTCTTTCCCTCTTCTCCCTAGCTCTCTATCCAGGAACCTGCCCTCCTCATTCCTGCTGCTTCCTTTTCCAGATTTTGCCTC
This sequence comes from Lophiomys imhausi, assembly GCA_907164525.1. Lineage (NCBI taxonomy): Eukaryota > Metazoa > Chordata > Mammalia > Rodentia > Muridae > Lophiomys > Lophiomys imhausi. The sequence goes on from CAJQZJ010032114.1 coordinate 7,346,856, forward strand.
TGGTGGCTTTTTGGGAAGGAAGCTATCAGTTATAATGGCATTCTAGCCCTTGTAGTCAAATGAGGTATGGTGGTATGGGACAAAGCAGACACTTACTATTTTTTTCTTTTCTTTTTTCGTGCACACCGTGTGTGTGTGTGTGTGTGTGTGTGTGTGTGTGTGTGTCTGAGTATGTGCACTCATGTTCATACCGTCACATGTGTGGAGGTCAGAGGACAACTCTTGGAAGCAGTTTCCTCTTTTTGCCATGTAGGTGTGGAGTATTGAATTCAGGCCCTCAGGCTCAGTGGCAGGGGCCTCTGCCTGATGAGCCTTCGCATTCGCATTTCTGGAAATGGGAAATAGAGACTCGGCTGTCCTCCGAATGTGTGCATTTCACACCCATTCTAGAACTGTGCTTGCAAAGGTGTATTTTGCCCTTATTATATTATTAAGAAAAGATCTGGCGGCGGTGACAAGCTCATCCTGTTGGTGTTGACAGCTGTATGGAATGGCAGAGCTCAGCTCTTGGGCGAAGGGGAGTGTTCCATCAGAGCTCATTCTTACTGTGGTAGATGCCTTGTTATTTATTTATTGTTGATGCTTTGTTTTTAATGGGTCAGGCTCATAAAGGTAAGCCTGGGGACTGGGCATGGCCTGGGGGCCATCACCAGTGTCACGTTGCTTGGGAGGACAAGGAGTTGGTGGCCATGTGCAGCCAATTGGAGGCCAGCTTAGGCTACAGGAGCCCCTGTCTCAAAGGAATAAATGAATGAGTGTACATTTGGATTTTCTGCCCCAAGGCTTAAGTGCATTCCTCTGACCAAGTGGCTCCCCTCCTCATTCCTTTCTCCCTTCCTCCCCACTGCTAGGTGTTCTTTGATCTGATGAGAGAAATCCGAGCAAAAAAGATGTCGGAGAACAAGGACAAGAATGGCAGGAAAAGCAACAAGAGCAAGAAGAGTTTCAAAGAGCGGTGTTGCTTGCTGTGAGCGGGACAGTGGGCGATGCTGCGGCACCAGAGGGAGGCCGGAGGTGGCCTCCCGTGTGGCTTCTGGCCCCACAGCCGCATTCACTGTCACTTCTTTAGATGGGACAGATAACTGTGCATCGATGGCTGGCAGAACAAAGACTCCTTTGTCTGTGTAATGGATCTGTTAACTTTGGCTGGAGCTTTGAGAGTCTGCCCCCTCCCACCCTTGAACCATGACAGCCACCAGCTCTAGGGACATAGTGCTGGAGATCCAGAAACAGCCGAGTTGTGATGTCCAGAGAGAGTATTGTCACAACATCTTATCCCCTCTAGTTTTAGGACTTAACCATCTTTTGTTTGAAAATTAAAACGCTTCATTTTAGCTGGGTGTGGTGATGCACACCCCTGCAGTCCCAGCACTCTAGAAGGTAAGGCAGGGAGGGTAGCCTGAGCTCAAGGCCAGCCTGTGCTACCTACCTAGCAAGACTCTGTCTCTAGAAGAAAAAAAATTACTGTCTTTTCTTAGATTTTAGAAGAGGGTCTCCGGCAAGATCCCTTGTCAGTTCTTACCACTTTAGAAGTACACAGGGGAAAAAAAAAATCTAAGCTCTGATAATACTTGGGGGGAAAAAAAGGATTCTTTTCTTTTCTTTTTTTTTTAAAGATAAATTTCTGTGGCTTGGAAGCAGAATTAGAAAGATGAACTTCCCTTGGGCCAGATAGGCCGAAGCAAGCTTCCTGGAGTTTGGAATGGAAGTGGACGCTGTTCTCTTCATATTTCAGTGCCAGCCAAGTGCCAGCTGTGGGTTTTCCCTCCTCAGCACCCTTATTCAGTGAGGAAACTTTCTGTGGGGGAGATGCCGGCCTGCATCCATAGTGAGCTTGCTTTTTCTAACTGGGCCATTTTCATGTCTCTGGTCCCCTCCTCCACCAGCCATGTCACTAGGTCCCTCTCTACTTCACCAGCAGAGGACCAACAGGTATTTTTTTGCTTCCTTCTGAACAATGTGACCAGTTCAAATTATGTCCCAGAACATGAAGCCAGTGCCAGCATAGCACTGGCCCGTCTGCTACCTCTCCAGACACCCAGCACTTTCCAATTTACAAGTAGAAGAGGGGGAGGCGCCAGAAGGACCATCACCTGTAGCTCCCCAGCAGCCGGTTCTGGTGGCACTTAGGTGAGCCAGGTTCCACAGGCCCCAACCCACTGTCTCTGTTAAGCTCTGGAGGCTTTGTCATGGGGAGGGGGACCCTGGGACAGACTGAGCACACACACTCCTCCCATTTTTCAGAAGTGAACATTTCATGTTTAGGTGCCGAATGTGAATCTGGCGTGGAGAGCAGAAGCCCTGCGAATGGGTGGTTTTTATGGAGGTTGTGGGAACTAAGGTCTGATCCCTGGAAACTGATCTTGTGTCACTCCCAAAGAATCATGGGATTTTTCAAATTAAAAAAAATACACTTTTCAGGATTTCGCCCTTTTGCCTGCGTGCTGCCAAACGGAATGCTCAGGGAAAGGAGTTTGGTTATTCTTAGCAGATGTGCTGCGGTATCAAACAAGCATTACTTCAGTGAATCCCACGGGTCAGGAAACACAACTATAAATACAAGCAATAATTGTAAGTTCATCTCTCCTTTGGGAGACACCGCCATCCTCCTACATAAAATCCTGAAGACAATTACGCCCGAGTGCTAACAGAAAGCCCTGCCAATTAAAGATTCCGCTGATGTAAAAACGGCCCACGTGAGGCTGAGGGGACAGCTCAGTGACTGAGGGCACACACTACAGAAGCATGCGGACCTGTGTTTGAACCCTTGCACGGATGTGTGAAGCCAGGTGTGGCCGTGTGCGTGTCTGTAGCCACAGCACCATGGAAATGCAGATGGGAGGATCAGTTCACTGGAGCTCGCTGGGCGCTGCATAGTCTCCAGACTCAGTGGCGATGCTGTGTCAGAGGAGGGGATGTGGTAGAGGAGGTCACCTGTTGCACACACATACCACATACCTGTGCTACACGTACACGTGTGTAAAGAAAATATCAAAGACAATTACACTGCCTGTAAAATGAGTTCATCTCGATTTCACTGACAGAAATGTGCCTATTAAGCTAGATGAATTGTGATATGATGGCTTTTTTCATTTGTGTGTATGTGTGTGTGCGTGGTATTTATGTATGGGCACAAATGCCACAGTGCATTATGGAGATCAAAAGACGGACACCTTGGGGAGTTGGTTCTCTCCCTCTACCTTTACATGGGTTCCAGGGATCATACCTGGGTCGTCAGACTTGTTTGGCAGACACATCTGCATATTGAACAATCTCATCCAAAAACAAATTTATCACAGGCTGGCAAGATGGCGTATTGAGTAAAGGAGCCGCCACAAAAACCTGGCAACCCGAGTCTCCATGATCCCCAGGTATGACAGAACCAATCCCTACAAGTTGCCCTCTCACCCTCTACATGTGTGCTGTGGCATGCATGTGCTCATACATAGCTACACACACACACACACACACACACACACACACACACACACTAAAGTAAAGCAAATGAGTTTTAATTGAATATTTAAGTGAGCTGACAATAATTGAAATGCACAGCTCCTGTTTCGATATAGGAGCTGTGCTCTAATAAGGTGCCATAGATGCTTAGCGTGCACAGTTGCCACACAAGCCTGATGGCTTGGGTTCTGTCCCTGGAACCCACTGTGGAAGGAGAGGAGATTCTTAAAAGTTGTCCTCAGTTGCAGTTATGCGCACATACACATTATGAGTATTTTAAAATATTTACTTATGTGTATGTGTGTGGGTTATGTGCACATGAGTGCAGGTGCCTGCAGTGGCCAGAAGAGGGTGCTGGATCTTCTGGAGTTACATGTGAGTGCTGGGAATTGAACTCTGGTCCTGCGGAAGAGCAGCAAGGGCTCCTAACCGATAAGCCATCTCACCAGCCCCAAGCAAAAAATATTGTAAGTATTAAGTGTGGAAAATACTAGTATGCTAGTAATAGCAAACCTGACTTTGATTTTTTTATTACATTTTTATTTCTTTGTGTGTGTATGCTTGGCATGCATGTGTAAAAAACTTGGTTGTTGTTTTTTTTTACATGTTACACAATTCCTTGACTTTCTAAGGATGTTATAATTCTTTAAAATCTTTGTGTATGATGTGTGTGTACACGTACACAATTGTGAGTGCAGGTATATGTGTGCCTGCATGCCACCTCATGCATGTGGAGGTTGGAGGTTACCCTCAATTATTGGGCCTTTCACCTTGTTTTGAGACAGAGTTTCGTGTTGCTGCTGCTTCCCCCAGGTTAGCAGCCCAGTTGATTCAGGAATTCCCCTGTCTCCATGTCCCATCTCTGCATAGGCACACTGAGATCACAGACGTGCAGCGGCTTTCCATGGGTTCTTGGATTTGACTCAGGTCCTCACACTTGTGTGGCAAACACACTGCCGACTTAGCTGCCGCCTGCCGAACGTTAGCACTTTTGAAACCTGCCTTTCCAGAGTTGATCTTACTTTATTTTGATTCAAGTTTTGTTTGGTTTTTTTTTTTTGGTTCTTGTTTCTTTTTTTTTTTTTTTTTTTTTTTTCGAGACAGGGTTTCTCTGTGTAGCCCTGGCTGTCCTGGACTCACTTTGTAGACCAGGCTGGCCTCAAACTCGCAAAGATCCACCTGCCTCTGCCTCCCAAGTGCTGGGATTAAAGGCGTGCGCCACCACTGCCCGGCTAAGCTATGAGTTTCACTCAAGTATCTAATGGTCTCCAGTTGGCAGCCATACCCTCAGGAGGGAAGAGAGTTGGTTGGGAGTTCAGTGAACCCGAGTGGAGCTTTCAAGATATTGGGGTGAATGAGTAAAAATCCAGCAATAGTTGCTGAGTACCCCTAAGGAATAGTGGGCGGGGGGCGACTAGCTCTCTAGATGCTTTCTGTAAGAACAGTGACAGCAGTTAGTGTTGCCGGTGGTAGCTGGCCCATTTTCTAAGCAGGCCCCATGAGCCTCCACCCTTCCGTCTGCTCCATCCCTGGGCTCTGCCTGCTCAGCAGCTCGGCCCTGCACCATGATCCCTTCTGCCTCATCTCTGCCTTTCTCGCAGATTTCAGCAATGTGCTGGTCACGTGCCAGCTAGTCGCCCTCATCCACTCCCCTCTCCCTTCGAGCCTTTTCACTGTTACACTGACCTTGTTCTGTGACTGTTCAGTACAGGCACATAATGCATTCTGCTTACTCTCTGCCCCAACCCTCTTCACTCTTATCCCAGTCAACCCCCAGCCCTCCCTAACTGTCCTTCGCTCAGATTCATGACATTGTGTTTTGTGGCCTGTTGTGGCCACCTGTATGAGCACTGGATTGAAACTATGCATTGGAGCATATGGTGGGGTAACCAGTGGACACACACAACTGAAGGCAAAGACTTCTCTCTCCTGCATCTACCAGTGAAATAGTTGGTTGCTCAAGATGGGCCCACCTGCCTCCTCTTAACCCCCTCCTCCACCTACCTCTGCCTGACTTTTCTTTTTCCTTTTTTGAAGCAGCGTCTCACTGTGTAGCCCTGACTGGCCTGGAACTTAATGTGTTCAGAGATCCACCTGCCTCCACCTCCCAGGTTCTCAGATTAAAGGCATGTGTCACCACACTGACCCTCTCTCTGCCTGACTGTTGACAGGACCACTCTTGTTCAGACCCAGCTTAGGCATCAGCAGCAGCAGCTGCCTTGACTTCCAGATTGCAACTGCTGTTTCTTAGCCAGAAGATGCCATCTTGAAGCCCCTTTGCTTATTTTCCAGCTCTTGTGCTCTTCTATTCTCTCTTCACATTACCCTCAAGTGTTAGAGGGCATGGTTTACATACCTTATTTAGGGATGCATACTCCCTTGTTATTTATTCTCAAGTTGTCCCCCTCTTCCTCCTTCTTTTTTGTTTTTTTGAGGTAGGGTCTCACTATGTAACTCCAGCTGTCCTGGAACTCACTCTGCAGACTAGGCTGGCCTCAAACTCACGGAGATCCGCCTGCCTTTGCTTCCCTAATGCTGCTCTGGAGTAAAGGCGTGCGCCACCACACCCAGCTCAAGGCTTCTTTTTAATGTTAGTTGGAGACATATTGGCGCTCAGTCTTGCATTTTGTCCTGGCTTCATTTTTCTAGATACTGTTTTCTCCTGGCAGATCCAAGTGGAGGGACCCATTGACTGGCCCTTAGGCATGGTCATTTTGATCCAGGGCACCATGGTAACCCTTTGCCTGCAAGAGTGGGGCCAGATCTTGATTTCCAGTTGTCTTGACATCAACTTCAAGTGAGGATGCCTTGGGTTCCCTAAGGCTGTGTTCTTTTGTAACAGTAAATTTTTATTTATCACACATATATTTATTAATACTTAACAATTACCTAACAATTGTCTATAAAATTCCTAAATCCTAACTTCTTAGTGCCTATAATATAAGCATTTAACATTAACCTAAGGTTTCTCAAAAGGATATTTTTCTCTGAGCGTGGGTCCTGATGGATGGCTGGTCTTCATACAATTTTACAGTTTTAAAGTCTCTGAATTTTGCTCATTGCCTTCGTGGTCTTAAGACAAATTAACATAGGAAAGTTTCCCAGGCTGCTCACCTATTCAGATGCTTATGGCCTGTAAAGGCCCCCCCTCCCCAAGTCCTGGAGCTCAGCGTCTAAGCACTCTCAGGGAGAATCTGTCTCCTCTCCAGACCCAAAACGGGTCAACATTAGAGGGTGAAACCTTCTGATGAGATTGTGATGTGTGTTTTTCTGCCGGTCAAGGAAAATGTTACTGAGTGAGTAAGGAACAGGAGAGAGAGAGAGAGCCCACTGTCCACATGAATCCTGCCTTAAATATCTTCACTTATGGGCAGAAGCTTTCAAGTTATGCCCCTGGGCTCAGTCTTTTTCAAAAAAGCTTTTTGCAGAGGGGCGTGAATTCACAGGCGATCCGCAGATGTGGGCAGGTGCCTCAGGGCATGTCATTCAGATGTTTTTCGCAGAGGGCTGCGAAATGACAGGAGACTTCCAGAGGGCGGGCACCTCAAGGGACATGTCCTGCCCTAGCCCTAAGATCAAAGAGGTCCCGATCCTTGGCGAGTTCCCAAGGACGTGTCACTTTGGAAGTAAGTCTTTTAAAGTCCAGCCTTATTCCAAGTTCCCTATGTTATTATATGCTGACACTAAACCTACCACATTCATTTGTCCCTTCTTTCTGTCTGTGCCTGTAAGGTACTGAGTTGATTACCCATCTGCAGTATAAGCTTGTGATTTCTTCTTCTTCATCCTAACTTTTGTTGCTATTTTGTTTGTGTTCTGAGATGGACTCATGTAGCCCAGGCTTGGCTTAAACTCAGATTCCCTTGGCTCTATCTCCTGAGTGTTGGGACTACAGGCATGAGACACCATGCCTGGCTGTCTTCAAATCCTGTAAGTAGCTGAAGATGACTTGGAATTCCTGATTCTCTAGCCTTCATCCCCCAAGCACTACAGGTACAGTTATGTACCATTATACTGGGTTTATGCAGCGTTGGGAATGGAAGCCAGGGCTTCCTGCATACTGTGCAAGCTCTCTACCACATCCCCATCTTGCCAAGTAATTCTTGTGTATTTTCAGTAGTTACAGCTAGAGATACTTTCCTAAAATCTGTTTACTCAGATAAAACAAAGAACATTATAATCTTAAACTCATAGAACAAACATTAACAACAGACTGCTATTTCCTCTCAGCGATCAAACCTTGGTTTGGGCAGGAATTTTGGAGATGGAATGATGTCTTGACCCGTGGTACAACTTCACTTCTGCATAAACACAAACACGAGAGGGTGACAGGTGAGTGTGGGAGATGCTGGGGCTTGGAGTCCACCTGTAGGGATTCACAGTGGAGTCTTTATGTCCCAGGATGATGGCCAAGTCTGCTGTGTGACTTGACTCCAGCTACATTAGTTACTTCTGTCCTGTAATCAAATACCTGGCAAAAACAACTTCAGGGAGGAAAGCTTGATACTGGGTCAGAGTCTGAGGGCACACATTCCATCATGGTGGGGAAGGCTTGGCAGCAGGAGTGCAAGGTGGCTGTTCACACTGCATGCACAGTCAGGAGCAGAGAGATGGATGCTTTGGGTGTTGTCACCTCAGTCAACCTGGTCTAGACAATCCCTTACAGACATGCCCAGAGATTTGCTTCATGGTGATTCTAAACTCCATTGGGTTAACAAGATCAATCGTAGCAGCAATCCCTCCAAATATAATTGGCATCCTGCTCCATGCAGTTTCCTTTCTCTTTTAGAAACAAAAGGTTGAAAGCTAGGCAGATGGCAGAGCAGGTAACAGGACTTGCTGTTCAAACCCGAGCAGCACACACATGAAAGGCAGAGCATAGTTAAGACATTCTGTAACTGCGGCATTGAGGGGGTGGGGGTGGAGAGAGGAGGGTCCAGGAGCTCGTGGCCGGCCAGCCGAGCCATAATAGTGACCTTCCAGTTCACTCAGAGATCCCAATAAGAAAAAAGCAGAGAACAGTAGATGGTGATATCCAGCATCATCCTCTGGCCGCTCTGTGTGTACATGGCAAAAGCCTGCATGCCTGCATGCATGTCACACACACACACACATGAATCAAGTCTTTATTTTATTTTGCTATGTGCTTAAATCTTTTTCCCCTTCCAGAGACACTTGAATTAAGATAGGTAAAGAAAATAGGACCTTTTTTTCACTTTTTGTCTTCTACGAGTAAACCCCAGTGCTTCCTTAGACAGAGAAAATGGGTCTCCCATTCCAGAAACACTGGCAGTGCCCTTTGTAGTGTGATCCCTTCTTCTCCAGCAACTTTCTGCCAGCCTAGGGCCTTTGCCAGTCTCCAGCCCCAGCCCCGTGTAAGTGTGTCTAAGTGCATAAACACGAATATCTTTGTGCATGTGGAGGCCAGAGGTGAATGTTGGGATCTTCCCCCATCCTATTTTATGTTTAAGTTTTTAAAATTACACTTGATTGTTTGTTTATTCATTTATGTATTGTGAGGAGAGGCATGTGCTATGGCATGCCTTTGGAGTGTCAGAAGAGAACTTGCCAGAGCTGGTACTCTCCTTCTATCATGTGGGATCCAGAGGTTCAACTCAGGTAGTCCAGCTTGGTGGCAAGCACCATCACCCTCCGAGCCTTCTTCTCTCTTTTTTTCCTATCTGCTATAAATGGTGTTTTGCCCATATGAATGTCTGTGCACTACATGATTGCAATTCTGGAAGAGGCCAGGAGAGGGCTTCAGATTCCCCTGGAGCTGGAACCACGTTTGAAGGGACAGAGGTGCGCGTGTTGTGGAATAAACTGGGTCTTCAGGAAGAACAGCCAGTTCTCTTAGTCGCTGAGCCATCTCTCCAGCCTCTAAACCATCCTTCTGGGATGGGGTCTTTCAACTGACCCCACAGGATGTGTTATCCGATTACAGGACCATTGGAAGGGGAAGGTTTCATTGTAGTTATGAGAGAGAATTGGGTGTCAGGCTTAGCTGCAAGTGTCTTTATCCAATCTAAGCCAGCTCAATGGCCCTGTTTTCTTTTCTTTGCCTTTCCTTCCCATTCCTTTCCCCCCCCTTTTTTTAAACAAAGTTTCATGCATCCTAGACTGGCCTTGAACTTGCTATCTCGATATATATCTGAGAATGACCTTGAACTCCTGCTCCTCCTGCCTCTACCACCCAGGCATTTCCCCTTTCTAACCCTCTTCTGTTTTCTGACTGGACACATTGCAGACACCCAGTCCTCGGAGATCTGAGCATCGCAGCTGTCTTTCCACTCAGATCTCACCTGAGGAAGAATTAGAGGTAGACCTTTGACCTCCACACATACACACGCTCATATGCACACGTGTGTCTGTACACCACATACACATACAAAAGTTAATTATTTAATTGAAGATAAGCCCCCACCTTACTTCCCAACTACTTCTGCAAATCTCTTCTTCATGGGGCTCCTAAAGTCTTCTTTCAGACCTCTTCCTGTCTGACATCAGCTGTCTTTTTAACGTGTGCGCCTGTAGTTCAACATGCTCATGCTTCCTGTATTTCTGGCTCTGCTCACTGTGGGCTCCCTGAGCTGGGCACATCTATAAAGAAAGAGCTGGTCGCCCTCCAAGCAGACTCCCCTCTGGGAAGACACTGTCCTGTTCCTATGCCACACCGTGCCAACAACCTGGACTTCCTCGTGGTCACTCTGAGTGCTACTACTATTGGAAGTGTTCTTGGGAGTCCCTGCCCGGAAGCCATCTCCTTTCTGAGACCCTCTCTGCTACCCCTCAGCCTCTGTCTTCACCCGCGGCTCTGCTTTCCCTCCGGCCGCCCTGTGTGTCTGTGGTCCCTGCCTCTACTTTCACAGTATAATCCTCGGTGCGTCTGCCTTTGAAGGGGACACTGAGACCACAGCTTTTTTCACACAGAAATGTCACACCGGGGCTGGGGGATGGCTCAGTGGTAATGTAGCTGCCATGCAAGCGTCGCGAGCTGAGTTTGAGCTCCAGAACCCGCATACAGAAGCTCACTGACAGCCAGCCTGGTGTACTTGTCAAGCTCCAGACCAACGAGAGAGCCTGGCTCAGAAAATAAGGTGGTGGCTCGTGAGGAACAGGATCTAACTAAGGCTGACCTCTGGCCCACACGTGCATGTGTGCAAATGCAGAAGGACATACATGAACATACACATACATGCACGCACAAAAAAGAATGGCATACACTCCATGTCCTGGCTGTCCTGTTTTCTAGCAATGTCCTTGTTTTATGGGCTGGAAGAAAGGTGATATTTCTTTACTTTTCCTTAAAGAAGTGTGTGTGTGTGTGTGTGTGTGTGTGTGTGTGTGTGTGTGTGTGTG
>CAJQZJ010032114.1:7357680-7373441 GCA_907164525.1 Lophiomys imhausi
TGTGTGTGTGTGTGTGTGTGTGTGTGTGTGTGTGTGTGTGTGTGTGTATGAATGCATGTAGTAGAATAACACATATCTGTTCTGTTCTCTCACTCTCCACGCTCTTTTGAGAAGGTCTCTCACTGAACGTGGAACGAGGAAGGCAGGCAGCAAGCACCGGTCATTCTGTTGTCCCCACCCTCACAACCCTGGGATCACAGGCTCCTGGATGGCTCCACTGAGGGTTTCTTGTCAGTGTTGGAGAGTCGAACTCAGCTGGGAAGTTCTAATCCTTGCCTAGCAAGTGCTTTTACCATGGAACCATCTCTCCAGCACAAAGGGGAAATTTCTCTTCAAGTGTTGTCTTGAAATATGTGGGAAATGCACCTGTCCCACCACACTGTACACCAGCAGAGGGCTGAGCAGTCGAGGTTTGTGAGGCAGACGGAGCAGCAGGCCCCACAGGAGATGGAGAAGGAAGACTTGTCTTCACTCGAAAGTTGCCCATCACCTAAACCTGGAAATCACGTGTTACCTCCGCTGTGGCCTGCTGACCTGCTGGCTAGCTAGGTTTCTATGGACTTGGGAGGTGTGGAATCCTGAGAACTGGCTCTGAGTGGACCTTCGACTGTGGAAGGCTTAGAGCATCTTCCCAAAGCTCCATGTTTGGTGGGACTGGGATTCTAACTTGGTTTGTACCTGCAGCAGAGAGCGGGACCAGGCTGCACCAAGCAGGTGAGTTACTGGAACACGAGTTCTCCATGTCGGGGCAGAGGGCTTTCTGGGCGTTTTCAGAACCTTGGTCCAGCAGACAGCCACAGGAATGGGGCTCGTGTTTGAGTGTTACCATGAAGGGAGCTAGGAACTTAACTCTGCTTATGCAAGGACAATGTGATTCTGGGAAAATTTTTGTTTTGCAGAGGGAACCACTCCACATCTCCCTTTTTGAGACAAGGTCTCATGTATGCAGCCCAGGTTGACCTGAGTCCCATGTGTAGCTAAGAATGACCTTGAACTCACAGAGATCTACCTGCCTGTTTGGTGGCCAACATCTGTAATCCTAGCACCCAGGAGTGGAGGTGGGAAGAGAAGAAGAGTTCAAGGTCAGGCTTATGTGGTGCTGTGTATGGGACCCAGGGCTCTGTAAGTGCTAGGCAAGCTCTGTACCAGCTAAGCTACATCCCCAACCTCGATTTAGCTGTACCTCATGAAAATGAGTGTTATCGCTGGTCAATATAATACACAGAAAAACAAGGTGGAGAGAGAAAGGAGACAGGGCCACCTGAGACCACTGTCTGGAGGAGAAGCTTGCTAGCATGTACACATTCTTGCATAGCGTTTGTGGAATAGGTAGGAGTCTGGGTTTAACTTTTTTTTTTTTTTTCAAAATCTCTTACTGAAAAGCAGTAGGTGCTTTTTCTGGTCACAGACGGTAGGAGGGTATAAAAAGTGATTTAAAGGTACACTGCCAGTGGGCCAGTGAGATAGCTGAGCCCTGCACTTGCAGTCAGGTTTGATGACCTGAGTTCATTCCCTGGGAAAGAGAGAACGTACTCCTCAAACCTGTCTCCTGACCTCCACACATTTGCTTGTGTGTGTGGTCACTCAAGTACCTTGACATTCATCTAGAGATCAGGGAACAACTTTCAGGGGTCAGTTCCTTCCTCCTACCATGTAGGTCTGGAGGTTTGAACTCAGGGCTTAGCAGCAAGTGCTTTTAACAGCTGAGCTGTCTCAATGGTCCTTTGGAATTGTTTAGAAAAAAAAAAAGTTTAGATAAGGTCTCTAGTATCCCAGGCTGGCCTTGAACTCACGACATAGTTGAAAATGACCTTGAACATCTGATCTCCTGCCTCCCTCCACTATCCCCACATGCTGGGATTGCAGACTTGTGCCAGTACACCCACTGTGTGCAGTGCTGGGGATGGAACCCAAGGCTTTGTGCCTGTGGGGCAAGCACTGTACCAGGAGAGCCATTGATTTTTCAGTAGCTGCTTTCTCTTCTTCACAAATACTCAGAATTCTGAGTTTCTTACACAAAGCTTTGGTACACAATTAAGAATGGTTTAATAAGCTGGGCAGTAATGGTACATGACTTTAATCCCGGCACTGGCAGATAGAGGCAGGTAGATCTCTGTGAGTTCAAGGTCAGGCTGCTCAAAGAGTGAGTATCAGGACAGCGGGGGTTCTGTTACACAGAGAAACCTTGTCTTGAAAACAAAACAAAACGAAGTAAACAAAAAAGGATTGTTTGATAAAAGATAGTTAATTCTGGGGCTGAAGAGATGGCTCAGTGGTTAAGAGCACTGACTACTCTTCCAACGGACCCGTGTTCTATTCCAAGCACCTACACGGCAGCTCATAACTGTCTGTAACTCCAAGATCTGACTCCCTCGCACAGACATACATGCAGGCAAAACACCGGTGCATATAAAGTAAAAATAAAGGATTCTTAAAAAATGAAATAAGCCGGGCGGTGGTGGCGCACGCCTTTAATCCCAGCACTTGGGAGGCAGAGGCAGGCGGATCTTTGTGAGTTCGAGGCCAGCCTGGTCTACAAAGCGAGTCCAGGACAGCCAGAGATATTCAGAGAAACCCTGTCTCGAAAAACAAAACAAAACAAAAAAAAAAAAAATGAAATAAAAATAGTTAACTCTGTGTGGGGACACTGTCTTTCTAATTTGGAGGAACAACCATATGATGTGTGTGTGTGTGAGAGAGAGAGAGAGGATGCCATCTGTAGGGGAGGGGAGTAGGAAGGCAGTAAGCTATCCTCTCTGACCTGTCCACCCCAGGATCATGAGCAAAAAAGGGGAAGGGAAGGTGGCCCCAGCACGATGGGACCCTGCTGCTTTGCTTCAGTTATTTATTTATTTTTTTTTGAGACAGGGTTTCTCGGTGTAGCCCTGGCTGTCCTGGACTCACTTTGTAGATCAGAGTGACCCAGCACCAATGGAATGAAGCATCCAGGCTGCTGTTGACCAGGAGGTTGGCTGTAGTACCAGTATCCTGGCGCTGGATAGAAAAACTTGTGCAGCCTTCCTTTATTTGCTTTTGAGAAAGGTTCTCATGTCACTCAGGTGGGCCTTGAACTCAACAAGTAGCCGAGGATGATCTTGAACTTCTGATCCTCTTGCCTCCCAAGTGCTGGGATTAAAGGTCTGCATTACCACTACCCAGCATGATTTTTTCTTTCTTTCCACATTTTACTTATTTCTTGTTAAGTCTCCCTGTGTTGGCCCACATGTGGAGGTCAGAAGGCAATTCGTGGGAGTTGGTTTTCTCCTCCCACCGTGTGGGTCACGGGGATCGAACTCAGGTTGTCAGTAATCTGTAGCCCATCTTAAGCATCATATATTATCTAGGACTTCAAATTTACTTGTTTTGTAAGTTTCTATTTCTGAGTGGCTTTTCAGATGCCTGTTCTCTCTAGGCTGGAACAAAGCTGTTAGTAAGGTATCCCCTAACATGAGCTCCATTCCCGCAGCCTCAGCATAAACTGGCATGGTGGTGCATGCCTGTAATCCAAGCACAGAAGAGGTAGAGGCAGGAAGTCAATGTGAGGCCAGCCTAGGATACATGAGACTGACTCAGAGAGAAGGAAGAAGGAAAAGAACGGAAGGAAAGAAGGAAGGAAGGGAGAAAGGAGGAAAAGAAAGGAAGGAAGGAAGAAAGGAAAGAGGGAAGGAAGGAAGGAAGGAAAGAGGGAAGGAAGGAAGGAAGGAAGAAGGGAGGGAAATTTATTTTGTAGGAAGAGATTCCAACACACTGATTAAGCCCTAGGCCTGGCTAGATTGCAGCGATGGTTCCTTAAATTTAAGTCTGTAAACTCCTGACTCTACACTTGGTGTGGAATCTTTGCAGATTTTCCCATGTCTTTGTCTTGCTGATACTGTCTTTCTCATATTACTACAATTTCAACTGACATCTAGGGCTGCGGGGCAGGAGAACACTACTAGTCTAGCATGAGGAAGGCCCAGGTGAAGTATCTAGTGTGCCCTGTGTGTGTCTGTAATCCCAGTACTCAGGAGGTGGAGGCAAGAGGATCAGAAGTTCAAGATCATCCTCGGCTACTTGTTGAGTTCAAGGCCCACCTGAGTGACTTGAGAACCTTTCTCAAAAGCAAATAAAGGAAGGCCGCACAAGTTTTTCTATCCAGTGCCAGGATACTGGTACTACAGCCAACCTCCTGGTCAACAGCAGCCTGGATGCTTCATTCCATTGGTGCTGGGTCACTCTGATGCTACTCAAAGTGTCAGCTTTCAGAAATGCTACTTGGCTTTACTTTTAGGAAGGAAGACACATGCTCCCAGAACACTTCGGGTTAGATTGTGCCTCAAAGCGCCCACAGGGTAGGCTCTGGTTGCCTGTTTGAGATGCATAGCCGGCATGCCATGCAACCACTCCGCCACGGACTCGTAGCCCTGGGCTGACCTTATTTGAACAGGGATACATTACTTTTTCTATACTAAAACAAACCACATTTTACATACTCAGTGGGTCACGTGCTTGTCTGGCATCCCTAAAGCTGTGGGCCCCGCCCCCGGCATCACATGGACCAGCACAGGGGTCATCTCAGGCGTCTCCGCCCTGGGAATTTTCATGATCATTCTCGATTGTATAGCCAGTTTGAGGCTAGCCTGAGATTCATGAGCCCTGGTTTGTTCTCTCTCTCTCTCTCTCTCTCTCTCTCTCTCTCTCTCTCTCTTTAAAATCAGATCTCACGTAGTTTGGACTGGCCTCAAACTCACAATGTAACTGAGGATGGCTTTGAACTCTGACCCTCCTGAGCTAAAGTTGAAGGCATGTAGAGAGTATACAGGTGTGAGATGCTGCCACACCTGGTTTATGTGGTGTTGGGGATGGAACTCAGGACTTCATGTATGGCAGGCAAGCACTCTACCAACCGAGCCACATTCCCAGTTCCCGGTGCCACATTTGTTTTTATTTGGACAGGATGTTACTCAGAAAAAGATGTCATTTTTTAGCCACATCAGGCTTATCCCGAGCTATTTGCAGAAACCTAGCTCCACCTAGCGGCTGCAGGAGGGCCTGTTTTCCTGGGAACGCTCTTCAGGCTGCCCTGGCCCCTGCCTAGTGAGGGTAGCTTTGGTAGAGCCCTGGAAGTTAATTCCTGAGCACAGTGCCTGCCTGAATCACTCCCTTGAAAAAGGTCCAAACATAGTTGTTGGGTTTAATGACCTGCGTTATTATGGGCTTTGGATTCTGTGTGTGTGCCAACCAAAGCATGAACAATACACAAACTCTTAAGAAAAAACACTGTGGCAGAGAGTAGGGCACACAACATAAGCCCACTGTCTGTGAGGGCTGGTGGTTTTGCTCGCATTTTTATTGCATTAATCAATTTGTATGGCAGAACATGGAAGACTGTTCCCACAGTGAGTTTTGTTTACTGAGAAAGTAGCAGGGGAGCCCTGATTCCTCACTGCTTTTCCACACAAAATGCAACGGGCTGCAACCCAGCCTCACACAAGAAAGGCCTTGGGGGGGCCACTCTAGTCACGTACACCCTCCCACCCTGCAGAGAGCGCCCAGACCTTGGTTTTGAAGACACATTCCCTCTGGGGCGTCAGTCCCTGTAGTAGTTGCTCTGTCATTTTGACTACCATCACCCAAGATAGCCTCTGTTTCAAGGACTGCCATCTCTTAACCCAAACAAGCCGACTTCAGAGACCAGGGCCAGGCTCAGCGCTCCCATAGGCAGGCAGGCTGGGGTGAGCACTGACCGTGACCAGGGCGTACTGTGGGGCACTTTGAACACATTATACTTGGGTGGGTAACAGGTTATGACAAACTATCTTGCCTTGGGCATGTCCTAGTCTTTTGCAACCCCCGAGCTCTATGTGTGTGGGTCAGAGCTGTGGTGACTGTCCCACAGTGGCAGGGTGGGGGTGGGGGGGGGGTGAGCGGAGGTTGTCGCCCTGGGAAAAGGTCTCACCTTGAAGCCTTGCAGCTCAGCCCTGCCTTCTATAGTTCAGGGCATATCTGGCAGGAGAAAACGGTTTGCCTGTGATGGGATTGCGACCATATGTTGCTTTCAGTTTCAAAGCAGACTTTTAATAGCAGTTTCCTGTTACCTAGCTAAAAGTAGCTGTGCGCTTCTTGCCGCGCGTTCACACCTCTTCTCCCTTGTCCTGGATCATTGTTCTGTGCTCCCTAAATTACCCATCCTCCTTGGTCTAAGCATCCAAAAACCACCTTTTAGCCCCTGCCATTCACCAACATAGGTGCTATGTCAGCAGATTGCTTCCTCCACCCTAGTTCCTCCCCAGCCCTCCGTCTTTCCCCACCTGTAAGCAGCGGTTCCCTGGCAGGGCTCCAAAGCACTTTCTTTTATCCCTTGATTGGGGTTTTATTTTAAAGAAGAAAGCCAAGCACATTTTTAACAGCCACGGCCAGATGGGGCTGAGCTCTTCAGAGGCAACTCAGAAGCAATAAAACCCTGAGAGCTGGTGCGGCTAACCGGCTAACCTAATGAGAGATGCTGGGGCTCCCTGCCAGCTCCCAGCCCCACAGAGTACCAGCACCAGCTCCGTGGAGGAGGCTTCTGACCTACGGCAGTGTTTTCCTAGCTTTCCCTGTCCTCAAAGGCTGAACTTTGTGCTGTGTTTTCCTAGCCCCAGGCTTTTCCACCCTGTCTTGGACAATTTTCACTCTGTGCTCCGAGGTGGCTTGCAGTACTGGACAACCCTTGCTGCTGTACCTCTCTCTGCCTCTTCTCTCTCCTCTGCCTCCCCTCTCCCCTCCCCTCCCCTCTCCTCTTCCCTCCCCTCCCCTCTCCTCCCCCCTCCCCTCCCCTCCCCTCTCCTCTCCCCTCCCCTCCCCTCTCCTTTCCTCTCCTCTCCCCTCCCCTCCCCTCTTCTCTTTTCTCCATTTTCCTCTCCTTGCCTCTCCTCTCCTCTCCATCCCTTCTTTTCTTTTCTTTCATTTTAATTACATTTTATTTGTGTGTTTGTGTGAGCACATGGACACATATCACGGAATACATGTGGAGGTCAGAGAACAACTTTCAGGAGTCAGTTCTCTCCTTCTACTATGTGGGTCCTGGGCATCAGACTCAGGCCAGTAGACTTGGTGGCAAGTCTTTGCTGCAGTGCCATCTTGTAGGTTCCCTTGTGCTGCCCCTCACCCCCCCCCCATTCTGAGCTTGTGAAACACAATCGTTTTTCCTCCTCTTCCCAACCTGTCCTGCCTTCTGCAATGGACTTTCCATGTGCTGGACTGAGGGTGTCTTCTGACAGCTGGTGAGGCTGGCCCTCCAGAACAGATGCCACAGGGGCCACACTCTTCCCTTGGCCTGGCCCCTGGTGACTAGCCACTGACAAGTGCCTTTCTTGCCATCTTTCAAGTGTGTTCTATAGTGTGGCCCCATCTGGAGAGTCACCCATAGTCACTGACTTCCATTCAATGAGGCCAAGAGTACTAAGGACTTAGAGAACATGTGCATAAGCCAGGGGCCAATCCTAAGGGGATGGGAAGGAATGGTGGCCTGCCTCTGTTTGGGTTTCCCCGGGAAACAGCAGGGGATGACTGGTTGAAGTGTGTTGTGGTGGATAGGAAGGAACAGTTTTGGTCATTGGCACACACCATCCAACTGTGGGATCTGTTCAGTCTGCATCCTATTATAGACACTGAGAGTGACACTCTGAGGATGGCATCCTGGGGACCAGTGGGTGTCCCCTCTGCAGATGCAGTCAGGAAGGTGGCCAACCCAATACCCAGTTGATTCCAAGTTGTTATGGTGGCCCTAGGGCTGTGCAAGTCACCAGCTGGGTATTGACACCTTTCCAATTGTTTTGCAGACAGTATTACTGGCAGAGGATGGTTCAATCAGCAAAGTGTTTGCCTTGCAAGTGCAAGGACCTGAATTCAATCCAGAGAACCCAGGCAAAAGAGCCAGGCTTAGTGGCATGTGCTCGGTATCCTAAAGCTGCTTGGGACAGCAGGCTGGCAAGCTAGCCTAGCCGGCTTGGTATGTTCAGGCCCACGAGAGATCCCATCTGAAAAAAGAGGGAGAGAGAGAGAGAGAGAGAGTGAGAGGTGGATGCAGGTAGGAAGATGATGGTCCAGTGGATAAAAATGCCTGTAATGCAAACATTGTGCCCACCTAAAGAGAGATGGGAGGCAGGAAGAAGAGAATCCCCTGAATTGGGCCAGCTAACCTGGTGTGTGCAGCAGAAGTCCTGTCTCAAGCTGGGCGTGGTGGCACACGCCTTTAATCCCAGCACTCAGGAGGCAGAAGCAGGTGGATCTCTGTGAGTTTGAGGACAGCCTGAAACTATGTAAAGAAACTGTCTAAAAAAAAAAAAGGAAAAATTCTGTTTCAAACAAGGTGCAAGGCAAGAACAAACACTCAAGGTTTTCCTCTGATCTTTTTACACATTCTACGGTGTATGCATGTACACATACATGGAACACAGACACACAGAGACAGATACACAGAGACAAACACACAGACACACATGCATGCACGCGCACCCACACCCACCCACCCACACACACACACACACACACACACACACACACACATGCGCGCGCGCGCCTGTAAATCCGTCTTTCTAGCTCCACTCTTCCTACCTTACTCCCTTCATACTCACTCAACACTTGCCTTTTAGAAACTTCTTGAACAATGCCTAGATGGGCACCCTCTATCATTCTCTATTTGTAGATGAATCTTAACTCCAGGAGGAGTCTGGTGTGACGGAGGATTTGGCAGGCAGGGGTGGAGGAGTATAAATTCAAGGCCGTCCTTGGCTGTATTGAACTCAAGACCAGCCAGCCTAGGTGATGTGAATCGAGCAAACAAAAAACAGAGGCTGGTCCACAGTTCCCACTTCTCTTCTTCTACCCTAGTGCTGCAATGAACCCCACTTAGCATGCCAGGCCTGCCAACCTGATAGGCAGCCACTGAGGGAAAGGTCCTTCCTTGCCCTATCACTTGCTTCATCTTCCCCACGTACCCTAACAAGGGAGACTGCATTTCTTATACTTCTTTTGTGGGGTTAAAGCTGACCTGTGAAGACCCTTGTCAAAGCAGATAATGTTCTGTCACAGAAGATATAAATGGGAGCAACACAACCCATCTGTTTCTTGAATTCTTTGTGCTAGTGGAGGATGAGAAATGGAAGCTATATGTTAAGTGGTTTGTTGAAGGCAAGGGTGGAGCCCAGGTCCCCTTCTTGTGGATGTCCTGCTGTGGCCCACCCTTGCAACACATTTGTAATTGGCAGAAGCCAAGATATTCTGAGGAGAAGCTCTTGTGCCCATCCCTTTGGCCCTAAGGCTACTGAGACAGTGGACCATGGGAAATTAGGATTCCCCAGGAGTCTCATGCTGGGAGAAGGAAAAGGCTGGTGCCTGGTGCCAACCAGAAGAGGACCTTAGCTCAAGGGAAAAGATCTCACTGGGTTCTGACAGTTCATCCAACTACCCTGCTGAAGAGATTGGAGTCCAGACAGTGATGGGTCAGTGATGGGCAGGACCACACCTTGACCAGGACTGCTTAGCTGTACACACCTCCTGCTCCCTGTTTACACTTAACATCATATCAGGACCCTGGAGGTAGGCTTGGGGGATGGCTGGACCTCTCTCCTCCTCTTCCCACAGAGAATAAACCTCCTGTCTCTGCTTTTCACTATAGTCTCTTCGGTTGGTCTTACTGAAAATGGAAGGCCAAGCTTGGCTTGTTAAAGCTGCAGGAACCCAGGCTATGACTCTAATTGCCGTGGTAATATGTTCTGCTTGGGGGTGCCAACCACAGCTCTTCAGAACAGAAAAGGGGACTGTGGGCAGGGTACCCTTCCTCTGAATGTGATGAGGAGCAGATACCTTATAATGTGTAAGACACAGGGATAGGTGGTTCTGGAGGTCTGGTGAAGGGGTATGAGAATGGTACATGGCACAGGGTCATGTGGGGCTCCTGAGCAGCAGGGGACCTGGGTTGAGGGGATGGGAAGATATGAGGCCTCCCTCCCTGTTGTCCCTCTAACTTCTCCTTCAGTGACTGGTCAGCTTCAAAAGCCATGGGCCTCATGCCAAGCCCCGTTCTTGGCACACGCCCTCCACCCTAGCCTGGGGCTTCTTATTATTATACTCAAAGCAGCTGAGAAGACAGTGGAGATGGGAAACGGTTCTCAAACATGTGGGAAGGGTGTGTAGAGACAGAACCCCAAAACAAAGGCCTATTGATGGGCTTGTTTCTGATGCAAGTTTGGGGGAGGGACATAAGCAGGTAAGGGGTGGGGGATGGGTGAGTGCTGAGGGTTTTTTCTTTCTTTGTTTTTCTTTTTGGTGTGTGTATACATGTGAGTATGTGTGTGGTATGCACTTATATGTGTGTGTGTGGGAACCTTGTGCCAGTGGGCTGATGTGGAGGCCAGGAGAGTATGTCAGGTGTCCTGCTCTGCCTTATTCTTTTGAGACAGGGTCTCTTACTGAACCTGGAGCTAGCAGACCCCATACCATGTTGGGGTTACAGGTGTACACATGTGCAGCCATGCTTGGCTTTTTCCCTGGGTGCTAAGATTTGAACTCAGGTCCCCATGCTTTCAAAGCAAATGTTCGTAGTCACTAGCATTCCCCTAGCCCCAGGCATTAACTACTTAATAGGGAGCAAGGGGCCAGATTGAGGCTAAGCCTCAACTCTGGAGGACCCCTCTGGACCAGTACCCAACCACTCCGTCATGGCACTCGGTGGCTGGACATAGGCTTCGTAGTCCCTGGGAGTCCTTCAGATAGCTACTGCCATGCTCCAACTGCTCCTCTTCCGGTGTTGGAGGAGTCCTAGGGGAGAGAGGGCATGAGAGGTGAGCTTATAGGTCACGAGGTAGGAGGACTACACAGCTAGAGAGCAGTGGGTAAGGTACTTGCTGTGTGAGCATGAGGGCCTGCCTCAGAACCCCAGGACCCATGTAAAAGTGGGGTACAGCAGCACACACCTTTAATCTCAGTGTTGGGGGACTGGAGATAGGAGGTTCTCTGGGGCTCACTAGCTACCCAGCCTAGCCGAATTAATGAGAGCTCCAGGTTCAGCGAGAGATCCTGTCTCAAAAAACAAGGTGAGTGACAGTGGAGGACATCTGATGTCAACCTCTGGCCTCTACATGCAAGTACACTGAACATGTACGTGTACAACCTCCCCACCCCACAACACACACAAAATAAACAGGCAAAAAACTCATGTCACCAGTGGGCTCCCACTTCCTACTATTCTGGGCAGGGAGTATCCCCTGATGGATGGACACATGTGTTCGTTATTTTTATTCTTTAAATTTTTGTTTTATAATTAAGCGTGTATGTGCTTATCTGTGTGTGAATTTGTGTGTGTGTGTGTGTGTGTTTAGGTGCATGAGGATTCCAGGGAAGGTCACTGGATCCACTGGGGCTGGAGTTAAAGGCTGTTGTGAGTTGCCTTGAGTATCGGGGCTAGGAACTGAACTTGGGTCCTCCGGAAGGGAAGCGAGCGCTCTTAAATACTGAGTCTCTCCTTTAAAAAAAGGAAAAACTTTAAAAATTGTATCTTATTTATTTATGTGCGTATGTGGGGGAGGGGCACATGCCACAGCGTACGTGTGGAAGTCAAAAGACAACTTGTGAGAGTTGTTCTCTCCTTCTACCATGTATGTTCTGGGGATTGAACTCGGGCCATGAGACTTGGCAGCAAGCCCCTTTACCCACTGAGCCAACTTGCCAGCCCATGGTGGGTACTTCCCCTGTGTTGTCATCCCAGCAGGGCTTCAGAACTCCCCCTCAGACCAGCCCGACTCATTGTTTTTGATTTGTGAACAAGGAAACAGCCACAGCAAAGTCACTCAGAGTCCCAGAGGTTGTAAGGGGTAAAGCAAGGGTCTATCTCAGTGTTGGGTGTGTGACCGCCTCTGCACAGCTGCACTGTGTCCCTCCCCTTCTGTCCTCGGTGAATACTCATCAGAGTTTGGTGATGCCAGCAGGGCTGGAAGGAAGCAGTCCCTGCAGCTTGTTAGGAGCACGTTGAAGGAGTGAGATACACTCGAGGTTCAGCCCCGTGGGATTGCTTCTGAGTGGGTCTGAGGAGTTCAAAGCCGTTTCCTGCACGCCTCCCGTCTCTAAGCCTCATTAGATCCCCTAGGTCTGCCAAAAACCAGGTGGCCTGACTCCACAGCTCTCACCCAGCCTCCTCACTTCTTCTCCCTCTGCCAGCTTTTGCGTGGGCTGAGGGAACTGGAATGGTGGGCGGTAGATGTTTTGGGGTGAGCTTTACAGACCAGTATCAGAGGTGATGAACATCTGGCTCTTTGTGTGCGGTGGAGGGTGGCATTGGGGTCTCATCTGATCTATCCTAAGGTTTCTACATTAAAGGTCCTGGGCTAGATCCCCCTTGCCCCGCCTGTACCTCGCCAAGCAGTAGCTGTTCAGTTAAGTAACCCAAGGAACAGGGTTAGGCTTTGGGTTAAACGGACAATGAATGAGTGTCTGTTCTCAAGCCTGACCACATGTGTGGAAACAGAGGTCTCACTTCAGCCTGTAAACGCACCTGTGCAGGTAGACACTTGCCTGCCACTCTCACTAGCTTGGGAGAGATGCCCTCCTCCTGCCCTGGCATCTCCAGAGCATTGCTGCTTAAGGCCACTTGTAACATTGTAGCAGCTGCCCATGCGCCTTCCAGCAGGGATGAAATGAGCCCTCAGCAGGCCTGGCACGGCCCCTGGGAAGGCAGGTTACTGTTGAGCAACCCCAACACAGTCTAGCATTCATTTCCAGATGCCCCTAGGCCTGGATTGTTTTCTTCCTCTTGCCCGCCCCTCCCTCCCCACAGTTACAGATTTTGCAATGTCGGCACAGCACACATGCTGGTGGATCCATTTCTGAAAAGCGCCCCGGACCCATCAGTCCCCTATGACTTTAGTGCTCTCAGAGTACGATGGTTTTCAACAGGCGCTCAGGACAAAACATTGGGCAGACCAGACCCGAGTCTCACAGTGAGTTAGAAACAGTTCGGCAAGCATCTCCAACAGGCCTGAGAACCAGGTTCTTCTCACTTGTTCTATTTTATTTGATTTTTTGAAATGGAGTCTCATGTAGCCCAGGCTGGCTTCATACTATCTACTTACACAAGGATGGCTGTCAACCTTGTATGTGGGTGGGGGGCATGTGTGCAGCTCGTGTGTAGAGGTCAGAGGTTGACACCCTATGTTCTGTTCTTTCTCTCCCCACCTCATTATTTTATTTCTTTTTGGTTTTCCATGACAAGGTTTCTCTGTATAGCCCTGGCTGTCCTGGAACTCACTCTGTAGAGAAGGCTGGCCTTTAACTCACAGAAATCCACCTGCCTCTGCCTCCTGAGTGTGGGGATTAAAGGTGTGTGCCACCATACCTCAGCTTTCTCCATCTTAAAATTTTACTTTATTTTTTGTCTATAGATGTTTTGTCTTACTTAATGTATGGGTACCACATGCATGCCTGGTGCCCAGGGAGGCCAGAAGAGGACATCAGGCCCCCTGAAGCTAGAGTTATAAATGGTCATGAGCCACCATGTGGATGATGAGAGTTGAACCCAGGCCCTTTGAAGAGCAGTAAGTGCTCTTAATAGCTCACTCACCTGTCCAGTCCCTCCTCGTCTGATTTTTTGAGACAGGGTCTCTCACTGAACCTGGGGCTCATTGTTTTGTTTAGACTGATCCACCTGTCTGCCCCGCCCCATCTGAACTGGGATTACAGATGTGATTTGCCTGTGTCTGGCTTTTTTTAGGAGTTTACTCAGGATCCGAACTCAGGTCCTCCTCACATTGATGTGGCAGATACTCTACTGATAACCATATTTTCTCAACCATATCTCCAGCCCCAACCTTGGACTTAAAAGAAAAAAAAAAAAGTCATGAGCACATGCGTGCAGGCATGTGGAATCCAGAGCACCAACCAGAGGATAGTTTTGGGGAATTGGTTTTCTCTTTCCTCCACGTGGGTCGGAATCAGATGATGAGATTTGGTAGCATGTGCTGAACCGCTTCCCATTTTAGACACAGTCTCATGTAGTTTTGACTAGCCTTGAACTTGCTACAAAACTAAGAATGACCTTGAATGGTCCTCACTTTTTCCTACCTGTGAGATTAAAGGTTGGCAGAACTTTATCTAATGTCATAGGGTACTTAGGATGGAGCCCAGGACTTTCTGCAATGCTGGGAAAACACTCAATCTAGCGAGTCACATTCCGACCCCTGGAAATGCTTCCCCCCCCAAATCTTTTCTTTTTTCTTCCCAGGCACCCAACAAGACTACCGCTACTACTGCTAGCCTCCCATTGGGTGTGGCTCTGAGACAGGCCTGACATGTGGGTGGAAGCATGTGCAGCTACTGGGCCTGCCCAGAGAGTTTCCAGCATGGCTCCCTATTTCTCCCACCTCCTTGGGTGGAGTGTCATCGGTGGTGGATATCACAGGAAAGGGGTGGGGACCCTAGTGACTGTGTGGATGGCTTTTGCTTCCTCTCAATATGGGCACTGCAGTTTTAAGAAATTAAAAAAAAATTAGTTCTCAAGGGCTTTGGATATAGCTCAGTTGGTAAAGCACTTGTCTGGCATGGACAAGACCCTGAGTTGGATCCTCAGTATCAAATAAACCAAGTATGGTAGTGACCTAAAGTCCAGCACTAGGCAGAAAGGTCAGAAGTTCAAGGTCATCCTCAGTTGAGTTCAAAGTTTAGGCTAGGCTACACAATCTTTTTTTTTTTTAAGCCCTCAAGCTAGATGTTCATGCTTGTAATCCTAGCACTCAGGAGGCCAAGGTATCCTGAGTATCTTGTACAAGTTCAAAGCCAGCCTGGACTACCTGCTGAGTTTCAGGCCAGCTTGGGTTACCTAGGAAGACCCTATTTCAAAAGGAAAAAAGAAAGGAAGAGATAGGGGATTGAGAGAAGAAAGGAAGGAGGGAGAGAAAGAAGAAGGTCTCTTTAAGTGAAGCCCCCTGGGGACTGTTTGTTACAGCAGCAAACACTGGTTATCCTGACTAATACACAATGACCAGACATTCCCAGGCCTGCTCCTTGCCTGGATTTCCACGGTGCCCTGTCTCTTCTTTTCCAGAGCTGCTCAGAGTCCTAAGTATGGGTTCCAGGCTGTTTCCACCAGCTTTTCTCTGTTTCCAGGTCACTCCTCTCAATGTCCAGTCCTGTGTTAGAGGATGAAGCACCTTTTCCTTTATCACTAGTCTCCTGTGCTGTAGGTTCTGACCCACCCAACCTTAGGTGCTCCTGTCTCTACCTCCAAAGCACTTGATCTCTCAGAGTTTAAGTCTTCAAGTTTCCCTGGTTCTTTTCTAGCTTGCTTGCATATATATTCTGACTGCCTTTATCTTTGTGTGTGTGTGTGTGTGTGTGTGTGTGTGTGTGTGTGTTTGTACTTGTGTTCCTATGTATGTGAGTGTGCTTGCACATGTATGCATGTGGAGGACAGAAAACATCTGCTGTTCCTCAGGTGACTCCCACCTCTTTGAGACAACTCTCTCACTGGGCTGGGACTGGACAAGTGCGCTAGGCTTGCTGGAGAGTGAATCCGAGAGATGCAGTCCCTGCACTCCCCTATGGCAGGGTTATAAATGGGAGCAATCATGTCCAGATTTTGGGTTTTGTTTTATAAATGGGTCTGGAGGTAGAACCAGGTCCTCATGCTTCCCAAAGTGTGCACCTTACCAACAGAGCTCCAAACCAACAGCCTCTCTTAACAAACAAACAACTGGGCTGGAGACTCACTAGACCCAGAGGAGAAGGGCACTCATTGCTCCTGCAGGGGA